>BMAU01013023.1:0-115671 GCA_019973935.1 Trichonephila clavipes | reverse complement strand
CGAATTGTAGCCGCCAACCGATCTGGCGCGAGTGGTACTGCATATCGTCCAGAAAATATCCAGGAAAAGGACCGATATCCGACATGCAGTATCATGGTGTGGTCCGGCATCATGATCAATGGCCGCACGCGCCACATGTGGTTGAGGATGGGACTATGACGGGCCAACGATACATTGATGAAGTTCTACTTCCTCCTGTTCGTCTTTTCCGTGGTGCTGTCGGTGATAAACTTGTTTTTATGGACGACAACACAACATGTCATCGAACACTCGCTGTTCAGGATTGTCTAGACAGCGAGGGTATTCAACGTCTCGTATGGCCAGCGAGTTCTCCAGATCTAAACCCCATTGAAAATGTGGGGGATTCTTTGGGGAGGCAAGTTGCTGGTCGAAACTATCCTCCGACAAACAAGAACACCCTCATCCGTGCACTCACAGAGGAATGGGATAAATTGCCTCAACAGCTGCTGGATAATGTTGTGCAAAGTATGGTACGACGTGTGGAAGGTTGCATCACACTCCACGGTGGACATATCCCGTACTGATACCTTTCTTTAAGGTGCCTGCTGACTTTTAGATACATTGTTCCATTTCTCCGTACGCAGATCAAATGAACATTTTTTTTCCTTTCAGATGTTTCACAGCTTTTGTACTTTCCAGAACAATAAATATTCTTTATTCTAATGTCTGAACAGTGTGGCAACTATATTTTATCCTACTAGGCCACATGTCTCGCTTAATGTTATGCTACATAGCAATTCGTGATCCGTCCTTAGCAATTGTCCAGCAGTGTATATGCTGAAATGAAAACTTGTTAAATTACACAATATTCTAAATTTTATAAGGAAAAAAATATGAGATAATCTAATTGTTGTACCCAAATGAATTTATAGATCATTTGAACAATTCTTTAGTCTTTTTTTTCCAATGAATCAATTTTAAAAAAAAGATTGAACGCCATTTCGAATTATTTGTATTGTATCGAAAATAAACATTAGTTAAAATGCTATAAAACTTGTGGTATGTTTGATATAATTTTTTGAGAAAATTATAAAATTTGTAACATTTTTATAATTTTTTTTAGCTAAAAATGAGTCTTTTAGGCAAAGATAACCATACAAAATGGTGTTTTGTTGTTGCTAATTTCTATTTAGGGATATTTTTAGTCTTTCAATACCAGAAAGTGAAACTGCAATAGAAATGATATGATGTTGGGGTGATATTTTCTGTGTGTTATAAATAGAACCACTTTAAAAATATTCGTAAAATCTAATATTTTTTTTTATATTTTCTTGTTATTTTACCTTTTTATTTCTTGATCATGAATAAATTATGGTATACTATTCTTCTGACTTTCTTTGTCATACATGAAGTAAGAAGCGGTAGTAAATATAAAGGTAATATGACTTACAGTTATCTTATTTGTTTACATTACTTAATTGATTGTGATTATTTATCAGTAAAAACACAAATTAAAAAAAATTGAAATATAATTATATTATTTACTTCCTTTCCAATGAAACATGCCGTAAAAATGTAAAATTATAAATACGTCCCATATAGATATTTTAAACTATTTTTCTACTTTTCATGTACGCATACAATAATATAGTTTCAGTTTTACAAATTAGGGCAATACTGGTCTGTAGTCAATGATCATACAAAGTATGTACCCTTAAGATTTTCTTCAAGGCACTCTACACACTTTTCATGGGTCCCCAGCTATGATGAATTGAATGGCAATGAAATGGTTGATACTTTGGTCAAGAATGACTCTGCTGACAAGATGCATGATTGTTAACACTAACCTGTAATAAATGTGATAAAATGTGTTGTTATTGACTTCGAACATAAGAAATGCGAGAGTCATTGGCGACGTATCTCGTAATTTAAAACCAAGTGAGCGACTTAACCCTGAAGTTGTTCCCTCACCGTTTTCCCTACCTAAGGGTGTAGGAGGAATGAAAGCAGAACCAGAAACTTCCATAATAACAATTATTTATATACTCAAACACAATAATCAACAACAATTTAACCTCAAAGTGAATATCAAAGGAGTGGCAGAAAGAAAGCAATGACTATTAAACAAACGTGCGCCAGTAGCTTATCTAACTCAACCTAATCCATCGTTGATTCCTAACTTTAAATCTGCTAATTCAACACAGTGGCCAAACACCACTTTTAATCTTTACACGCGAAAATGAACTTTATTCAATCCCACCTGCGTAGCGAATATAACAGCTTCTATGTCCTTCTACTGCAATTGCATAACTCTGACTTGATACAGTCGAACTAATTTAAATATCAAGGTTTCTCCTTGAGAGGGATGGCTATGAATTAAACGAGAATGCTTGCCCAAAGATTCCCCAAGAGGATTAGTTAGATGCCACGTATAGATTCGTCACAACCAAGGTCAAATGATGAAGACGATGCCAAATGTAGTATCCCCCTCTCCAAACTGCCTCATTTCTTCCGTGAGAGGACTTAAATCCTAGACAGACAGTTGACAGCATGCATTAGTTATTCTACTCGGTGGAATTTTAGAGGAACTAAGGCAGATCTCATGGTATATTGTGCCACGAGCTTGTTTTCATGACAGCAAGCCTACCACAGCCTAGCCCAGTGTTTCTCAAACTTTCAATATTTATGACCCAATATTCAATCAGATTTTCCATCGCACTCCACTTCAATACAATAACCATGTTTTGAATTCTGTAATATTGTACTTTGACACTGAAGATACAATACGATTTTAACCCCATAAGATTCACTGGCGTATATATATGTCTCATTCAGTCAAAACGTTAATTGTCCTGGGCGTATATAAACATCCAATACATCACATGCTCTACATAAGGCGTCTACATGGAAAACGGTGTCACTGGGAAGCGACGTACTTAACTTTTAAGGGATTAATTATAATCAGTACAAATTTTTAAGATAATTATAAATTTTTGTATATAATTTTATACATGGCAATCCCATGGGGGTCACTGGTAGTTATAAAACTTGTTTTTAACTTAGTATTGTTAAATTAATTATAAAATACACCGTGCAGTACTGATGCATTTATAAATGTATTATATCAGTGCAAAAGTGTATTTTATTTTTATTATGTCAAAATGTTTTTTTTTGTTTACTCTCAGTAAATTAATAATTTTTTAAAAATAATCTTTTTTTCGACTTTTTAATATGCTTGCGCCCCCCTCGTTGAGTTACCACGCCTTCCTTGGGGGGGGGAGGCACCCCACAGTTTGAGAAATGTTGGCCTTTCCTATAGCGAAATCTCTTTAGTTAAAACGAAATAATTAAATGCAGTATATAGAGTCCCTCTATTCGCCTATATTACTTCAAAACTCTCTCTCTAGAAAATGTTGGTCTCACAAACTCAATATTCCTAGAAAACAGCACAGACTGCCCTTTCATACTTTTCAAATGATCACACTAAAACTCTTACCTTCCAGCAGGACCGACGTAAGTTAGTAAGAGAGTTATAATTAAGTTACACCAGGGATTTTGAATCTCTGTTTTTTTACCACTAGTACTGGTGAAATTGTTTTGTCGTATCATTTGTTATTGTTGTTGGAGACCCTCGTGTTGAATCCGTTTCACACGAAGATCATATAAGATTTGGAATATCATTTATACGCCTAACTGAAAATTAGCGGATGATATGCAATGCGAACATCGCATTAAATGCAACTAATTTGAATTTTCCGCTACCTTTTTAGAGTATGATATTGTTTTTGATACTTATGATTGCATCAAAAGAATAAAAAAGTTAATTCTTTCAAAATATTCGCCAATTTTGAGAGCAATTTCTATAATAGTAATATTTCGAGTTTATATTTTGCCTGAACTAGTATTTATGAAATTTTACACTATTTCCAGTGTTAGTTTGAATCGATAAGACACACCACGTGTTTTCTTTTAAAAAATTTCTACTCTGTTATACGTATATTAAATTATGAGTAAACCCATTTATAAATTATATGTTTGAAAAAACCTAGTTCAGGCTCTTAATAGTCCTAAATACATGTTGAGGATAGTATTATTAAAAAAGTATTTTTCTATAAAAGGAGAAAATTTTGAATATTTAGCCTTTTCAAAATTGCAGTTCCAAACATAGTTGAATACTATAGAAATTCTATTACAATATTTATAGAATAAATAACATGAATCTAGAAATTTTTTACAGAATCTGCTAAGTCCATTAAGATATTTCTATATAATACTTTTTTGCTTGCGCGTTAATTTATATAAAAAAAATCTTTAAACAATGTTAATAATTATATATGTTTGAGGATATATTTGATACGCATTATTCACACTCTTCAAATAAAAGTTTCTTACATTGATTCACTATATCAGTGATATTCAAACTTTTACAAAATCAGGAGCCCTAAGAACAGTAAACTGCTTTCAAGAAACCCAATTCCACAACAACAAGAATACGTCGTAAAATAACACACTTCTCGTAAAAATTAAAGCAGCTCATGGATTCAAGGGAATGATGCAAATATTTCTTCTGATACTGACATAAAAGACACATCCATAGTCTAAAGTGTGTCAGAAGATAGAAGGAGGAAATTGATATGCAAATCAATGTTTATGATTTCAAAAACCAGAAAAGAGTTATAAGTGGAAAAATCGTGATTTCGTTGAAATTATTTTTTTATTGCTTTTTTGTTCCCTCAGTGCTGAACAAAATTTCAGCTCTTGGTAAGAGAAAAATTCATTGGGAAAACGTCTCTACAAACTGATCTACCAGCACTCGCAGCTTGGTGTATTATCTGAGACTGAAATCCGTTCCCACAAGAAACTATAACGGACGTTGCTTGAGTGGCAAGAAGTGTCATTGATGACTAAGGAAATGATTCTGAGAAACAGAGGAGCTTTCACCTCTGCCTTGACAATGTCGTCCATGTACTTCCACATAAAAAAATGACCGAAATTTGTCAATGAAATTCAATGACTGTTTCTTTTGGCCACAGGCGAATTGTCTCAAGCCAAGAAATCCAAAGTATGCTTCATGAGGGTGAAATGTACGCATATAAGGCAATTATGAGTATTCTGTTGATATCAAGTCACCGTGAGGCTCGAAGAATATCGGCTGCTGAACATTAAGATTGGATGCACAATTTTTGAAGTAGAGTAGTGTTTATGCAAGAGTCCCGATTTAGTTTAGAGTGTGACACTTGAGGAGTTTTGGTATGGCGAGAGAGGGACACTAGAAGTAATCCTATATTCGTTCAAGGTAAGCTGCATTGCAGACGAGATGGTTTGATGTGATTGTGCATTTTCTACATATGCAGACGTAATGACCAGCATATCATTCGAAAGGTCAATTAGAGGGCTTAAAGATATTCAGACCACATCCTGAGACCTCCTGTCAAACCGTACATATCAGCCTTAGACGATCTATTTTTTTTAATGTACTATAATTTCAATTCTTATACGGCTCATATTATGGAGAACCTTATTTAAGTTGAATCAATCCAATGTATGGAGTGGCCAGTTTAGTCTCCTAATGTTAACCCGATCAAACTTGTTTGGGACACGAGTTGCATCAACACACATCAAGTCCTCTTGTTTCTGCCCATGACTTCGATAATGCATTACATCAAAAATGGAACAGTATTCTCCTAAGTCTCATTGATAGCCCCATCGCATCCTAGCAAAATATGTATGTGATAGTCTTAGGAGTTCGGGAACGGACCGCACACTACATAAAAATCCTGTATAATTTCCAAGGAATAATTTTTTTGTCTCTTAATTGTCCAAATTGTTGCTCTGGAGCATAATGTCGTGTTCTTTATAAATTATATGGATTTAGGGCTTTCAGGAAATTGTTTTTTGCTTTTTTTCTGTACTGCATTTTGATACACCTGCATACTCCATTAAATGCCCCTGCATGGCTTTCGCGCTACTGTTTCTTCACTTTTCTTGTTTATTTCACCAAGTTTTGCTTTCCTATTAACACTATTTTTCAGTTGCGTATATTAAACTTTAGTTATAAATATTACTGACAATATTAAAGAAAACTTGTATATTTTATTTAATCGTTCGGAATATTTTAGCATATCGTTTTAACGCATTTTTAATTTAAAATAGGAAAACCTGTATGTCCTGGGGATACTTTTGTTTTATGTGCAACGGGAACGAGACTAGAATGCTGCTCCTCAACTGACTGTGCTTCGGGCCAAGTTTGTTGTAGAATAAGTTGCGCATTAATATGCAAGGATCCTATTGATGGAATTCAAATGGAAGAAGATAATAATGAAGAAGAATGCCTGAAAGAAAAAAATGAACACATGAATTGAGCTTAAGTACCTGAGGATTAATACTACTTCAAAAATATTTAAAGTATTTGTAAAACGAAGTTATATTGCAGTATACTGGAATCTAACAAAAGCAAGTTCCAATATTTTAGATAGTTTTTTGAAATGCATTATGGATTAAATATTATTTTAATGAACGAATAAAACTGTTTATGAAATAAATTTTTTTTTTTTTTGAAAAAGTATCACTTGTTTCCATTTCTTATCCGTTTTGTAATGATCTTTTAATCAAAATTTTCCCATTTTAATTTTTTTATAAAAGAATTAGCTATTTATTTATTTTGGCAGAATTTGATTTTAGACAAACAAGAAGTATAAAGCAATTTTTTAAATCAATTCCTACTTAGGTCAATAAAGAAACATTTTATTTTAGCTCATTTAATTTAATTAATGAAACAATAATTGAAAAAAAAACTGTTTTTACATTAAGTATCATCCACTAAAAGTTTCAAAAGAATATATTTGAAGACAAGAAAATATTCTTTACAAAACCTTACTGGTGCCATGTGCTGGCGCTAGAACTTCATCAGAAATAATGTAGAATAAATTTAAAATTAAAAAATAAAATTTAATTAATGAATTAATATTTGAAAAAAACTATATCAACAAATCTCAATGATTACAAGTTTTAAAATTGTATTTGTACTTCAGTGGATGAATGAAAAGTATTTTATTAAGGGTTGAAAAATTGAACAATATATATATATATACAGGGTGTTTCAGCTAAGATGTTACAAACTTCTAGGAGAGGTAGGGGACAACAAGACGACTCGAAGTATATAGGCAATGCTGGGTCGGAAATGCTTTCCTAAGGCTCCACGCGCCGACAAAATTTAGGGTGCAAAACTTCAACTGATCTTAAAAACGAGAAAAATTGTCGACACGCTTTGAGTTTTGGTCAAAATTATTGTTATTATTTATTTTTTCAGAAAAAAAATTCTGAGCAATATTGCTGCTAAAACATCGCTAGAGGGCGCTTTAGACTTTGGAACGCTAGGAAAAAAAATTTTTCAATATTTTTTAAAGTTTTTTTATGGCTTTCATAAGTTGAAACTTGAACTTGAATTTTAATACCAGATTTGGTATTCTCCGGCGAAAATTGATGTAAAAAATCGAACATTGTTCAGGGCACTTAAAGCACAAACGGTGCTAAAAAACGAGCAAAATGTTGGATTTCGGTGCGGTTTGCGCGAAAAGCATTCCCTTGCTGACTAATTTGTTCAAAACAAATTTTAACTTTGTTGCCAAATTTAAAACTAGAGGTGCTTCAGACAAGTAAAAAGGCATTTCCGACCGACCTTTCCTATGTGATTCCGAGTCATCTAGGTGTACTCTTCCACCAACGAAGTGGAGTACACCTAGACGACTCGGAATAACATAAGAAAGGTGGTCCGGAAATGCCTTCCTGAAGCAGAAAGACCATCAAAAGCCTGATACGTAGCCCAGGAATTGCAAGTGTCGTGGCAGTGAATAAAGCGAGCAGGGTTCTCGGCGAAAATTTTAGCGAGAGTGTTAAAGGCAGAATATGCAAATTTCACCGTCGAGAGTTGAATTGGCCGCCAGAGGAACAGAACGATAAGAAGGAGTCAGCTGGAAGGAAGCTTTATTTCCATCGCACACAGACTGGCTGTACGATGGCAGAGTACACGAACGCAGAGAAAGCAGATATGATTCTGGCGTACAGGGCCACAGATTGCAATGGTCGAGCCGCTCAGAGGTTGTACGCCGAAAGGCCTCCTGTCAGGCGGACTCCTGCTCATACCATGTTTGCTCGCCTACACCAGCAATTATGTGAGACCGGTTCATTCCAGAAGGCAGCACGTAATCGAGATCGGACGGCACGTACCGAATTGAACGAGGAAATTGTACTAGATATGGTAGATACCACTCCCAGTTTAAGTACACGAGTATCGCTAATGAAATCGGGATTTCATACAGTAGCGTTTGGAGGATTCTCGATGATAGTGCCCTGCATTCATTTCACTACCAGCGCGTACAGTCACTAAAAGAATGTGACTTTGCACCTCGCCAGGCCTTTTCACAGAGGTACTTGCAGCAACGAATTGCAAATCCCTTTTTTGCAGCCTCCGTGTTGTTCACAGATGAGGCGTCTTTTTCGAGAGAGGGTATTTTCAACACCCATAACAGCCACTCGTGGGCAGCAGCGAACCCACATGTAACACGTACTCGGGCTGCACAGGATCGTATTCCTGGTTAACGTATGGGCTGGCATTCTAGGGGATCATCTAATAGGACCCTACATTCTGCCTGATCGCCTGACTGGTCCACGCTACCTGATATTCTTGGAATAAGTTTTGCCAGAGTTATTGGACAGCGCACACGTTACCGCTGCGACTCGTACTTCCATGTGTTTCCAGCAAGATGGAGCCCCCGCACATTTCAGTATTTCTGTTCGGAATCACTTGGATGCAACATGTGGTGAACGATGGATTGGCCGTGGAGGTCCAGTGCATTGGCCTCCCCGATCGCCAGACCATTCCTGTCTGGATTATTTCTTCTGGGGGCAAATGAAATCCTTGGTGTACGAAACACCCGTAAACAGCGCCGAGGAACTTGAAGAACGCATCAGTGCAGCAGCCGGGGAAATACGAAACACTCCAGAAATATTATCGAATGTTCGACGCTCCATGAAGCGAAGATGTGAAGCCTGCATCACATGCGGTGGGCGTCAGTTCGAACACCTTCTTTGACAGCAGTTTTTCCTTCTTTTCTTTACTTTTTCTTTTATGATTATGCATAGCAGTTAGTAAACAGCTTTTTCCTCCTATTTTGAGTCTTTCCTTGTGTTTTACTTCTTGTGATTTTTGGTACTTGTGTTTTTTACCCTCTTTTACTAAAATTTTTTTGCTATAAAATTACTTTTTTGCAACACAGACCAACTCGAATCTCATTTAGGAGGAAAATTTGCTAGTAATTATTCGGCTTACACCCAACCACAAAATTATCCAAATGAGTTTCCAAGTTGCAATGTCTGAAAGCGCCCTCTGGCTTTGATTAATGGCTACCAAGTCAAAATTTATTTTGAACAAATTAGTCAGTAACGGAATGCTTTTCGTGTAAACTGCACCGAAATCCAACATTTTGCTCGTTTTTTAGCGCCGTTTGTGCTTTAAGTGCCCTGAACAATGTTCGATTTTTTACATCAATTTTCCCCGGAGGATACCAAATCTGGTATCAAAATTCAAGTTAAAGTTTCAACTTATGAAAGCCATCAAAAAACTTAAAAAAATATTAAAAAAATTTTTTCCCTAGCGTTCCAAAGTCTAAAGCGCCCTCTAGCGATGTTTTAGCAGCAATATTGCTCAGAATTTTTTTTCTGAAATAATATATAATAACAATAATTTTGACCAAAACCCAAAGCGTTTCGACAATTTTTCCCGTTTTTAAGACCAGTTGAAGTTTTACACCCTAAATTTTGTCGGCGCGTGGAGCCTTAGGAAAGCATTTCCGACCCAGCATTGCCTATATACTTCGAGTCGTCTTGTTGTCCCCTACCTCTCCTAGAAGTTTGTAACATCTTAGCTGAAACACCCTGTATATATATATATATATATATATATATATATATATAGAAAGAGGAGTGAACTATATAAAAGTAGGAAATGAAAAATAATATATATATATAATCAATTATAAAAATCTAATTAATTGATTTGTTACAGAGATGAGAGAGAAAAAATATTTTTCTAATAACCTGTAAAATTGGCGTATTTCAAGTTAGTGTAAATCAAATATATTTTGAAAGTAAGAAAAAATCATTTTCTTCTGTTCATGGCTATTTTTTGAAGAAGTGTGCGAAGGGATGTCTTCAAACAGAATATTTAAATGGAAGCTGATATTTTTGTTTATAAACGCCTTGAAACCGCATTATTTGCTTGGAAACGCGTTTTTAAATACACTGGTGTTCAAAACAGGAGCAACTGGTGGATTTTTATGCGATAACTGCATGAGAAATCATTTGAGAGATATGAAATTCAGAAATGAAAGACAGCATATTGCACTTAAGCAATGACGAAAGCATAGTTCCTCAAAAGAATTATATTTACAGTATAATAGGGTTATATACGTGGTGGGTATAATAAAACTTCCCTTATAAATGACATCTTCCCGCGCAAACGGGTGAAAGGATTGCAAGAAAATTTTGTATATGTGCATTACACGATATGCGCTGACGGAATGAAAAATAATTAGGTCCAAAATGTCTAATAGAGGACGCCTTTTGGAAAAAAACATGAAATTTAACACAATAAACAACCAAAAAGGAATACAAAAATAATATTAGCAATCCTGAACAAGAATTATGAATAGCAAAATGCAAACTGGGAAACGCTGTCAGTCAGTGCTTCTCAAACTTTCAATACTTGCGACCCAATATTCAATAATAATTTTCATCGCATCCCCCTTCCGCGCAATAACAATGTATTAAATTCAGTAATACTATACTCTGAAGCTAAAACTACAATAAGACTTTTACTTCTTAAGTGCCGCCGGTATATGTAAATGCCTCGCTCAGCTAGTGCGCAAATTGCCCTGGACGTATACATACGTTTTTCCGAAATACGATCTTTTATGTTCACTGCTTTCCATAAAGTTATTCCGAAAGCTTTGGAATGCAATAAAATGACATTGACAGTGTATATGAAGGATTTACTTATTTCAGAGAATTTGCTTATTTTTATTCCCTCCCCCCAATACACCACAATCGTTTGCATACGTGGCATTGGGGAGGAAATCGTATAACAATTGGCAGTTAAGTGTTTAATTATAAACCGCACAAATTATCTAGATAAGTGTTCATTTTTATATATAATTTTACGTATATATATATGACAAACCCATGGGGTCACTAGCAATTATTTAACTTGTTCTTAACTTAGTTTTGTTAAATTAATTATACAAAATACACTGTATAGTACTGATACTTTTAGAAGTACATTATATTAGTGCAAATGTTTATTTGTTGTAGTTTTTTATTATGTCAGAATGTATATTTTTGTTTAATTTCAATTATAATTTGTTAAAACAATCTTTTGTTTTCGACTTTTCAATATGCTCCACACACCCTCCTAGGGTTATTACGGCCCTTTAGGGGTCCACGCCCCACAGTTTGAGAAGCACTGCTGTCAGTAAAGGAGAAAAATGTCGAGATTTGTATGCTTGAGAAGAAGAGGAAGCTTTATTCAAAGAAGGTTAGCGTATAAAACGTTTGCAGACATTATCATGTTTAAGTCGATGTTTCCGGCCATACTAAAGACAGGCTCTTTAACAGAATGTGAGTTATTTTTGAAGCGGTTTGATTGAAAACAGAAAAATGCTTATGTGGTAGTTGGTTAATTTTATCATAGAAAAAACGTATATATATATATATATATATATATATATGTGTGTGTGTGTGTGTGTGTGTGTGTGTGTGTGTCTACTAAACATAAACCAATGTCTACTAAATGTATCCGGTCCATGAACGTTAATCTGGACGTAAACGTGCTACATCGGTTCTTGTTGATGCCGTCAAGACAGCTGCTGACGCACAGTCACATACATCAAAATTTCGGGTCAGTAGCGCGCGTGCAGTTTTTAGACAGACAGTCTATTCTTGAAGCACTGACTGAAAAGTAGTCCGGATTATAATGCTCTACTTCCCATATAAGCTTCGCCATGCCCAGGAGCTGCTTGATAGGGACAAGCCACAACATCTCTCATTCACAGTAAGGTTAATCAACTAAATGAGTGATGATCTGTCATGGCCATGGAATAATCTATGGAGCGGTGAAGATCCTTTCTACCTCAGTGGGACAGTCAACACACAGAATTGTGGCATTTAACCTAAAAAAGATCCATGGATCCACAATGAAATTCCCTTACAGTCTCCAAGGTCACCGGTTGGTGTGGTTTCACGGCAACATTCATCCTTGGTCCATTCTTTTTTGAAGAAATCTGTGAACTTGGGCCTGTGAGTTGCTACGTTATGGGTTATTGGTTCCATAACGTTCTGTATACATTTTTTGTGCCAACGCAACAGCAAAAATGGGTTCTTGAATCGATTATTTTCATGCAGGATGGTGCACTCCCACATATCAATGGGTCCATGAAGGCGTTATTGCTCAATTAATAAATAATAATAATCAATAAATAATCGCTGCTTTCCTAATCTATGGCCATCCCGTTCGCTGGATCTAACTCCGTGTGATTTCTATTAATGAATCTATTGAAAATGTCTGGTGTATCATGGTGGTGTTGCTGTGTTAAATGATCCATAGAACTTTACAACGCTTCATGTGCGAGGTCTCACAACGGGTTAGTTACGATGTACTGTTAAATATACTGCCCATCGACTTGGAATTGTGCAGGTGAATGAGGGTGGTCACGTGGAGCAGCTTTACCTACATCGTCCTGGACGCGATTAACAACTGTTCCTCTTGTGGAATTTCGCCCTAATCTTTTCTTGTTTCTGCAAAGTGAACTGCTTTGTTTCTCCCTTACCTTTAGCTAATGAGGTTGATATTGTTAATATTGTAATATCTCTGTCGAAAGCGTGGAGCTCAGTCCACCCATTCAGTATAAGGCCTATGCAGACGACAACTCTTGGACGACAGTATTGGTCACATTCCCTGATCTTACTGGGATGAAACCGTGCCTCAATCCCTCTTCAAATAAATGGTGTTGAGAATCGCTTATAAAACAGGAACTTATCTCATCCGCAAAGAGGGCACAACTCCATTGAGAAGATGTCCATGTTTTGTTCCCCTTCATACCATTCTAAACGGCTCCACGGATGTCCACCTTTCAAAGGAATACAGCGTTCAGGATGACGGGTGAATAAGCTACCACTGTGAACGCCTCTAAACACAGGAAACCATGACATTTGTCTTACTTTTGCTGATTAGAGTTCGTGAGCAACGGCACTTGCTGACTAGCATCGGGATCTTTTGACCTGCAGGACAAAATATCGGTCATCCACTGCAGCTGTTTTAACAGGGTGGCCACCCCAGACTTTCTAACAGCTATAACTATGGTTTGAAAGGCTTTCGAAGAGCGCAAAAAGACAGTTTTGTTGGATACCGAATTCTTCAGCTACACAATTCACACCACACCACTCCTCCAGCTTACCGGTCTTCTTCTACGCTTGAAGTCGTCCAGGTAATTCCTTCTATCCATATTTCACGAAATAACTAATTTGCACTAGCAGAAAATGCTTTTAATTGCACCACTGTTCTTCCATTTTATGTAATCTTTAGCTGCGTATGTCAACCGTACGCGTTTTGCGTACTGTCACATTGAATCTGACGTTTTCGTTCTGACATTTGCAAAAGCGTCTCCTTTCTACTGCATTGTGTGTTCATTGTATTGAACGCAGTAGCTCCGTTTCTGCAATTTCTTGGTTATCTACCTAAAATTTACAATTTGGTTGAAGCTTTGATCAACAGTGTACATATATATATATATATATATACTGCATATATACACATATATACACACATATGTTCATGTGTCAGAAAGGATAAGGGTGCCCTTCTCCTTGATTATCATTGTGAGCTAGAGGTGTAGGAATAACGGAAGAACTAGAAGCAGACATGATCTTAATATGACTTTATTAAGATCTTTAACTTAAATGTTTAACAAATTAGATAATAATATTTGAGAGAGAATCTACGATGGCTAAACACACAATATACATAATACCGAACTAACGTAACCTGGACTACTATCAATGCTAACTCGCCTAAGCTCTATTCCTAGACTATCACAGATCCGAATATTAAATAGTCACTCCTACCTTTAATGTAGTCTGAAGTAGCGATCACAATAATCCTAGATGAAGTTGCATATTTACTTGAGTGCAATGGTATGCACCTTGACTTAAAGGCTCTCTATCAAGTATAATTTCTGTTTGCTGTACTTAATGCTTTCCAAAACCTCTTCACGCTTGAACCATGGATTATCTTTACATTCCTCAAATTGCCACCCTGCTTACTCTAACTTCTGATATTTAAAAACTTCTCAATTTGCATCTTTCCTTCATGCTTCACTTTTTGAATTTGGTTGGAGAAGAGTTGCCATTAAGTCTGGTCCCAAAGGACATGTTAAAGAAAAGACGCGTAAGCCCGTCACTACATTTCACTAAGTTCCTTCATAAATTATCTTTAAACTACAACTTTCAAAGGAATTTCTTCTTTCGAATGTGTTTCCTTAATTCAGAGATTGAAGGTGTTTGATTCTCAAAATGAACATGCATAAAATTAAAATATAATCAATATTTAGTAAAACGAATGGCTAGTCCATGTAATTTCTGAGAACGTTTCTGGGTAGAATTGAAAAGAATGTTTATGTATTAAGCGACACTAACTTGAATTATTATAATGTTGATAGTACAGAAGCAAAATGTAAGTCCTACACTGTCAAAAAATTAAGGGAGCACATGGATTTAACGAAATTACCCAAATATTTCTCCTGATACCTGACAAGAAACAACACATCCGTAGTCTAAAATGTAGTAGAAAATAGAAGAAGAAAATTTTATATGCAAATCAATGTACATGGTATCAAAAACCAGAAAAAAGACAAAAAATGCAGAAATCAGGATTTCTTAGAAGGTATTGTTTTTCGCTTTTTTATTTGTGAAATTCAAATTTTCGGGTGTTCTTTTGAAAAAAGGGAACTGAAAGATGCCACGACTACGTGATCTATAGGAATAAATGGATCGAGATATTATCTATCAGGAGACAGGAATCATCCGGGCAAACAAAAAGAACTGTAGCGGATACTGTTGAAGGGGCAATAAATGTCACTGCAAGACTGTAAATTAGATTCTAAGAAGCAGGGCAAATCGGAAGTTGGCTTGGACAAGGTCACCCAAAGGTTACCACAGCAAATAATGATTTATATATCCTGTAAACATCTCGTCAAACAGAAAAGTGAATGCTAAAAAGATTTAAAGACAGCATCTTTTGGCAACAGGATGAAGGGCCTTAAGCCAAAGAATCGAAATGGGCTTCATGTGGATGATCTGTATGCACGCATGCAAATGGTGTGTATTCTTTGAGAGGAAGTCACCATGCAGTCCGACGAAAGTGGGTTGCTGAACATCGAGATCGGATGCAAAGTCATTGGAGTCGAGTACTGTTTACGAACGAGTTGTGATTCAGTTTAGAGTGTGACGCCAAACATATTTTGGTATGGAAAGAAAGGGACACTTGAAGAAACCCAATATTGGTTCAGAACAAATCACATTTCAGACTGGGTGATTTGATGGTATGGGCTGGTATTAGTATAAGCGGACGTAATGACCTGCATATCATACGGCATAGCAATTTGACGGTTTACATGTATGCAGAAGATATCCTGATACATCATGTCGTACCTTACGTAGTAACCGTTGGTGCTATCTTTCTTTTAATGCAGAATAATACAAAACTTTGTACGGTTCTTCTAATGGAGAACCTTATTGAAGCTGAAGAAATGCAACGTATGGAAGTGTCCAGCACGGTCTGCTGAACTTAACCCGATTAAACATGTTTGGTACAAATTTGAACGATGTGTTAATGCAACAACAATGCCTCCTTACAATCTCCAAGTCGTGGAAATCGCACTGCATTAAGAGTGGAACTGTATTTCTCAAAGTATTATCGATACACACTCGGATGAAGTGTTGTTGCAAGAGGAAGGCTTCCTGTTACTGTTCAAGAACAAGAGATTGCCATTCTTTAAGAGTGGAACAGTATTCCCCTAAATCTCATGGATATCCTAATCCCATTCTTGCAAACTATGTGAGTGACACCTTAGAATTTACGGGTGGGGAGAATCTTAGAAGTTAAAAAAGGGATCGCACACTTCATTAAAAATCCTGTATCATGTCCAAACAATCATATTTTGGTCATTTACATGCAGTAAGACTGTTGCTCTGGAGCATCTTTTCAAGTTCTTTATGTCACTTCAAAGAATTACAATTCCCATACAATTGATTTAGATTCTGATTTTCGGTATTGCGTTTTGTTACACCTGTATTCTCCATTTTATGTCCTTGTGTGGCTATCACGCAACGGTTTCTTCACTTTTTTTTGTTTGTTTCCCTATTTTTTTTCAGTAGTGTATTTAAAGTAGATCAATATGTTACAGGTGCAATTAAACACAAAATGAAAACAATTAAAAATGTATAATACTTTTTTTATTAAAAATTTAATTCAATTTATTTATTAATATTAATATTTTATCAAAGTGGAACAGACGCAAGCATTTCATTTAGTAACTGGGATATGTTCTTGCCTGATTTTACAGAAACTATCGAAATGTATGTCTATTGAAGTTATTTTTAGTCGCCTTTCAAATTCTGCGTTTAGTTTGCTTTTACACTTCGTTTTTGTAGCCAATCTCCTTAAGAATTATTTTTCACTTAAATACATTGCTCTGAATGGCATTAAAAGTCTTACAGCAACGTGAGGAATATTGTGTTTTATGTAAGAGAGTGTTACAACCTAAGACTTTGGAATAATTCTTACTTAAATTTATATTTTCACGTCGAATCTGTTGATATATCGGTAAGTTGTATCCTCTCCTTCATTATACGTGTTTTTTTCACAAATAAAAAAAATACATTTTTCGTTAGAAAACCTTTTGGTTTTTGCAACACAGTGTACTAATGCGTGTAAAACTATTCTTGAAACCTGGAGTAGAAAACATTGGTATATTCAGAATTTAGTAGGATTTGCATATACAGAAAAAAAACTGTGTTAACTTTCTTTTGTTGTTCTACAAATGGCACCTGTTTGACGATGTCAGATCAAGGCCTACGAAATTCATCGTGGCAAAGGGATAGATATGAGCCTGTCGTTATCCTTAGCTTTGAACAAAATTCAGGTGACAGAACGTTTTGGCTAGGTTTCGTCACAGATTTGGAGGAGAAGAGGTAATAGGCCTCTCACCTCTCTTCCCCTTCCACCAACCTTACGAAAGGACTTGACGGCTTGCGACTTGACCACTTCTCTATAAATAAAAATTATTAATATTGTTGCATACGTCAGGTTTCGAGGATTTTATTCTATCAGTCTCAAAGAGCAAGACAGTTCTTCATTAGTGTTGGAAACTTATAGTATAAAAGCAATCCTTAGATACACCAGCACTATACTTAAGGATACATCACTAAAATTCGTTTTATAAATAGGTAGGTTTTTACATTTTCCATAGTTCTCAAACATAATTATCAGTGTCTAAAATACAAGTAAATTAATGATTATTCACAAGCAATGTCTCGTCCTTTTCAACACACACACACAACTGAAGTAATACTAACTCAGTTTCAGTCATTGGATCTTATTTATAGACTGCACGGATCTTCATCGAAAGATCCACTTACGTCACAAATCTTTTTATAAAGAGATTTCTACAGTAACTTCCAGAAGCATCCATTTGGTAGTCAAGTCGCCAAAATGGTCACCAAATTGCCAAAAATTATACCAACTTCACTGTATCGCCAATATTTTGCTAAGTTTCAATTTACACGCCACTATATATATAAGGGGCAGTGTTGCTTGCAAATGTTACAACTTTATCATAAAATAAATACAGCAGAAAATAATATTAATATATTAAACATCCAGTTATGTATTATTTGCACTATTTTCTGCATTAACTACACAACATTCATAACAATATTGTTCAGTTGCGTACATTAAAATTTAGATACAAATACTACTGCCAATATATTAAGATATCCGAATACTTGCGCCTTTTTTTTAAAAAAGGAGCATTTTATGAAAGAGAAAAATAAACTACAAAATTGACGTAAAATTATAAAAGGGGTCCACTCTGTACAAGAATAATTGTATTATTTTTAATATTTAAAGCGAAAATACTTCAACATGTTTTTATCCCAGGAGTTAAAACAGACGCTCACTCGATACAATTTTTTCGCGTCGGGGTTATTGAGTCACTTAATTATAAACCCAATCCTTTTTTTTTTATAAATTATTTTATTTTTGTAAACGATACAAATCATGATTCCAGTGAATAATTTAATTAAGAGAAAGTTTACTTACCTACTTTCAAGGACTTTTCAATTTTAATTGGTAACAAATAAACAATTTTTTTTAAAATGCCAGAATTAACGATTTCATAATCTGTGTGTCCCGCGCGATCACTTATGGGTAAAAAGTATAAAAACTCATTATGATAATATGTATGTTACTGCTAAAAAAATTGTGTGAAACGTTTTTCGTTATGCTTTATATGTTGAGAATATTTATAAAAATATGTCTTGGCCAAGTAATCCTTCATGTGCTTGTGCGTGTGTTTGTGTGTGTCTCTCTCCGTGGTTTTCCAAATATCATTAAACTCTTTTGCATGGAAAAAAGCGCAACAGAAAACACATTGCATGAGGGAGAACACATAAGGAGGGGTCATAACTAACTGTACCAATAACTTAGAAGGTCAAACAGATTACAGCTATAATGTGCAGTATTTAAAAAATAATGACAGTGATGAATTTTTTATGTTCCTAAATTTTTTTGATTCTGGATCTGGGATCTGTTTTTTCTCTGAAAGAGTAGTATGTCAGGTTAAAAAAAGCGTAATTAAAAAATCTCTCATCATGGGATTACAGCAAATCAAACAAAAGTTTTTTTATTTGGTTATAGGATCAAAGATAGCTAATTAGGTATTGAAGAAGTTTTTATTTCTGCTGATTTTTAATATCGCGCGCCTATAAATTATATCAGAGTAAAAGTGCATTCTTTATTATGTCTGAAAGTATTTTGTTTTAATTCATTCCAGTAAACTAATTATTTTTTAAATCTTTTATTTTCGATATTCTCGTCCCTTCCAGGGGGGTGCGCCCCACAGTTTGAGAAACACTGTGTTATACAGAACATACACAAAACATATTAAAGAATTATTTTAAAAACTTTTTGAGCACTTGCTATCCACATTTGAGCTTATTAAAAAAGACACATTTTGAGAAAAACTCATTTTAAAGTTTGGCATCTTATGTAAAGTTAACCCTTTTACAGGCACAAAGCTAAAATATGCTTTTCTATGATAAAGTACTTGATAAATGTAATGTTATCATCCTCTATAAACATTATTTAGTCACAAAAAAAAATCTGATCAATTGTTTTTTCCCTGGGTTGTAGCTAGACGTTATAGCCACTGCTCACTTAGGACATTTAACTTACTTTTCAGGATCAAAAATAATGAAGCATACTACAATAAACTTTTTTATGAAAAATTGCCATTTATGTAATAACTATTTCAATAATAATTAAATACTAAGTATAACTGTAATTAAATAATAATAGAATAATTGTATAACAGAGAATATACTTACTAAGAATATATTTAGAATACTTGATATACATTGAAATTGGTATATATCCACATTTCATATTTTATTTAATTTTAATATAAAAAGTTAGAAATAAAAAATATTTTTGAGAATTGAAGTTATATTTATTTCAGAAATTTCATGAGCTATTTTCTGTGGAAGTTTATACTATGCGCAAACGTTTTCTCCGAGCGGAAAAGCTGTAATGAAAGATTTTCGAACCCGAGAATCTTGTACCACATATTGTAAATAAAGTTTGTTTATATTTTCACCCCCAACACTCTCACATGATTCTAAGTGTGGAGAAAGGGGAAAATTTCTAGGTTTTTTTCTCTTCTATGTGAACAGTGGATAGAGCCTCTATCCATATATAAAAGCTTTCCAAAAACCCTTTTTTAATTGCATATTTGCTTAATTTATTCAGAAGAGAACAAAGTGTACTTAAGACTTGTCGAGAGTTTTTTCAAAGATCAGAAATTTTATTTATAGTAATCAAAATACAATGTGTAAATTTACTCCGAGAAAAACTGTTAACTACGCATCAAAGGATATGAAAAGCAAAAAAAGGTATCGTCCTGCCATCTGTATTGATTTTTATGCGTTTTATCTTCAATTAACTCATGTAGATAGACTAAATATTCATCACCCGCATGGAGAAATTTTTTTTTTTTAATATGTGGCTAGAGTTATTAGCCACTGCCCCCTAAAGGGTTAAGGTATCTGCTTTTACTAAAATGCTTGTAATCTTTGTTCTAGAGAACAGAAAAAAAACTTAATATTTTTATAAAGCTAAAAAGATGTCGTATAAAATATAATCAGAGAAAAAATTTTGTCAGTTTTTTAAAACATCATGATTTAAGAGTAGTCGGATACCTTAAAGAAAAATTCTGGTATATATTTATTTAACCCAGTGCTTCTCAAACTTTTAATACTGGTACCCCCCTTTTCAATCACAATTTTTATCATGCCCCTCTTATACATTAATAATGTACTGAATGCAAAAATAATGCACTTTGACGCTAAAGCAACAATCTTTATTATAAACCGTACAAATTCATGACATGAGTATTAAATTTCGTACATGTTGCTTTTGAGCAAAAAAAAAAAAGAAATTAAATGATAGGACAATTATAGTATCTTATTTTTCCTTTCTCTAATTTTTAAATTGGAACATATTGCAAAATGCGGTGGTTGCTTAGAAGACAAAATATAGATATCAGCTAAATGTAGAAAAAGAACTCAGAGGGTCAATTTCTAATCATAAGCATTCCTTTGAAAAACTTTGCTCTGTAAGACAAGCCCATGGAAGTCGCTAATACTTATTAAACTTGTTCTTGATTTAGTATTAATTAATTAGTTATAAAATACTCTGTGCAGCACTGATACATTAAGGGGTCATATACCTTTTAAAATTTCCTGAAAATCGATTTTTTTATTATTATTTTATTTTATAGAGTAAACCTTTCTGAGTGTTCTAAAAGAAACCTCATGCAGATATTCCCAATAGAACGGACGTTATTAAGAAAATAAAAAGAGTAGAAAAGGCGATTTACATATTGTTTACATTTTGGCTCCAGGGTGACAGCTGTCATGTCGCTGGTGACAGCTGCGTTTCTCTGTTTCTAATATTTTCATTCTAATTATTATCAAATGCTTGAATCTAAGCCTCAAATATTATTATTTTGTTGTTCTGAATATTAACTACAACTTCTACTAACTTTATAAACTTCTACTTCTACTTTGTTTTGATAAAGTGAATCTTGAATTTATATACTCGCTCGTTTTTTATTTTCATACCGTATCTTATTCTAAGATAAGTTTTAGGAAAAGTATTATTTTTTATAAACTATTGAAGGATGATTTCGACTGAATCTGCTAAAAGACGTCCTAAGAAAAGGAAGTTTACTGGTAATATGCATACGAGATGCAAAGCTGTACACAGTGTGGATGAATCACTAAACAACAGTGCATCTGGAAAAAAGATTCGGCTGCAAGATGTTCATTCATCTTTTATTGAACATGATGACTGTTTTGATGGCTATAGAGTGTTTGATAAAACTATCATGTTTACAAACATTCAAAACTTTGCTTCTTGCAAAAAATGTGGTCCTGATATTAAACTATCAGAAAAATGTGTTAGAGGTTTGTCTAGTGTTTTTTCGATTGAATGCAAGAACTGTAAAGACTTGTGTTCGTTTAGAAATTCAAAAATGCTGGGTAAAAGAAAAAATATTCCAGAAATAAACAGACGTTTTGTATACGCAATGAGGACAATTGGACAGGGTCATGCAGCAATGACAACCTTCTGTGGTGTCATGGACTTTCCTCCTCCAGTTGCTGAAAAATTCTATAATAACATTATAAACAAACTACAATTGTGTAGTAAAGAAGTCGCAGAAGCTTCAATGCAAAGTGCAGATTTGGAAGAGGTAACTTTGACAAATTCTTCCGATATAATAATTAGTGGAGATGGAACATGGAAAACCCGTGGCTATTCTTCTCGTGTTGGTGTGTGTGCTGTTATAGGAGACAAAACAGGAAAGTGTATTGATGCGGAAGTGATGTCTTCTTTCTGTAAAGGATATGATTCTTGGAAACGCGACGAAAGGGGTCAAAAAGTGGAAAATTCTTCACGTTAAAGAATGTTTGAAGAACCACAATGGTTCAGCTGGCATGATGGAGACTGTGGGAATGGTTCGTATATTTCAGCGTTCATTAAGTCATCGTTCTGTGAGATATACATCTTACATCGGGGATGGCGATTCCAAAACATTCTCATCTATTACTGCATCCAATCCGTATGGAGAAGATATCACAGTTTCAAAAATTGAATGTGTTGGACATGTTCAAAAAAGAATGGGAACTCGTTTACGAAAATTAAAACAAATGAGCTCCAAACTCAGTGATGGGAAGTCGATTGGGGGAAAGGGAAGGTTGACCGACAGAATGATCGACTTAATTACAACGTACTATGGAAATGCAATCCGACAAAATAAAACATGCCTGTCAGATATGCGAAAGCTATTTGGGCTGTATATTTCCATATACGTTCAAGCGACGAAGAACCATTGCACAGTTTTTGTCCCGTAGGTCCTAATTCTTGGTGTAAATATCAAAATCAAGTAGTAGAGGGCAGTGTGGAAACTTTTAGACACAGTAATAAATTGCCAGTGGCAGTAATAGATGCCATAAAACCTGTGTTTAATGATCTATCACAACCTAAACTTCTACAAAAATGTCTAGGGGGTAAAACCCAAAATAATAATTAATCCATTAACTCATTAATATGGGAATTATGCCCAAAAACTTTAGGTTGTGGTAGAAAGATTGTTGACATATCTACAAATGAGGCAATTGTCATTTTTAATGATGGCAATCAAGGCAGACTAAAAATTATGCAATCGCTTGGTCTGACTGTTGGTCAATTTGCACATAAATTTGTTACACATGTAGATATAAAAAGAATTCAGACTGCAGAAGTACATTTTAATCTCCACACAAAGGTGGCTAAAAGAATGCAATTTAAAACTACTTGTAAGGAATTAACTGAAAAAGAGGGAACATCATATGCATGTGGCGAATTTTAGCATTTTAGAATCATAGTAATACACTGCATTCATATCACAAATTGTTTAATATTTATAATAAGTAGTTGTTAATTAAGGTATTGATTGTTTTTAAGTAATATTTATAAATTTTTAACTTTATTTTGGAGAAATGTGAATCACTTTGTTGCATTTTGATTATTTTGTAGCTTTTGATATCGTTTCGATGCTTGTACTGCATTGGTATAATATATGTTTTTAGTTATAATAATTTTAATAAATTGAAGTTTATTGACTAAAAAAACTTCACATTAGTTTTAATTTAAATTTAGTTGTTGTTTGAGTAACCAGAATAATATATATATAAAACTGTGGTAAATTTTACGTTTGATGTCAATTTTCTCAGAACGTCATTTTTACTCATTACGCGCATGATATTTTCAAAACCGTGCCATGGAAAATGATAAAATTTTTACTGTAGATTTTGATCATATCTGTACTTAAAATAACGAACCAGTTTGAATTTTTAATGAAAAAATTTAAAATTACAAATATAAAATAGCAAAAAATTTTAAAAAATTTTATAGTTAAATTTTAAATTGTTATAGTTTACTAAAAATTTTAAATCAGTGTTTCATGCTTCGTCATTTTAAAGATAACACAATTTCCAACACTTAGCAAAAATTTCATCAAAAAATATTGGTAACTTTTTTTATAAAGCTGCGCGTAATGCATATCACTTGCGAAAAGAAAACAAAAATTTCTTTTTGTAATTATCTAATTAAAAATTTATCCTAATTAGCACTGTGTTTGTTGGTTATGTTTTAAGTAAAGTAATATCTATTTGTTTATTCCTCCAAAATTTACATTCCAGGAAACAATAATAAAAAAATTATAGAGCTTTAAAGAGCTCACTATTTTTAACCATTTTCAACTTTTTAAAAGGTATGTGACCCCTTAAAAGTATACCGGCCGAAGTACCCGCTCTTTGTACAAGTTCATTTATAAGAAAATAAAACATTATTGATATAATCGTTTGATTGTAAGGAGAGTAAAGCCAAGTGTGCGACAATGTTTACAAAAATGTAAAATGATTTTTTAAATGATTGCTCAAATTATAATTAGTTTTAAGCGAACTGTAATTTTAAGTCTCAACGAATTAGCATTTAGAATTGATGTTGAATAATGAACAATAAAAAAAATTCTGATGAAGAATAATTGTATTATTATTAATATTTTTAAAGCGAAAAGACTTCAACATGTTTTAACTCTGGAGCAGGCGCGCACTCGATACTAATGGTCGAGCGGGGTTATTGAGTCACCCCAATCCTTTTTTTATAATTATTTTTATAGTGCACAATAAATATTGTAATTCCAGTGAATAATTTAATTAAGAGAAAATATACTCAGCTACTCTCAAGGACACAAAAAACATTTCGGAAAAAAAGTTATCACACCGGGAACTCAGACAGAACAAGTACCTTAAGATCGTAAAAAAAACGTCTGTCACTCCCAAAAAAGAGGGAGATATGCGACAAATATATTTTAGTTCACGTTAAGATTGTCAAACAGGAGGATAGTGTCAGGGCCATTGGTAACAATTAAACAATTTTGCCAGAATTACCGATTTCGTGCACTCTGTGTTCGGCGTGACCGCTCCCGGTTTAAAAGTGTATTTATTACAATATGGATGTTCTAAAAAATTATGTAAAACGTTTTTCATTATGCTTTGCTTAGTAATCCTTCAAACTTCCCTAAATGAAAAAACGAATACATAAGAGCAGGGACGTAACTAACCGTACAAGTAAGCTCGAAAGTTAAACCACAGCAAATACATTCTGCTGCCTACAGCTGATGGCAATAATATATAACAGTGATGAACTTTTTATCTACATAAAATTTTTTTTGATTATGGCTCTGGATTTTGTCCTCTAAATGAGTAGCATTTTCGCTTTCAAAAGGAAACGTAATAAAAAAATCTCTGATCATGGGATTACAGCAAATCGAATAAAACGTTTTTTATTTGGTTATAGTATCAAAGATAGCTAAAAAATAAGGTTTTGAAGTAGAAGCTTTTGTTTTTGATGATGTAAAATCGCAGATAATATATATATATATATATATATATATATATATATATATATATATATATTATTTATATATATATATATATATATTATTTCGGTGTATATGTGTATTTTTTATTATGTCAGAATTTTATTTTGTTTTACTTCAATCTAGTAAATAAATTTTTTTAAATTTTTATTTTCGATATGCTCGCGCTCCCCTTGTAGGTTTATCGTTCCCCCCCCCAGGGGAGCGCCCCACAGTTTGAGAAACACTGATTTAACCATTTGAAGTATTTTAGCATGTTTTAACACATTTTTAATTTAAAATAGGAAAAGAAGTATGTTTTCAGAAGTCTCGTGTCCTCGTATGTCCAAATGGACGCCATGTAGAATGCTGCTCCTCGTCTGACTGTCCATCGGATAAAGTTTGTTGCTTATTTGCATGTAGCGTACAATGCATGACGCCCACTAATAGAGGTACAACGGAAGTAAATGCTAATTTGCAAGAATGTCAGAAACTGAAGGACGGAAATAATATATTATAATATTTCTCTTCCAATATATTTAAACTACTTGTAAAATGCAGTTTTATTACAGTATATTGGAGCAAAGAAAATCAAACTTCAAAATTTTTAAAATTGCTTTGAAATTGTACTGTGGATTAAACATTATTTTTATTGAAGAATAAAATTATTTATAAAACAAACTTAAAAAAACACAGTATCAATTATTTTTCTTTTTTTATATATTTTGTAATAATGTTTTAATCTGGCTTAACTTATTCTTTTTTCAAAAAATGAAGTAATTTATCTGGATTATCCAAAAACATTTTTGAGGCAAAAATGGTATAAAATATCAATAATGAATACTTATTAGGGCTGTCTTCGGTAAAAGTACGAGAGCTCTAACTAAACGCGAAGCACATTTTCAGACAGAAAAATAACCAAATTTTCATGGAAATTTGCAATATTATAACTCGCACCTCTGTTAACAATATAGTGTTTTTAAAAATTTCAAAATATACCTTGAATACTTTCTTTTCTGTTTTAATACGTAATGGCAAAGCCCATTTAACATTACGGTGTAGGATAAAAATTGCGAAACACATTTTTTACCAGAAAAAATGAATCAACTCGGTTAAAAATGTGAAGTATGATAAAAATTGCTGCTCTCTATGGGATAGTGAAGCCAGAATATCATATTAATTTTTCATTTCTTTTATATATGAAAAAAATGTTCGAAATTCGGGTCATATTCTTTAGCATTAACGGAAAACAGCCTTAATCAATTTATTATAGCGATGAAAAATTCTTTGTCTTATAAAAACAAAACTGGTGAATTTTTAATTAGAAAAAATAAAGTCTTGCCGAAAGGTAGAAAAAATCCAGTAGATTCTTTTTTTCTAGGCTGCTTTATTTAGGAAATGAGTGAAGGTAAGTCTTTAAACAATATTTTAATAGAAGCTGATATTTTTCCTTATCATGTGACAAACGCCTTTTTAAATACATTAATGTTCAAAACATGTTCAACAGGTGGTGTGTGTGTGTGTGTGTTTATTTCATTTTTTTTATTATTTTTTTTTGCTACAACTCCATCAGTAATCATCTAAGACATGAAATTCTGAAACGAGAAAGATCATTTTTCTTTTAAGCAATGACGAAAGCATAGTTGCGCAAAAATGATAAGTATTATTGTATATACATTATGATTTCTACAGTAATAATGTATCGAATAAAATAAAACCAAACAAAAATAATGTAAACAAATTTTGAAAATTCTCAATTTGAATGTGAGTTTCCTTCTTTACAGAAAAAATATATGCATTATTAGTGCTTTTATGAGTTTAAATATACTTGCATTTGTTTTAAAAAAAATGAAATGTGTACCTTTATAAAAATCAGAAAAAAAATTTACAATTTATGCACAAGCACAACTCTTCAAAACAAGTGTAGTAGTCAGACCAAAGTTATTTGTTAAATCTTAAAAGTCCATGCCAACGGCACAAGTTTTAGTTATGCGCACGATACAGTGGTGGCCAAAATTGGAGACACTTCTTTTTAATTGTTATGTTTTCTAAGTTTGTATCGTTATAGAAAATTTTACGTTGCACAAAATGCTAAGTATTTTACATCGTTTTATGGAGAATTTAATTCTAAGTTCAATGTAAAAACGAAAATTCAAATATTTATAACGCATAAAAGGTTATACTGCATAACTTTCGATATAAATAGGATGCTGATGATAGCAGTTAGTTATCAGAGCTTAGTGAGGTTGCATTTATTTTTTATTACAACTTCCCCTTGATGTTTCATTGAACTAAAATAGTTTTAACATCTTCCTTCGTTATTACATAATGCCTGGAAACAATTATATCCTCAATTAAATTAGATTTGTTTCGTAGGTACTGTAAGACCCCGTTTAACGTTGTTTCGATTAGCATTATTTTGGTTTACGCTCTTTTGTTTCAATTGTGGAATTCCCCAAAATTACACACAGCGGTAGGCTTCCCGATATCCGAAGCAGTTTATCTATGATTGTTCTTTCCAGAGGTGTTATACGAACGTATTTTTATCGTTTGAAACATTTGCTAACGTTATTGTCAGTATAAATTTATATAATATAACGATTGCTATATGTACAAATATTGTGACTTTTAGTTTTTATTATGGGTGACAATGAAAAACACGAAAATAAAGCAACAAGAAAAAAAAGCAGGAGCAAATTTTGACCGGAGTTCAAAGGAAAGATGGTACGTTATGAAAATCTTATCCACTTGTGCCAACAACTTCTTACAGAGCGCAAAGGAAAACACAAATTACATTAAAAGCCTTCTTGATAAAAAGGCAGAAAATTGGAAGTACAGAATATACTGTATAATCTGAAATGTAAACACTTAGAATTCTATTTATTTTTACAAGTGCACTCGGGAACGTTGAAAATAGCAACCCAAGAAGGAAGCTAGTTATATATATATACAATCGCGAAACTTTGCAAATAAGTACAGCGTAATGTGATATGCAAATGATCCAAGTTTTGTGCCAATACGCATGCTCATACATGCCGAGGTGGCGCTACAATCAGGAAGAGGGTGCTATATAAGCCAGCACAAATTCAAAGATTCATAAACGTGACGATTACCCACCGATGGTAGGAAGACTTTGGTAAGCGAAACATGCCAGGTAAACGTGCTAGAAGACATTTCCCACAGTTAAGCGAGTTTGAGAGTTTTCCTGATCATCGGGATGAAAATTGCAGGCTAGTCGACGCGCCGTGTTGTTGGCCAGGTGGATCGTTCGGAGTGTGCCGTTAGAAATTGTTGGGAGCAGTGGACAGGAGAAGGTACTCACGTGCGGAAAACAGGGTCTGGAGCGACCAGGAAGACCACGAGGAGAGAGGATCGAAGGATCTTGCAGCAAGTACTTGTGGACCCAACAGTGACTCGTTCAACGATACGAGTAGACGTAGTCGTAGCAATTGTTCCACAAACAATTTGCAGACACCTTTCAGAAGCAAATGTTAAATCCAAGCGCCCTTTCCGTGCACTCCCTTTAACACCGGAACATCGGCAACTGCGTCTACAGTGGTGCCAAGCCAGATCAATGTGGAATGTCACAGATTGGCAAAAGGTTGTGTTTAGTGATGAATCCCGGTTTGTTTTGGAACAGACGATAACCGTGTACGGATGTGAAGGCACCCTGGTGAGTGGTACAATTCCCCCACACTGTTCTACGTCACACTGCCCGCACAGCTGGTGTAATGGTCTGGGGGGCCATATCCTATGATAGCCGGTTGTGATGCGTGGAACCTTAACGGGCCAACCAACGTTACGTTGATGATATTCTTCAACCCCATGTAGGACCTTTCCTAAATGGTCTCCCAGGGGCAATTTTCCAGCAAGATAATGCTCGTCCGCATACAGCAAGAGTTGCTCAAGACTTCCTACGTCTTTTTCAGACTCTTCCATGACCAGCCCGCTCCCCCGATTTGTCCCCTGTAGAGCACGTGTGGGATCAGCTAAAATGGCAGGTGCTATCGTGTCACTCTGTACATGATTTCGAGTTGGCTGTTCAAGATTTGTGGGCCCATCTGCCTCAGAACAACATAAGGTGTCTAATCAACTCAATGCTGGACCGTGTGGCGGCATGTATTGCAGCTGGAGGTGGTCCAACGCTCTATTGAAATTTCCCAGTATTTGTGCCGTTGCACACTCTGTATTCGTTTAATTGTCTTGTTTTCGAGATCAAGTGAATGTCTCATCTCTGTCATTATGTGTATTAAATTTTATTTCAATCCGATGCTTTCTTTTTGGGTCGCTATTTTCAATGTTCCTGAGTGTATATTCATTTATTATGTTTCTATATTTGAAGGAAATACATTTTTGTTTTATTGTTATAAAACACATAATTAATAAATTTAAAGGTAAAATACCTGTCCAATTTCCTAACCATCTTCCCCTAATTCCATTATTTACATGAAGAGGTAACCTCGTTTAACGCTGTTTCATATTCAAATGACGAATCAGGAATTTTTCTCTACAAGTATTTTGGAAAATCTCATCAATAACAGAAAGGTAACTGTTACAGGAATATCAATAAATTAGCACAAAATGTACTGGATAAAATAAGAAAAATTTAAACACCACCTCATACAATTCAAGTGTGGCTTTATCGAAGTTAGTAAACTTAATGCCATTTAATATTAAGAAATATGTAGTAGCTAGACTACTTCATCTGAAACTCGTAAAACAGCCTTTATTGCATTCAAAAGGTAGAACTACTATACGATAAAATAGGGAAGATATGATGAGCTGGTTGCAATATATATTCATTCATCCTAATAAACATTGTGATGTACCTCCACTTGGAAGTACATCCGTCGAAGCATCAGCGTGAGCTAGAGGTGTAGTATTATCGTAAGAACTAGAATCAAACATTATCTTTATATGACTTTATTAAGATATTCAACTTAAACTTTGAACAAATATAATATTATAAATTAATGAATGAGAGAATCTACGATGACGCAATACGCAACACACAATATAATACAGATCAATCTCAATAATTAAACCGCCTAATCTTCAAATATAATAATTGTAAGTAATCAATCCTACCTTATATTATTCTGCAACAAACTTGTCTTTATCTACAAGGTATGCAGCTTTATGTTTAACTTCTAATCGATCACCAATATGTTTATCCGCGACATGTAGAACTTGAATCTTTAAACGACGAACTTCAATAATCATCCACTACCACAACGCACGTTAATTGTCTCACATTCCTTTACATTACCATTACATTGCCATCACTCTTACTCTAAGATCCTATATTTATCCTATATTATTTGCATCTCTTCACTTCTCGTTTCTTAGATTTGGTTGGAAAGGAGTTGCCATTAATTCTGTCCCAAAGAAACCAACGGACATGTTAAAGAAAAGACGCGTAAGACGTCACAACATGAGTATTATAAAACTTTAAGAAAAACTAGACAGCTTATATCATTTATACTGATGATATAGCAATTTAAACAAAGTAATAAAACTCATTATATTATGCAACATTAACAGAAAAATTATTATTCATTTTTGCTAAGATATTTAATAAGCATATATTTATGTAATGACTTTTTTCCGTAATAAAAAATAATTTGAAGGCTGAATTTGAATTAATAATTTTCTGTGTCACTTGCCAAATCAATTAATTCCCTTAATCATGAAAAAATTGTAGAAACAATAATCATTACTCCGAGTATATTCTATCTTACATTTTCTATATGTCGTTAGATAAAACATGCGTCTGCAGTAATACAGCGTGTGTTGTATTTTTGAATTTGTAATATGTATATAAAAAAAAGTTTTTAAAAACAATATATATTTTATCGTTTTTGTCAACTTCTTGTTTTATGAAGTTTATAGATTGGATCACTTAGATGACGCATTCATTTTTTCCAATTGATGTTTAACAGGAACGCAATAAGTTTTCCCTCCTCTTATGACTTTCATGCCACGAAGTAAGCCCAAGTTAGAAAGGCTGCTGTTTTTCGAAAATTATGCGTCTCGCTTAGCTTCATGCGTTAAAGAGTTCGATCAGAAAATGCCCAGGGGAATAAAAAGCCCGTTAACATGTGGAAATTCAGAAGTTCCTTTAATAACGTAAGGCGAGAGGTAAAATTTGCCACTCATGTTTGAAATGACAAGATCCAAAACTCTACCAATTTACTGAGTCCAAAAAGGGGCCAACATGTGACACTTTTTATAATATAGCAGTATATAATTAGCATAAAAAGTTCTTTTTAGCAGTAAAAGGCATTCATTACAGCATAGGCGATTGTCATTTATCAAAAATACTTGCAGTTGAGGAACAATGTTGAGAACTGCGCTGTGCAGCATATCAGTAGGTATGTTGAAAAATTGCCATAGGATGTTAATCTTTTAGAGTCCTTAATGAGGTAGGACGATTGTGGTACACTTGTGACTTCGGGTAACCTCACAATAAATAATCACCCTGATTGAAGTATGGTAACCTAGAAGGACAAGCATGATCGAACTTGTGGCTTGCTCGCGATTCTTGCCAAACGATGTGTGCAAGAGATCCTTCACACCCTTTATTAGTGATACGTTCGTAAGGCTGCCGTTACATATTCTCCTTTCTGAAAGTACAGATTTACTAACGATGCTTTCCTAGTAAAGTCAACATTCTACAACTGTTGGTGCATTTGTATTTTTTGTGACTACAGCTAACTTTATACATGGATTTCATTCACTGTAACTGGCGTTTTGCTGTATCACCATCCGTTGGGAAATCCCCTTCCTTGCTTTCGGTTTCATTAAAACCTCACATCATTTCAAGCATGTATCAGTTTTTACGTCAGTACCTATTTTATTCCTTTAATTACTGAATTTTCAAATGTTAACGGACTTTTTGGTTACATGGTACGTCAGCATAAGTTCAGAGACCAGTGAGTAATTATTCTATTATTTCTGATGAATCTGGATTAAGCCTAGTCATTGATTCTCGACGTGCCGTCATTTGGAGTCAATTCAAAACGAACATGTCTTCCAGTGTCCTACAAGGAGAACATTGCAACATTGGAAGTTTAATGGCTTAGGGCAGTGGTTCCGATCACCGTGCTTCCACTCCCACTCCTTTGGGAATCAGCCTGATATCTCAGACTCCCAAGATGTTGGACACACTTTCCAGACTCCCAACATGTATCTGAAAGATTTAAAGGTGCTTACGGCTTCATGTGACCCACGAAGCCTTTTTAAATGGTCCAGCCATGGCCCATTGCTCCAAAAAATATTCTTATTTATGATCATTGTATTAAATGTTTGGTTGGAATTTTTTTCTCAAGAAATCAAATGTATCAATTTTGCTTTTTTACTGTCGGTGTTGTACGGGTACGGATTGATATTCTTTTTCTATTTGGAACGGTTACGCTTAGTGATAACAGACGAAAGTGGAGTAGCGACAATTATATGGGTGGAACTAATTTTTAACTATCTTTCATATCTTGCAAATGAAAAGTATTTAAAAAAATAAATCTTTTCAAAACGATTGGGAGGTTGACTATTTTGTTGTGAAAAACATGGATCAGTAATTGTATGATTTTTCATGTAAGAGCTGTACCAATAAACAGGAATCATTCAATGACACTTTTCCACAAAGATCTCTTTCAAGAGGTGATAAATAGGCTTTCTTGAATAATCTTTGCAACAGCAACAAAGTGTTTTATCAGTAGTAATATCACAGCGGTAATAAAAACGTCCCATGAAGTTTGTTACATCATTGATAATCATATGAAAGCGTTTACTGATACAGAAATTGTGAAGGTGTGTTTTTATTAAATGCTTCTAATTTAGTGTTAGTGATAAAAATAAAAAAAATATATATAAAATATTATGATGAAAAAAAGCAAAACAGTAGTTTTAATATTTTGACCAATTTTCTACATTTTATATTTCTAATTTTATCTTCGTCTTAAAGCATTTTTTCCCACCCCTTCCCCCCATTTATCCTCATGTTGCGGTCCACGTGAAATAAGTAACACATGTCTGCGGGCCGTGTGAAAAAGCTGACATACGTATGTATGCGGCCCAGCAGAAAAATTTTTTTGAGTACCCCTGATTTAAAGGGTCCTCTATAATCCTAAGACTGCTTCTGCTACTAAAGCATGCTTTTGTAATACTTAATTTTTCCTTTGAGGAAGTAGTAAACTTCAAATTAAAAATACTACAAAACTCTAATTTAATACTAATTGAATTAATATTCTTGATTGAAATTATGTTCCAGTAAAGTTCTTTCATTGGCGCAATTTAATGACTAGTTTAGGATGGCGCATCTTTCAATTTTTTTACGAAACCTTTCAAAATAAGTAAAAGAGCGATATCTTAATATTTATGGAGACGAAGCAAAGTGGACATTCCCAATCTGGCGCACGGAAATTATTTTATGGCTTTAAAGTCTTCAGAATGACTAAAGTCATAGTAATTAATGTGATTTGGGTATTCTTTTCTTTTTTTACTAGCAAATAAGGTTAATAGGGTGTTAACTAATTTATGTCAAGTTTGAATTTGATGAAGAATAAATTATTGCTAAGTGGAACTAGTTTTTGAACAAGGATCTTAGGATATTAGCGGAAGTATTAATTTACACGTGGGAAAATATATACAAGAAATAGTGTGGCAAGTTAAAAAAAAATTAAGTTAAATAATTGTTAAAGATTAAACAAACACCATTAAACATAGCATTGTTCATATACAATAAAGGATAACAAGTAGTGATTCAAAAGTCTCGGCATCATTTGAGCCTTTTTGTTATTTATGTATTTAAAAATTACACTTAAGCATTTCATGTTGATACGGGATAAAAAATTTTACATATTATTCACACAATTTTACAAATTTAATTTCTTTTAAGTAATTGGGAAATTTTTAAAATCTACTCTTTTTGTGTTAATTAATTTTTTGACATGAAATTTTTGTAATATTTCTGAAGATGTTTTAAACACCTTTAGGGGTTGGTTTTACAATACCTTAAGTAGTTTTGGAGAAAAAAATAATAAATCGTTTATATATATATATATATATTTAAATATATAAAAACAATCACAATTATCAATTTAAAAATTGAAATATATGAATCCCAAAATACCAAAACACTTCAGAATATCAATGGCGAATATAAAAGATAATGTTCCATCATTTTCAAACAAAATTAAAAAATTATAAAATAAAATAAAAGTGCAATCTCGGACTTAGGACCGATAAGTGGGGTTAAACTAGTTTGATGGCGCCAACCTTTCCCCTATTGCAACTTAGTAATTTAATTGGAAAATTTTCAAATTTCAGAAAAAAAAAATTAAAAATTAAAAATTAAAAAGTTAAAATTAAACCATTATACTTTAAATTAAAATGTTAAAATTAAATCATTATACTTGAAAAATAAAACTATTCGCCATCATATATATATATATATATATATATATATATATATATATATATATATATATATATATATATAAGTGGTCAAACTCTAGTGTTGGATCAAGAATCGTTTGAATGACATGGCATTGGTTAGATGTTATGAGCAAAATATGAAGTCGTAATTGATATATTAAATATGAAAAGTCGTGCTATAAGAAATGGATCGTATTCTTGATGGGATACTCTTTGGTGAATTTTTAATGATTTACTCTATTCATTTGTGAATATACTGTGTTTTTAATGTGAACATTCGGTTTTTAGAAATTTTTAGTTTGAACTTTCAAATTTTTAGTTTGAACTTTCCGATTTTTTAGTTTAAACTTTCAGATTTTTTAGCTTGAACTTTCAGATTTTTTAGCTTGAACTTTCAGCTTTTTTAGCTTGAACTTTCGGATTTTTTAGATTGAACTTTCGGATTTTTTAGTTTGAACTTTCGGATTTTTTAGTTTGAACTTTTTGATTTTAGATATTTTTTAATTTGAACTTTCGGATCTCAAATAATTTTTTATTTGAACTTTCGGATCTCACAAATATTTATTTTTTCTACCTATACAACTATTTTAAAGATGGGTGCATCATCTTGGGCGTTTGATGGTTCACTTATATTATGCACTAAATTGTTTTTAAATTTTAATATTGTAATATCTTTCAGAATGCGATAGCGAATAGTTTTATTTTTCAAGTATAATGATTTAATTTTAACTTTTTAATTTAAAGTATAATGGTTTAATTTTAACTTTTTAATTAATTTTTTTTTTAAATTTGGATATTTTCCAATTAACTTACCAAGTTGCAATAGGGGGAATGTTGGCGCAATCAAACTAGTTTAACCCCACTTATCGGTCCTAAGTCCGAGATTGCACTTGGTTATTTTATAAATTTTTATTTTATTTTATAATTTTTTAATTTTGTTTGAAAACGATGGAATATTATCTTTTATATTCGCCATTGATATTCTGAAGTGTTTTGGTATTAAAGGATTCATATATTTCAATTTTTCAATTGATAATTGTGGTTGTTTTTATTTATTTAAATATATATATGTGCAGGGAAATGATGAAATTAGGGCTTTCGTCAAATCCCTAAAGGAGATAATCAATTCACGCAAGATGTTACAATAACGTCTCTTTGATGTCTTTTCCCTGTTTAAGTGAGTTAGTTAAATCCCCGATCTGTTTAGTGAAATGATGAAAAGAAAAAAAAATATGCCACTTTTTTGTTTCTAAGAAACTGATATTTGGGGGATGGTAATAACTTTTGTTATGGTTAAGATCTGCTGGGACGCATCCCCCCGGTGCATTCCCACCCCTCTAAAGCTTTTTGGACAATATCTCGACACCCGAAACTCACAGTCCATTCGGACCTGGCTCATTCAATCCCCCTCGAACCGCTCTTCCGATTTTTATAATTTCATGCTCATAGGGCTATTCCTTACATAGTTTTTAATTGTTTTAAAATTTTAAGCATTTAAAATTTATTTAAATCCACAATATCTTGGCTCTTGTTTGGGTCTCGGACTTGAGATTTGAACCAACTGTTCCACTCGTCGAAACCCATACATTCATATACTTGATTCTCATTATGTTTATATGGGGAGGGCTTAAGCACTAAATTACAATGCTCTCATGCTAATCCTATGACAGTGTTTCTCAAAGTGTGGGGCGCGCCCCCGGGGGGATCGATAACCCTACAAGGGGTGCACGAGCATATCGAGAACAAAAGATTTAAAAAAAATCTATTTACTGTAATGAAGTAAGAAAATACTTTCTGGCGTAATAAAAAATACACATTTACACTGATAGAATTTATTACTATTACTTCATCAAACATAAAAGCTTTCATCTCGATACATTCATTAGCTATCTGATCCTATAACTAAATAATAACGATAACATTTTGTTTGATTTGCTGTAATCCCACGATGAGATATTTGTTTACTGAGTTTTCTTTTTAAACCTAAAATACTATTTCAGAGAAAAGACAAAACCCAGTCCCAGAGAAACATTTCAGGAAGATAAAAAATTCATTTGTTTTACCATCGAACTACTGGAATAGTTAGTTCGTTCCTTTTTTATGTCTTTATTTTTCATTTAGGGAAGTTGTAAATAATGCGCCTATACGAAAGAGTTATATGACACTTCGAAAAGCACAGAAAGCACTTTGAAGGGTTATTTGGCCAATGTTTATTTTTATGAACATTCTGAAACATATAAAACTTGATGAAAAACGTTTTACACAATTCCTTTTTAGAACTAACATTCATAGTTTTACATTGATTACGCATTGAACCCGGGGGCGGTCACGCGGGTACAGAGTTAAACTACAAATATTTGAACAAAATATGACAGTTTTGATTGCAAATAGCATTCCTGTAACGTTCATGAAAAGAGTCTGTGATATGTGTTTTTTATTAAGCTCGCGTACCTTAGAAACATTTTAATTTGGTTCTATTGAAATTTTTCTCAAATTATCAATGAAAAAAGGTAGAAGGCAGGTAAGTATACTTTCTCTTAGTAAAATTATTCACTAGAATTGGGATTTTTATCGTGTACAATAACAATAATCGTAAAAAAAGCTTCGGGGTGACTCCGTAACCCCGCGCGACTATTACCATTAGTACCGAGTGCGCGTCTGCTCCCGGGTTAAAACATTTTAAAGTCTTCTCGTTTTAAATATTAAAAATAACACATATATTCTTTATCGGAATTTTACATTATTTTTCATTATTTAATATTAATAATAAATGCTAATTTGTGAGGATTACAATTATAGTTCGTTTAAATCTATTTATAATATGAGCGTTCATTTAAAAAATCATTTTACATTTTTGTATTCATTGCCGTGCTTTTGGTTTTACTCTCCTTACAATTCAGCAAGTGCCGACTGAGTGGCGTAGTTGGTTTGTCGCTGGCCATCTGCATCTAAGGTTGTAGGTTCGACTCCGGCCCATGTCGGTGGATTTTCATGATGCAGAAAATCGACCGTGGCCATGAACGGCCATGTCGTATGATTATTCGGCATGTAAAAAATCCCTTGAAGTGCCCGTTTGGCTTGGCTTCCAAAATTCTTTAAAAAATTCTTAAGTTCAATTTTGCATCGTCAGAGCTCAGGTGCCTCCCTCTGAGGAGGACACTGGGCATCAAAATTACTCGCGGCAATTGGTACCGCCTGTTCTACGTTGTCGCTCTAGAAAGTGATGTCAGCTCCTAGGGAATGAGCTAGGTCTGCAAAGGTAGAAAATACCAACATTTGCAATTACACGTTTTGCGCAGTCGTCGGATACGTTGCCCAGACTCACGCAAACGCTCGCGAAAATGCTAATTGTGATGGATATGAGAGAGAGCACCATAGACTAGACTATTTTTCTAATGACATTTAAACTTTGAGACATGGATGATGGAAGAAATAAATGTTTAAATAAATATCATTTTGCAATCTGTTCCAATTTTAAAATTGTAGATGCGAAAAATAACATGATAATTATGCTATTACTTAAAAGTAATTTGTTTAAAATATATATTACAGAAAAGTAATTTGCTTAAAATATATATTATTAAAGGTAATTTGCTCTTAATATATGTTACTTAAAAATAACAAATACAAAATTTAATACTTTCTTGTGAATTTGTAGTTGATAATTAAGATTGTACGATAGCTTTAGCGAAACAAAGCACATTATTATTATACAGAGTGTTTTTTTTTTCAGGTATAGAAGTTTAAGTTCGCATTACTTTCCAAGATGGCGACCGATTTAACAGCTGTCAAGTGATTTATTCTCAGTTTGGTTTGGCAATTCATCATGAATAGACTCACGCCTGAAAGACGCTTTCAAATTGTGCAATTTTATTTCGAAAATAATGATCGATTTTCCTAAGCGAATTTTGTTTAGCGATGAAGCGCACTTCTGGTTGAATGGCAACGTCAACAAACAAAACTGCCGCATTTGGAGTGAAGCTAATCCACAAGTGTATGTCGAAACACCGTTACATCCAGAAAAACTAACTGTTTGGTGCGCTTTATGGGCTGGTGGAATCCTTCTTCAAAAACGATGAAAGCCACAACGTTACAGTCAGTGGTGATCGGTATAGAACCATGATTACTAACTTTGTCATTCCTGAATTGAACCATCATGATGTCCAGGAGCTGTGGTTCCAACAAGACGGCGCAACATGTCACACAGCTCGTGCCAGAATCGATTTATTGAAAGACACGTTTGGTGACCGCCTAATTTCACGTTTTGGATCTGTGAATCGGCCTCCAAGATCTTGTGATTTAACACCGCTAGACTATTTTCTGTGGAGCTATGTAAAGTCATTGGTCTATGCGGATAAGCCACAAACGCTTGACCATTTGGAAGACAACATTCGCCGTGTTATTGCCGATATACGGCCACAAATGTTTGAAAAAGTCATCGAAAATTGGACGTCCAGATTGGACTACATCCGAGCCAGCCGTGGCAGTCCTATGCCAGAAATCATATTTAAAATGGAATGCCACAAGATTATCTTTCTAATAAAAAAATTCATGTCAATCGAATAACACATCGTTGTTTTATTGCAATTTAAAGTTCTATATCTCTAAAAAAACACCCTTTATAAGGGGGTGCGACAAAAATTATAATTGAAAATTGGGTCGCCAGTAGTGAAAGTTTGAGAGGCACTGTCCTATGGGGCCTAAAAACTTTTAACTGCCCATAAGTAATTGAGCTTGTACTTGATTTTTAGAGGTCCATCATATTTTCGTGTATGACGAGCTTTACGAGGAATCGGCCCCTTCCTGTGCTCCCCCTACCACTACAGGGCATCCCCATTAATAACTCGAAATCCTATTTTACCTTGGTCGACCGTACCGGCTGGATTCATTTGTTCTCCCTATGAGCTCTTCAGATGTGCAAATTTTTCCCAAAAGACCTTCTTTCCCCCATTTCTCGTTTTTAAACAATTTAAAAATTTAAAATTTTTTTGAAATTCCCCATATCACCGAGGATTTTTGGCCTAAATGGTTCGGAAATACAAAGACTCGACCTCCCAAGTATCTTCCTCCCCCTTGCACAGCATTTCGCCAATATTTTTAAAATAACGCCTCTTCAATGTCATTTCCATGATGAAAGTGATATTTTTTCAAACCTTGAACTATTTCAGTGAAATGATGAAATGAGCTACTCAGGATTTGCATTGGCAAAATGTTGTCTAGGGAGGGAGGGGGACCCTGGGAGGTCGAGTCCTTGTACCTCCGAACCATACAGATCAAAACTCCTCGGAGCTATTGCAAATTTTAAAAAAAAATTTAATTTTAAAATTGTTTAAAAACGTGAAATGGGGAGAAGGAATGGGGCTATTGAGACAAAATTACATATTTGATCAACCCATGGGGAGAACAATCGAGTCCAGAAGGTGTGGTCGACACAGTAGCAAACGATTCGAGTTTTTAAGGGGGAAGCCCTATAGGGAGAGAGCACCGGAAGGGGCCAATTCCACGTAAAGCTCACGCATACACGAAAAAATGGTGGACCTCCAAAAATGACGTCCCAAGCTCAATTCCTTAAGGGGGTGAAATTTTTTCAGACCCCATAGGATTAACATGGGAGCATGATATTTTAGTGCTTAAGCCCTCCCTATGCCTACACAGTGGGAGTCAATTATATGACTGGATGGGTCTTGATGAGTGGAACAGTTGATTCAAATCTCAAGTCCGAGACTCAAACCGGAGCCAAGATATTGTGGATTTAAATAAGTTTAAAAAGTTTAAAACAATTAAATACATAGGAAATAGCCATATGAGCATGAAGTTATAATATGTGGAAGAGAAGTTAGAGAGGGATCGAATGAGCCAGGTCCGAAAGGACTGTGAGCCTCAGGTGTCGAAATATTGGCCAAAAAGCTGCATAGAGGTGGGAGTGCACCGGGGGGATGCGTCCCAGCAGATCTTAACCATAACAAAAGTCATTACGATCCCCCTAATATGAGTTTCTTAGAAACAAAAAAGGGGCATATTTTTTTTTTCATCATTTCACTAAACAGTTCGGGGATTTAACTAACTCACTTAAACAGGGAAAAGACATCAAAGAGACGTTATTGTAACATCTTGCGTGAATTGATCATTACCTTCAGGGATTTGACAAAAGCACTAATTCCATCGTTTCTCTGCGATATATATATATATATATATATATATATATGCTAAAATTCAACCAAAAAGCCTAATATTTCCCACATTTAATCTTTTTTTAAAAAAAGTATTCAATTTACTGTAAAATGGATTCCTATTTTTTGTTCCATGCATTTCATGTAAGACACAGGGGAAAAAATGGAGAAATGATTGGTAAATAACTGTGGGAGAAGTGGTATTTTGAATGTGAAAAAACACAAACCGAGAACAACTGTTTTAAAGTTTTAAGTTCTGAAAAAAATTATTATTATAAGCTTAAATAAACATAAAATATACCACACTACTATATCATTTTATTAAAAATAATAAAATCTAATATAAATCTTACTCCACCGACAACTACGCATCATTCCACTTGGAGAAGAACTTTTCATTTCTATGACACCTCATCTATTTTTCCCCTATAAACGAGTAAAAATTTTTAACAATTTTTCTAAATTTTCATTGCTGCTTGTCCTCATATTTATCAAAGTCCATTGTAGTCCTAACAAAACTCAAAACAACATAAGTTTTACGCTAGTATCTTGCTCTTCCTTCTATATATTGAATAAGGCACACCGATTAATACCATCGACCAACGCTGAAAAAAATCATTACTTTTTCAGTAGTAGGTAGTAGCTGCTAAATTTGGTATAAAATTGAAGGCCTATATCTACTCTATGTGACTTGAGTCTTATTGCGATCAATCAGTGTCAATCCGAAAAGTTCTACTCGAATAAACACAAAAAACCGACATATGTTAGTAGGCGTTACATGCTGTGCTAAATGTTAAGTTTTTACGATTTTTAATCAAACTCGAGCCTAATTTTTAAGTCAAACCAAGTAATTAATTACACATGGCATGTATTAAAATAAAATAAAAAAAACTCTTAAATCTGCAAAATATTTTGCAGACGAAACGATTGAACTTCTTACCAGAAAATGACGCTCGCAAGTGTTTCTAGTAGCAAAAAGAAATCCAATCTAAACTGCTGATTGTAGAATATTTCCATTCGCGTACTCATGAAAATTGTTTACAACATGACCAAGGAACCTAAGAGGACCATAAGTAGTGGGTTTTTTTTTTTTTTTTATTTCGCGCAACTTCATTTTTTACTTTCTGAGCGCAAGATTGGGAAATCGGCCCACTGTGAGACGCAGAGCCCCAAGAAAGGTGCTGGGGAGACCCGGAGTTTGGCGTACCACAGTTTAAGAACCGCTAGTCAGGGAAACCATTATCAACGTGCACACAGAAACTAGCTTGTCTTCTGGAAAACGCACGGTGAGGTATAGGATTCAATTTTTTTGAGATATTCGAGGATTTCTTAAAGGCCAAAAATTCTTCTTTTAAGAAAAAATTTTCCGTGAAGCATAATTATTACCTGACCATTTCTGTTTAAAAAAACTTCAGAAACTTTTTTTTAAAATCAATTTTTTTTTCTTCTTATAATTACCTCCTTCAGCATCATAATTAGAAATTTTATTTTCCACAATAAATGAAAGAATTTTAGTTAGATAACCCAATAAATGGACTATTGTTGTTTTGTTTTATGTTAGAAGAAATATTTATGTGCGAAATTCCCTTAAATCCATGTTATTCCCTAAGTTTTTCGAGTCATATAGGCATTGTACTAAAGTCAGTTGCTCTTGTCATGCAATGGATCTCAACGAGTAACCGACTCAAATTATTTTTTTCTTACATCAAGAAAGTTATATATTTTGGGGTATGGTTTCTCAAATAAATTAAATAAGAGTTAACTAAGGTACGCAAATAAATGCTTTAGTGTTATATAGTTTCACAGTACACAATCATTAATTCTAGTTTAACAAAAAAATTTTAAACTCTGACAAAAAACTTAAAGTGATAAATTTTCCCTTTTGAATAGGTACTGATTAGGAACAAATCTCAATTTCCTTAAAATATAAGAGAAAATTCCTACTCATAAAATCCAAAAACAAAATAGAAATGTTTATTTTTTTAATAGAAACTTCGTTCTTGAAGAATTATAAAATTTTTCAAGAATTATCAGATCCATAATAATAGCTTGCATTTACAGCATATTTAGTACAAATCTATGTTCCCAATAGTGTGGCTATAGCATTAAAATATAGCGTCCCACATCATATTTTTCTTTTCAGCCGCCCATTCACTGTGGGAGTTAGAAACGCTGACTGCTGTGCCATTGACCCTGGGTTTGAATCTCGGAGAGGGCATGGATGTTTGTAAATGTATAGAGCCGTTGCGGCATGAGATCCTCTAAATAGCCGTCGAACCGCAAGCCCTCTCGTGAGGTTGAGGGAAGAGAATTGTGAGACCCTTGACCACTCTCAGGTAGTTCTCCTTCAAAATTGGGGTGGAACCAAGTCAAATAGTACTGTCATCTGGATGGTGCTCAAAGCTACGACTAAAGACAGGTGTAAATCTAGTCCCTTTCAGTCATGCATTTCGTGGGCCTTGATCCGATGTTACTGTCGATCAGATGGATAAATAACAATAAAAAGATCTTTTTTCATTACATCAGAAATATTTTTTATTTCTAAATTTACAACAATCATTTGTCATTTCTAAAGAATTATTATTTACTTTATCAATCAATGCATACAACTATCTTCTGAAATAAATGCTACTTTGGTACAACTTCCTTATTTTGAGTTTTTAAGCAAATGTATTCATAGATATTTCAGTCAATTATAGTAAATATTGCATTATTTATAGGATTTAATAAATTTTATATTTACTCTAGAAATTTAAAAAAAAACTCAGAAACTTCAGTAAAATACACGTATTTCAAAATTTCTATTGTTTATAATTGTCATTTATGCAATTTTTAGTCTCTCCATCAGACATCTTGCTTCCATTATTTTTTTTTAAAAAAATAACCCATTAACGAGAACTTTCGGACATAGAAATGGAAAAATAATTGCAACACATGTTGATTTAGAATGTTCAATAAATTTCGATAATACATTTATAGCAAAATTGAGTTTTTAATGATTAAAATTACCTGGCGAAAACAGATTTCATGGAATTAACTTTTTTTTTTATCAAACTCTTCTTAGATCAAGATGGTATAAATTCAGCTTTCCCGTTTACAATTGCAGTCATAACCGCACTAAATCACAGCTATTGCTTCTGTAGAGGGGAATTCATTTGGAGTGTTTCAGGTAAAATTACATAATTATTATTTTCATCCATAGTTATTCAGTTCATACAGAAATACAACGTAATATTTAGTTTGTAAGATCCAATTTATTTCATGACTTATGAATGAATATATTTTATTATTATTTTTAAAAATCCTAAAATAAATTTTCTGAATTTTAATATCTGGTCTATATATATTTTGCATGTTTCAGTCGCAGGAATTATTGATGTGTCAACTTCTATATAGTAGAGAATATTAACTATATATATATATATATATATATGTATATATATATATATATATATATATATATATATATATATATATATATATATATATACTAGAGGACCCGACAGACGTTGTCCTGTGTGTACACACATCTTAAATTCAAAAATTCCAAATTTTTATGAATACGCTTTAACAATCTGGACCGTTTTGAGTAAAATTTGAGTAGAATTGAGTAAAATCTCAAACACTAATTACATCTGAATGTAATAATTTAATTAACACACGAGATTTTTATTTCAACAAAATAATAACACGAAGTGACAAAATATTTTCCTGAAATGATCACAGCACCAACTGTCGGGATCAACTTGAATTATAACTAAAGATTTTTGAATATTCGATACTGCGATCGTAGTGCAGTCTTCCGGATCCAATGTAAAACATTCCAAGATCAACAATTTATAACTAAAGAAAATAATTAAATAAACATTTCTAAACCGAATTATAAATCTAAACCATTCTCGAGTCCACTGGAACAGACAGAAACTTTCATCAAAATCGGTCCAGCCGTTTAGGAGGAGTTCAGTTACAAACACACGCAAAGACAAATTAAATATATAAATATTATTTGAAAAGATATTCATTATAAAAACGCTAAAAAGCGTGAATCGCGCGTCTGCATTTTCGTAACAATAAAGACCGGGTTTGGCCAGTTTGGCTGAAAATAAATGTTCGACTCCAACTTACGTCTTTTTCAGTTCCTACTATTAGCTCACGATCTCTATACATATTTTATTTGTTTGTTTGTTTATTTATTTATTTATCTTGGTGGAATTTTCAATCGTTAATAAAATACATTTTAAAGCGCTCAATTGAGCTGAAATGTAATGTACATGATTATTTTGGATGGCAATACAATAATTTTTAATTATAATTAATAAAATTAATTGATTAAAACTAATTATTTAAAAAATTACAAATACAGCCACGTTGGCGACTTAGCGACACTTTTGGCGACTTTGTCAAAATTTGAAAATGTTTTTTTCTCACGCATTCAGTTGAATGGAAATTTTATATACACGATTGTTTTGGATGGCAATATGATACTTTAACGATAATTAATAAAAATTGAATACCACTTAATGTTGTGATTCTGTCATATGTATACACATATTTATATTAATTGCAACTATTTAATAAAAAGTAGCTGAAATAAATTTTTTCTTGGTTGATCTAAGTAGGAATTGATTTTAAAATTTTTTTATGTTACTTGTGTGTTTATAACAATAGCGTTGTTACAACAATGCAGGTGAATGTTGAGTTGTATTTTTTGAATGTTTTTAATTAATATCTTTTTAACTAATTGTGATATAGAAACCGAGTTGGGAATCTAAACCATTCTCGAATTTACTTGAACCCACGCAAAAAATTTAATCGAAATCGGTCCAGCCGTTTAGGAGGAGTTTGGTGACAAACACACGCACAGAATATTTTTATATATAAAGATAGTGCGTTTAATATATTTCCTAGAATGCTATTAAGAGGCATAAATTTCAGGACAATATGTGAAGCAGTTTGTCAAAAAAGCTTCGTTATTTTTGAATTTATTTTGACATGCCAACGTGACAAAAAAAAACTGATCAAATTTATTTCTATCTAGAACACGCATTATAGAAATAAACCTTTAAGAAATGTTAAAGGCTGAGAAAAATAGAACGAAAGAAAATAATGCAAAATGGCGTAACAAAACCAAGAAAATATTTCACTGGTCTTAGACTTATGAATTAATATTTCACCAAAAAAGCGCATAAAAAAAGAATGTAAACATTGATTAAATAGTTTTCTGAAAGTTCTCAAACAATAACATAAGGGAAAAATTTATTTGTTAATGCCTGTCTTTGATTAACATGAAAATGCAACACCTGATTTTGGCCTTGATATCTAAGAAATTTCCACCCGTTTAAATTTGCATCCAGACTCCATATCATACAGAAAGATGCATTTTTTTTTACACTACTCATTTAATACTTAAAATAAATGTATTTTTCTCGGTATAAAATGTACAAAGAGTGTTCAAATGAAAATGTACAAAACTGACTGGAGGTACAAATGAAAACTGTATTCAAAGTATACACGAAAAGCCTGAGTACAGCAATCCCATTGATTAATGAGTCGAAGAATTCCTTGTTCCCAGAATTTCTGTGATCTTGACGAGACCCAGTCCTTCACTGCGTCCTTAAGTTCGTCGTTTGAGTTGAAGTGCTTTCTTTTCAGATGTTTTGCAGGAAAACAAATACATGGAAATAGCAAAGTGACATGTCTGGGCTGTAGGGTGGCTGGTGAAGTTGCTCCCACTTGAACTTGAAACATATGGACGAGCGTTATCTTGGAGCAGAACTACACCCTCCTAGAGCAACCACAGTCTTTTGTTGTTGATGGATCTACGTAGACTTTAGAGTGTTTGCATTATAAGTCATGGCAAAAGAGTCAAAGGTTCTTCTGTGCTCGAGGAATTTAACAAGTAACGTCATTTGGACAGTGCTCTTTATTAGAGCTTATGATCTCTTCTGCGCATGCTCAATAATTTATACTTTTAATCAATTTTTTAAAAAACAGGAACATTATTTTGTATAATTTGTATCGTATCAAAAAGAAACATTAGTTTAATTGATACCAAATTTATTGTATATTTGTGATAACACTTATTTAAGATTCAAAAAGGTTTGTGTAACCTTTTTTATAATTTTTTTAACCTAAAATAGTATTCATGAGGCAAAGATAACTTAATAAAATGGTGTTTTGTTGTTGTTAATTTCTATTTCAATCAGGAATGTTCTCAGCCTTTCAATAACAAAAAGCAAAACTGCTGCAGAAAGGATTTGTTATTGGTAATATTTCTTTGCGTAGTGAATAAAAAAAAAGACCTTAAGATTATTTATAAAATCGAAGGATATTTTATTGTTTTTTTTCTTTCCTTTTTTAGATCCAGATCATGAATAAATTATGGTATACCATTCTTCTGACTTTCTTCTTCATACATAAAATAAGCAGTAGTAGTAGATATAAAGGTAAGATGACTTATAGTTATCATAGTAAATTACACTGCTTATCTGATTTTAACTATTTATCAGTACAAAAATAAGTTATGAAAATTGGTTTTAACTTTTGAAATAAAATATTTTTATTTAGAGTCAAACATCCGTATTACGAGCCTCTATATTGCGAATTTTCTGTATAGTGAACTTTATTCCGGAATCAATAACCATTCACGATATTCTTCATAAATAGTGAATTCCCAATAGCAAAGTGTATTTTCTATACAACGAACTTTTTCTCTTATGATTCAATTTTCTTCTCCCTACTTTTGAAATATTTTTAGAAATTTTAAGTTATTCTCTCTTTTAACACACTTTCGGGTGTACTGGTTTTATTAGTTGCCTGACTCGCCGAGAGCAATATAATTCTGGGCGTTCAATCCAAAAAGTTCAACCTCTAACCCTTATTGTTTAGTTTACAGGAAACATCTTGATATACCCCTTTCACCCTCAGTGGAGTTCTCTTGTGTCCCCGCTTCCTTGAAATAATTTCCGTTCATTTGTAGTGTTGATCAGTTGTACTGGAACTTCATTTCTTGTAGCTCGAAAATGTGAAAACTTAAGTGCTTAAGCATCAAAGAAAAAAATGTAATTCCTGAGATAGTGGATAAAGGCGTGAAGAAAATTTCCTTGCAGTTTTTCTTTCATCCTCTTCTTTTTTTTGATAGGTAAAATATATAAAATAAGTATTTATTAATTTACAAAAAAGTATGAATAATTACTTTTTTTAATATATAGTGTTTACGAACTTAAATTTTTTTTATGTGGTTTATCAAGAAAATTGAAAGCTAAACCTCTATATAACGAATTTTCGGGATTTAGCGACTTCGTTATATAGAGGCCCGACTGTACTTCCTTTCCTATGAAACAAATCATAAAAATGTTAAATTGTACGTACATAATTTCACACAGATATTTTAATTGTTTTACTATTATTCATGTATTCATATACTCCTGCAGTATAATTTATAGTTTTATATTTTAAGTCAATACTGGTCTCTAATTAATGATCTTGGAATAGATATCCCTCTACCGTTTTCTTCAAGGTACTCTATATACTTTTAATGAGTCTCAAACCATGTATGATTGAATGGTAATAAAATAGCTGATACTTTGGTGAGATTGACTCTGCTGACTAGTTGAATGAACCCATAACACTTACATATAATAAATTTGAGTGGACCTGTGATTATTAAAGCAAATTTATAGAACGCGAGAGTTATTCGTGAGATACCTTGTAATTTTAAGCCATGGTCAAATGACGAGGACAATGTTTGAGTTAGATCTCCCTCTCCAAACTACCACTCCTCGGCTATGAGAAGACAAAATGCCACGGCAGTCATAACACATGCATTAGCACCTCTACAAGGTGGGTTTTCAGAGACATGCCAGTTAAGAGATTGTGAGCTTGACCACTAGCCTACCACAGCCTACAACGAAATTCCTTCAGTTAAAAAAAAGTGGAATTAAATGAACTGTAGAGATTCCATCTACATCTATCTATAGTACTTTGGAAGAAGACAAAATTAGTTTCAAAAACACGATATCCCTAGAAAACAGCGGACTGCCCTCTCATACTTTTTGAATGGTCTCACCAAAACTCCAATCTTCCAACAGGACCGGAATAAGTGTGTGAGATTTATAGTAACGTCGCACCAGGGTTTCTTAACCCTGTGAAGCTATTTTTGTGCGCCCGCACAACTGTCTGCTATGTATTATATCAATATCAAATGAAACCAACCCGTGTATCCACGAGATGCATCATATATTTAGAAATATCATGATACTGGAATCTGTTCCAGTACAAAGAACTTTAACGGACACTGTTGGAGTGCCAAGAAGTGTCATTGAAGACTGTGGAACCAATTCCGAGAAGCAGGACATGATCGATCTCTGCCAGGATAAGGTCGCCTACGTGCTTTCACATCAAATAATGACTGATATATTCTGTTAACAGCATGTCAAGACTGAACAGCTAAAGCGAAATAGATTCAATGACATTTTCATTTGGCAACATGAAAAAGGGTCTAAAGGAAAACAATCCGAAGTAGTTTTCACAAGGTTAAAATGTACATTTATAAGTCAATGGTGTTTATTCTGTTGACAGCCAGTCACCGTGGGCCTGGAAGAAAATTGGCTTCGGAAAATAGGAATTGGAGTCAAGTGATGTTTATGGAGGAGTACAGATTTAGTTTAGAATGTGACGCTACAAATATTTTAGTATGGCGAGAAAGGCACACGAAATAACCCTATATTCAATGATGGAGGATCACATTACATACTAAGCGGTTTGCTGGTATCAGCGTAGGTAGACGTACTGACCAGCACATCATGCGGAAGGTCAATTTCACGGTTCAAAGGTATGCAGACGAGGTCCTGATACCTCTCTCTCTCTCTCTCTCTCATTTCTTACCTTACGCTGCAGTCGTTGGTGATTTCTTTCTTTTAATGCAGGATAATACCAAAACTTATACTTTTTATGGATAACGTTATTGAAGCCAAAACAATACAAAGTATGGATTGACTACCATGGTCTCTTCTTGTTAACACAATGAAACATGTTTCAAACATTTTTAAACGACGTGTTGCTGCAAGAACAGGGCCTCATGATAATGTCCAAGACGTAGAGACAACATTGCATTACGTGTGGAACATTATGTCTCAAAGTCTAATCGATAGCCTCATTGTATTCTTATAAAGCATGTGTGCGACAGTCTTAGGAGCTTGGGTGGGTGGGGGAACCTCACACCATATTCAAAATCTAGTATCATTTCCAAGTAATCATTTTTTTCTCATTTACGTGCAAAATTTGTTGTCCTGGAGCATCATTTCAGGTTCTTTGTACCATTCCAAAGAATTAAGGTAATCATAAAGGTGTTTTTTGCTTCTGTATTGCGTTTAGTTACACTTATAATTACAATACATGGCAATGCATGGCTAACGTACAAACATTTTGTTTGTTCCCCTTTGTGTGTGTGTGTTTCAGCAGTTTATTTAAAGTAGATCAACATATTACAGGTAAAATTTAATAAGTATAATTATTTTTACTCAAAATTTTATTTTATTATAATTGTAATTTATTCTCATTAAAATCAAATTTAAGCATTATATTTACTAACTGGGATATTTGCTTGTATAATTTTACATAAACTGTCGAAATCTAGGTCTATTGAAGTGATTTACATTCACCTTTCAAATACTGCGTTTAATGTTATTTTATATTTCGTTTTTGTAGCCAGTCGCTTCAAGAAAATTTTTCATTTAAATTTCATTGCTCTGAATGGTATTAAAAAGTTTATAGATTTGGAGGAAATCTTGCGTTTTCTGAAAGAATTTGCAACCTAAAATTTAGGCATAATTCCTGCTTAAATTTCGATTTTCACGTCAAATCTGTTGATATGTCGATAAATTGTATCCTCTCCTTCATTATAGGTGTTTTTCCCCACAATTTTTCGTTTCGATTGAAGCACGATTGTAATGTAATGGGCATCATTGCTTGCAATATTACAATTTTTATCATAAAGTAAATACAGCAGAAATTAACATTAATGTATTATACATCCAGATATATATTATTAACAATATTTTAAGCATTAAACACGCAATATTCGTAACAATATTTTTTAGCTGTGTATATTAAGCATTAGGTCAACTCAAACTTTCATCCCTACTACAGTGGGTCGATAAATGAGTACCAAGCTTGCTTGGGGACTTAAACACTGGAGTTCTCGCTGAAGACTGACCACCTGATCGGGACATCTGCTCATCCATCTTAGCGCCCAATGGTCACGTATACTGGGATGGGCACAGTAGGCCCTGGCCCTCATGGGTGCCACTGAGTTTGAGTATATTAAACTTTAAATGCAATATTACTGAAAATATTAACGAAAAATTGTAGTATATGTTATTGAATCATTTGGAATATTTTAGCGTATCTTTTTAACACATTTTTAATTTGAAACAGGAAAAGAAGTATGCCCTCCGAATTATTTCATTGTGTGTCCATTTGGACGCATTGTAGAATGCTGCTCTTCATCTGACTGTCCATCGGATAAAGTTTGTTGCCTATTTGCATGTAGCGTATCATGCATGAAGCCCCAAGATGGAACATCAACGGAAATAGATGTTGATGAGGAAGAATGTGAGGAATTGAAAGATGGGGATAAATTACCGAAGATATCTGAGAAATAACATTTTCTTTAAAATATTTAAAGTAGTGGTAAAATATAGTTTTATTACAGTATACTGGAATGAAACAAAAGCAAGTTCTTATATTTTTAATATAGGTTTTGGAATCATATATATTTGGACCAAACATATATTGTTTTCATATAAAGAAATTATTTGTAAAATAAACTTTATTTTTTGAAGAAACATGATTTTTTTTATCTTTCTTTTCCATTTAGTAATGATTTTTCAATCAGAATTTACTCAATTTATTTTTTTTCATAAAAGATTTAAAAAATTTTTAAAATTTTGCCAGATTGTATCTTTAGGCAAAACATGCATAAAATATGAGTTTTAAAAATTCACTGAATCGATTTGTTATGGAGATAAAAAATAATTTTCTAAAACGTGTAAAATCTATGTATTTTAAAAATTAAAAGAAATTAAATTTATTTTGAAAGGAAGAAAAAATTTATTATTTCTTTTCATGGCTGTTTTGTTGAAAAAGTGTGTGAAAGGTTATCTTCAAACAGAATATTTTATTGGGAAAGCTGTTTTTAATTATTTCGCGACAAATGCCTCCTTAAAAACACTGGTGTGCAAAACATGTTCAGCAGGTATTATTTTTTTTAATTTAGAGAATACTTATTTAAAAATTTAGAATTTCAGTTTAAATATGTAAGATCAGAGTCAAAATAGTTAGTAGAAATATATTAAAACACAAAGTAAATTTTTGAATAAGCAAAACTATTTTCCATTTTTATATCATTAGAAAATTGTGAATATTCAATTACTTAAAGCGTTAACTAGAGAATTGTTTGAAAATGTTCCATTACAAGGCACGACTCTCCTAGCTTCATTATGGTGTTAATAACTATTTATTGAAGAGAGTTTGTAATTCTTAATTGACTCTCGAGAAATATTCAACCACGGAGAATCGATAATAATTAATAATCGATATATCAGTCGCCTCGAGAAAACTACTCGGTTTTGACATTTTGGCAACTCCTCACACAGTTTTGAAGTCTGCGTTGTTAAATCTGGTAGTTAAAGTTAATGCTGTGTAATTATTTTATAATTCATGTCCACGCTCTTTTATAGAAATACAAAAGATACAAGTACGTCAAATTTGTAATAAGAATTATCTTTCATATTAATTACTTTTAGTACATTAAATATTTCCCATAAATCTGTTCAAAATAAATTTTAAGTATATAAACGAATCATTTTCCCTAAAAATTTATAACAATTGCAATTGCATAGTTAAAATATTTTCTGAAGGTTATCCATTGATTTGGTAATAAATCAATGGATAATAATCAATGGTTTGAAAATAAACTTGTTTAAAATAATGATAACGAAGTCAAAGCGATTAAGTTTTTAACAAATATTAGAGAAATTCTTGTTGTTATAAGTGGATGTTTAAAATGAAATTTTTGAATTAAGACATAAACAGAAAATGAAACAAAAATAAATTTTTCTCGTTCGTATTTTTTTTCTTACTCACCAAATCTGATGATTTTCATTATTTATGGGCATCTTCTTTTCTTGTGTAACCTTTCAGCAAACGTGAAGTGTACAAGGGAAAAGATAGTCATTTTGCACCAAGCAGGTTTTCGCCGCCAAACCCTTGGCGATTGTAAAATTGCGTTCTTTGTTAAAGTTTCATTTTGTTTATTCATTTTTTAGGGCTTCATTTTTAAGTTAATGCCTTCAAACCTCACATATCGATTGCAACTTACGGTAATTTTTTGAGGGCTTCATTTTTAAGTTAATGCCTTCAAACCTCACATATCGATTGCAACTTACGGTAATTTTTAAACAAAAAAAAGAAAAGAAATACTACATCGTGTGTGTGTGATTAACTCTCACAAAGAGAGTAAAAAATGAAAAACACAAACAAATTTTTAAAAACTGTAATTTTTAAGCAATATTTTGAATCTTTGTACTTATTACGGATAATATTGTTCTACACACGGAAAAAAATGTTTCGAGAGATTTTTTTTTTTATAAATAGCGAAGTTGTTAAATATTAATTAAACTTTTGAATATTTTTTATAAAATCCTAAAAAAAATTTGATATAAAATTTTTTAAATGACTGATTCTAAAAGAGAAAAGCATGAACTGTAGCGTAGAGTATCATTTCATTAACGGGCAAGAAAATTTAAACGGAATGATTTAGAAATCATTTTCATAAAAACGTAACGATTTTGACTCTCTCTCTCTCATTTTAGAAAAAAAAACTGTAAAAAATAGAAATATCATTGTTTTGTAAAAAAAAATATATATATACCGTATCGTGGCGAAAAAAAATTATCTTTCCGATTCTGTTTTTGTCTGAGTTAGATATTAAGAATTGAATGGGGTTTTTAAAAACGTGTTTAAAATTGGAACTTCATTCCGCTGAAATGTTAATGACGCTCGACAGAACAAAAGACAACAGGGGTAAACCAATTACGCGTTTTAAGGCTTTTTGTTAATATTTTTTTACTAATTGCAATATCGGAATATAAATGGTAAAAACGGATTCCTTGGATCATTCTTGATCTTTAGGTATCTTCCGAGAGTTTCTGCGTTATGCGGTTTATGAGAAAATAGGTGTACATACAAAGCGACAAAGATACATAGATACGTTGTTTACTTACGAATTTTAATAGTGTAGATTACTGGAAAAACTGCAAATACTTGAAGAAAAAATCCCATATAAGTACAAATTTTGGATATGTAAGTTAGTAATTCCAAGAATTATTCATGAATTGAATTATATATAGAGAGAATTACATAAAATACCTTCAGAATTATTTTTAAAGTATTTACAGACAAAAATAACCAATGAACAGGGAATTAGCAATGTACTTTTTTAAAAAGTTACACGTGTGTTTGCTAGTAAATGTTCGATTTATTTTAGAACAAAAGTAACATATTAATCTTTTCTTTTAGCGTTTTTTTAAGTAACATCTGTTCCATTAAATTTGATACTGGCATTGTTGAAAACAAATAACCCCTTCTAGTTAAATTACTATTATACCCATAAATGGGTGTGGAGAAAATAGCATTGCGAAATAAAATGCACTTGAATCCCACTTTGCTACAGAAAATATAGAAAGGAATACGGCTTCAAATAAAATGACTTGAACTATAATGATTACTAAAAAAATTCTCTTTTATTTAATGATTCCTTTTGTGAATTATTTCCTTTCTTAGCTTTTGGAAGTAGAGCACGAGTTTCAATCATTGCAGAATGCATTTTACTTTGCTATATAAATGTAGTTCAGCAAATAAATATTTAATGTAAAGTGTTTGTGAACATCTCATGAATATTTATTATTTATTTGACCTTACGATAAAAAAATTCATTACTGGGTTCTCCTGAAATTTCTTTTTCATATATACTTATAATCAAAATGTTTGTATAATTAATAAACACTTCTACTAAAGAATCTCTTTCTCATCGCTTTATAAAATGATACTTAAAGTTAGCATCAGAACAGTGTCACTGACAATAATTTTACACTTTAATTTTCATATTTCAATAGTTACATTTACCGTAAAATCCGGCACATACGGCGCACTTTTAACTCAAATAAGTGTTATAAAAATTTATGTCAATTCCTACTTAGATCAACGCAGAAAAATTTTATTTTAGCTACTTTTTAATAAATAGTTACAATTCGTATAAATATGTATATACATATGACAGAATCACAACATTAAGTGGTAATTAATTTTTATTAATTATCCTTAAAGTATCATATTGTCATCCAAAACAATCGTGTATATAAAGTTTCAGTTCAACTGAATACTTTAAAACGTGAGAAAAAAAAATCTTTTAAAGTTTTGACCCCCAAGTTGCTAAAAATGAAACCGACGTGGCTGTATCTGTAATTCTTTAAATAATTAGTTCCAGTCAATTAATGTTAATTAATAAAAAATTAAATTACCGTATTTTTACCCAAAACAATTGTGTATAGGAAATTTCTGCTGAAATGAGCTCTTTAAAATGAAAGAAAAAAACATTTTCAAATTTTGACACAAAAAAAAGTCGCCAAAAATGATGCCAACATAACCGTATTTGTAATTCTTTGAATAATTAGTTTTACTCAATTAATTTTCATTAATTATAATTAAATTACTGCATTGCCATCTAAAATAATCGTGTATATAAAATTTCAGTTCAATTGGGTGCTTTAGAATATATTTTATTAACGATTGAAAATTCCACCAAGATAAATAAATAAATATATAAATACTGTTAGCTATATATAATAGTAGGAATTAAAAAATAAGATCGAAATTTACGGGTGCGCGTTATACGCCGGGTATAAAATTATGATAGCTTTAAAAGTTAAAAAAAAAGAGTTAAGCATAAAAAAGAATTAAGACCTGGAATAATGTTTATTTAAAAGAAATGACATATCTTATGCACTTAAAAGGTAGTTCTAGAAATATACTACGTTTTCTGGGACTATACCTCGAATAAATGACTTTAAAATATAAGTTATATTGGATACGTACACTTCAGATTTTTCGTAAAAAAGGGGTGCACGTTAAACGGGGAACACACCTAAAATTTAAAAAATGCAGCTTGAAGGTATAGACACACGTTATACGCCAGATTTTACGGTTTGAGACTTTTTTAAGAAAGCAGGGACATCATATACTTTGAAAAAATCCACTTTTCAATTTTAGTTCTAAAAAATAGTGCTTATATTTCTGAATCTAAAAATGTATAATACATATATGTTTGTTGATAAAATAGCCCTAAAATATCAAAAATAAAAATGTAAACAAATGATCACGCCCTTTTTGACACACCCCTTTGAACTTTAAATATGTAGTTTCTCCTGTATTTGATCTATATAAACATTCTATATAGTGAATAAAATATCTTTTAGTAAGTAATGTCTAATTTTTTAAAAAATAAATTTATACGTGCAAAAAGAAAATTAAGATTTTCATAATTTTGAGGTTTTATGATTATTTTAAAGAAATTATGCAATTAAATCCATTAAAAAACTGGTTCTTTATGTTTGATATGTTGCTGTATATATATGTGTACATTTTTTTGTATATTCAAAGAATATTTTTGTAAGAAATGGTACCTATACATGAAAATTTGTATTACAAAATCTCGAAAATTATGATAATGCTAACTAAAACAAAGGGGGGGGAAACATACGATTTTAAAATTACTTTTGTAACTCTAGAAAATGATTAAGGATTATTATTAGTCATATAAAAATAGGCAATCAAATACTAATCAAGTGTATAGTATGTGAAAATATTGTTTTATTTTAGTTTTTTCACTTTTTTTCAAAAGTATATTCTTTTTGCATTTAGATACATTTTTAAAAAAAAACTATTGTACTATATGATTCCAGATTTTTTTATACTTCTATGCAAGATGTCTATGCACATAGTGATTCTATTTTTTTTCTATTAAGATAGTGCCTAATTTTTTAAAAACAGTTTTATGCATAAAAAAGTAGAAAAATAAAAAAAAATTTCAAAGTTTCATAATTTTTTTAAAGAAACTATAGTAACATTATACTGAAAAATGGGTTCACTGTATTTTATGTATTGTTTTATATATGTGTAAAAAATATTTTGCATAAAACAGGATATTTTTTTAAAAAATGGTACCTAAAGATAAGTATATATTACGAGTTCTCAAAAATTATGTATTACTTAAATTAAGTAGTAAAAAAAAATTTGGAGTAAAAAGTTATTTTTGTAGTTCTACAGAATAATTAAATTATCTTTATTAAGAACGTAAGAAATCTAAGCTCTATTGGAAATTTTAAAATATATATGTCTCATATATAAAACAAATGGTCTTAATTTTAGCATTTTACTCTTTCGAGCATGCCCTGGTTCTCTTAAAGAAACGGGATTATTAATTCCAATACGAACGTTTTCTGATTTCATCAGCATTGGCTTCTTTATTCATTATGAATAAAATTGATGATCCTTAAATTTTTGAAAATCTCTTGTAGAAAGTTTTATTGATTGATGTCTAAAAATTGTGTTCATGGTTTGGAACATATTTAACAAAAGGGTATATTACAAACTTTATTATTCTTATTTTAGACCCTAGAACTAATTATCTGCCATTTAAGTTTTTTTTATACAGATTATGACAATTTCGTTTTCAGTATTCATATTTGTAATGTAATGAAATGCAATAAAACTCGTAATCCGAAGTAATTCAAATAATAAGGAATGGACGCCATGGAAACTGAAACAACGTTAGCTGTAGACCTCGCAAACTAGAACACTGGTCATGCAATGGTTATGTCTGCAAGCTTAGTGACCACCAACGTTCAAAGTCTCATTAAAGGATTGCAGATCTAATTTCAATATCTATCAACATTCTGTAAAACGATAGTTGTGGAACACTTATATTTTTTTTATTGAAGACAGATAAAATAGTTCAAGTGCATCAAAATTATCACACGAGGCTTACAGAAGTAAAACAAACAAATATAAATAAAATAAGGGCAAATAACAAAACAGAAGTTACAAATATACTCTATATTGCAAAATAAAACTATTATATTACAAAGTCAAACAATTCCATTATTAATTACACCACCAAATTAAACACAACTAAGTTACAAAGTTTGGTATCGCCTACATGGTTCCGCACTAAAATATGATACCAAATCCTGGGTAATGTACTAGGTTTACAATGGTAAAAATACAAAGCAGCCTTATTTAAAAAAGTTTTAAAGTTAAGCAAGAGCATTACAAGAACAAACTATTCAGTAACAAAATTAAGACAGTGAAGTAACTTAAGTAAATCAGTAAATTTATACAATAAGAGCAACAAAAATATTGCAGAATAAAAACAATGAAGTTACAAAATGTGATTGAAGCTTTACTTGAAACAAGATGAAAAAACTTAGGGCATGCAGTTTAATCCCCTTAGGCATTTTCTTACTTTTATTTTGAACAAAGAATAAGATGCTCAACAATTTATATTGAACAAGGATTTTAATTCCTCCTGTATTGAGATTTGAAGAGAGATCGTAATGACTCAAGTGTTATCTTTTTTAATATTTTTGTGTGGCTTACAATTTCAATAATAATCTTCTCAGAGCTCGAAAATTAATGTTACTCAACCAGTTAAAAAATTATTTTTATTCTTCAAAATTATTATGGATGTTAATACTGCAGTATGTGTAAAATGACTGAAGGAAAATATGAACTCACTAAATTAAGAGCTCACTAAAATTAATTTCTTTCAAGCAAAATTCGATACAAAAAAGAGTTTATACTAATATTCTAGTTTCCTATTTAACAGAAGAAATTTAAATAAAAATTAGACTTTTCAAAAACACATCATAAAGCTAAATTTTTACCTCTTCCTAGATTTTAATTTCTCTTTTATTAGAGCTTCTAATTCTTTAACTTTTAAGCAAAACTTTCAGCACCTTTTCTTTCCTAGCAAAAAGAGTAATTAACACTTCTTACAGTTCTTAGTGCTCTTTATTATACAGTGGAGTTCTCATTAAAATCTCATATACTTTTCAAAACATGCGTTTTCTCTTAAAATCAGACTTGTTCGATCGATGGCTGGTCTTTTCCCTTGTTTACGATTTTGTGTCGCTTCCAGAGAAAATACCCAATCATCAGTTTATCCATACGAGTCCACTGAATTTGTGGCAAGTACTGTTGAAGTAAATAAAGTTGATTAAGTTTATCCACTTTCCTATTAGAAGGATTTCCAATAACATATTGCGTTCTTTTTTCCTCTTTAAATTCAGTGCCCTTTAATGGAGTATCTCACAAGATCTTTATCGTATCAAAGAAAATTAGATTACCTTTGAGTGAACAATTTTGCTTTTCGTTACAACACTGAAAGAGCTGTGATTATAGAACATTTTATCCCAGAACTACAGCATAAATAATAGGGTCATGCCCCTATTGTACTATGGATTCCAGCAATAGAGACATTCTTGTTTCTGTGCTTGGTTTTAGTTATTTTCGGGAAAAGAACTTCTTTTTGTCTTTTAGATGCATCCGAAATAAATGAAAATTCATAAGTTTACCTGTTAAGCAAATTGCTTAACGTGATACCTTGAAATGATGCAATTGTTTTCTTCATTTTGTTCTCTTTTTTTTTTCAAAAATGTTTCATATCATGATAAACGTTGAGGTAAAGTAAATCATACTGATAGGTATAGGTAAAAAGCAAATGCATATTACTTCCCAAGACTACATACAGTGGTTTTGTAAGATAAACTTTATTTTTTTTCTATAGATAAAAACATACGAACAAATACAGGGGATGGGGGCATAATTAAACTGCAAGTGTTCAAGGTGTGCTTGAGAAAAACCACTGGGAATATATTCGGTATTTACACGTTTCAGAACATGCGAAAATCAAATATGCAAAAAAAAAAAGAATATCGCCATTTTCACCCGATAGATGGCACTCAACGCTCACCGGTGGCATATTCAAGTTCCAAAACTGATGGAAAGAGCATAATGATATTTTAAGAGGCATATAAACAACATACAAAATTACTTCAGTTTATCAAAATTCCATACAATTCGCTTCAGTAATTAAATTATTACAGTATCATGTAATCAAAAACTAACGTAAATTGAGATCACAAATTAAACAATCCATAAAGACGCTTTGGAAGACAATAAAACCATTATTTATTCAATGAAATTATCATATGAAATGCACCAAATGTGATCCACAGATGCAACTACACTGGCCTCAAAAAGTTAAGGTACAACAGGTTTTTCGAAGCTCACCATAAAAAAATGGCAGTAACAATAAAATGCATAGTTTACATGAATGATAATAACGAACCTTAAAACCATTAATGCAAAAACGATTGCTACAACTTTTATTTTATAGAAAAGAACGTATATTTATGAGTGAGAGAAAAATATGCAAATATCAAGCTTTCGTACTTTGTGTGTAAGTTGTGTTGATTTTCAGCAGTTTTTGGCAGTTTCGGTGACAATAGTCAATAGAGTTTAGAAAATGTCTCAGAGACGTCGTTTACCCAATTCGTTAAGGTGGCGGGCAGTTGGATGAATGGAAATGGGATTGTCGCAGGCTGATGCTGCTAGACGTCTCAATGTGTCTCGTAGTGTTGTTCAACGACTTTGGGATCAATACCAATCCGAAGATTCTGTGTCCAGAAGACCTGTTCCAGGCCGACCACGAGCTACAACACCTGCAGAAGACCGTTTTCTAGCTCTTTCGGCACGAAGGAGAAGAACCACTACTGTGCCGCAGCTCGTTGCAGACCACTTTCAAGCATCAGGAAGAAGAATCTCCGCTACTACGGTGTGAAATCGTCTTCACAATGCAGGTCTGTATGCAAGAAGACCAGTTGTGTGCGTTCCCCTCAACGGACGACAGCGAAGGAACCGCTTATGCTGGGCAAGAGAACATGTTTCTTGGACGCAGCAACAATGGGCTTCTGTGCTGTTCACAGACGAGTCCAGATTTACAATGGAGAATGATTCAGGGCGTCTACTGATCTGGAGGGAACAGCGCACTAGATACCATCAATCCAACACTGTTGAAAGACACAGTTATAGAGGTGGTGGAATCCTTGTTTGGGCAGGGATCTCGCTCGGTGGCCACACTGACCTGCATGTGTTCCATGGAGGAACCGTAACTGGTCTTAGATATCGGGATGAGACCCTTGATCCATATGTCCGCCCATATGCTGCTGCTATTGGTAACGACTTCATTCTGATGGATGATAATGTACGACCTCACCGAGCTCGGATTGTTGAGGAGTATCAGGAGGATCACGGTTTGGAACGAATGGAATGGCCAGCTCGATCTCCAGACCTGAATCCGATAGAACATCTTTGGGACTATCTTGGCAGAAAGGTTGCTGCTTTAAATCGTCCTCCAAGGTCGTTACATGAGCTGAAACAAGGCTTACTCTGTGTCTGGTCTTCGCTTCCTATTCCGGTGTCCGACAACTTAATAAACAGCATGGGAAATCGATGCCGCCAATGCATTCAAGTTAGTGGACACATTCCTTATTAGAACCCATTTTTGTATTGTTCTTATGCCATTTTACCACATAACACTGTGATGTGCTGTTTTCTCCAAGAATGGACTTTTCTGCAGAGATTGCTTTTTTTGTTATAAATCGTTTTTGCAATACACTTATACAAATTTCTATGACGCATTCAATAAAAAACTATTTAATGCACATATCCTCCAAATATTTTGTTTCTTTATTCATTCATTTGCAAATTAGACACAAAAAACCGGTTGTACGTTAACTTTTTGAGGCCAGTGTATATGCTGAAAACATAAATGAGCATGGTCCACCGTTGCATTTAAAATTTCTGTTGTAACACACCTTGTGTGTCTCGTATGCTAGATTTTAATTCAGCAACAGAAGCATGTTGTTATCTATAATAAACTATATCTTTCAGATGTCTTTACAGATAAAAAATCACAAGGATTAAGGTCTGGTGAACGTGGGGTCCAGGCGTTTTCGAAACATCTGCTTATGACTTGGTCCGCACCAAAAATGTAACAATTATTTAACAGGTTTAGCGATGTAAGGGGGTTCTCCGTCCTGTATAAATAACGTGGTTTCTAGACAATGTCTCTCTGGCAATGATGGAATCAATTGTTCTTTCAACATCGCTACTCAATTTGGTCTTGTTTTTATACTGTTCGATGGGCTTAAAATTTGCATATATGCCGTCGATATACATTGAAACATGGCAGAGCGCCATCTATAGGGTGAAAATGTAGATTATTATGATGATTATTATTTGCATATTTGACTTGCGCATGTTTTGAAACGTGTAGATGTTACCGGAAAACTACGAAATGCCGGCATTCTATAGAATACCGGACGTTTTTAGGCAAAGTATGAAATAAGATAATTATTTCTTACTTTTCCTAGGCAATGTATACATTGCTTAGGCATTCTATAGAATGATTAAAGTTCATTAGGCAAAGTATGCATTAAAGTCATGATAAGGTTACTATATCAATGACGTACATTTAAAAAATACTAATGCTATTATGACAAAAGAAAGAGAGTGCCATTAAAAGATTATTCAAAATACGTAGAGGAAAAAGAAAGCTGTGCCAAACGAAATTTATGTTTTTCTTATTAAAGAAAACAAAATTTAAAAAAAAAAGAACTTAAAATTAATCTACTTATTGCAACATGGTAGGCTTGAATGGAGAGAAAATTTTGAGTTACATTTCATTACATTTTTCACACATTCTTATTTTGCTACTTTGTTTTGCACATACATTTGACGAATCCTTCGCCGCTTCCATCGGAATGAGCAATTGCAACTGACAGATGAGGAATTTCATGGTCAGAAATATATTTGATTCTAAGTTCTTAAGGCACAAAGTAAGTTGTGATTTCGCACAATTTTGTAGATTTAAAATTACTTCAGAAGTTCCAAATCGATATAAACCATTTTTCCCACTCCCTGCAAGTGCCAATACATTGGCTTTAAGAAAAAAATCATAAATTTCACAACAATGCCTTCTTTTTAAATAATTTTTCTGTTTTTTCTGTCAAGGGGCACAAAGTGGATGTACAGTTCAAGATCATAATCTGTAACGTTTTTCCATTTGGTTGAAAGTTCTTTCAGAATTCTATCACCTCCTCTGTGTCCAATGGCCTGCCGCGTTGCGTGGTTAGACATTCTTCACTACAACACGGTTGAATTAAATAACAATAAACATTTATTAACTTTAAAGATTAAATGAGCAATTAAGAGGTAAACTTCTAAAAACTACAACACATGGTGAATCAGGCACGCTACAAGAATAACAGATCAATTCAGTTCAGTTTTGGAGTCGTTATGTTGAGCTGTAAGGTCGCTGCATACTCCCCTTCCAGTGTCAACGATACCTAGTTGGAAGGTGAACTTTGCGACCAGAACGTGTAGATGGATGGGTAGGCGTTGAAGCTGTTGGATCAGATTCCACAGTAGCAGGTGTTGAAGCTGTTGCAGTAGGTTCCACAGTAGCAGGTGTTTCATTCTTGGTTTGAGGTAGTTGCAAGTCCTCAGTGTTAAGAAAGAAGGCAGGTTTGCATCTATCAATAGATACAGATACCCGTTTACAATTGATGTCAAGGAAAAACACTTTATCCTTCCTTTGTAAGACTTTGAAAGGGCCATCATAGGGTTGTTGAAGTGGACGACGTAACATGTCTCGGCGAAGTAAAACATGTGTTGCTTCCAACAGTCCTGGATGGATAAAAACTGAACGTTTGCTATGGTGTTTTGGTGGTTTAGGGTGAAGTGATTGCATGTGAGACTTAAGTTTCGAAACAAAATTCACAACATCATCGTCTGGCTTGGAAGAGTCAAACATCTCCCCTGGCAGTCGAATAGTGATTCCAAAAACTAATTCAGCTGGGGTACACATAATATCTTCTTTAAGAGAAGCTCGTAGACCTAGTAAGATGATAGGGAGTACTTCTGTCCAACGCTCAGTAGCATGGCATTTGATTGCACTTTTCAATGGGCGGTGCAATTCTTCGATCATCCCATTAGCTTGAGGGTGGTATCCAGTTGTACGACATTTCTGAACACCAAGTAGTTTGCTAAGAGCTTTGAAGAGCGAGGACTCAAACTGCCTAACCCTGTCGGTTGTGAGAATTGCAGGAGTTCCAAAGCGAGACACCCAAGAGGAAAAGAAGGCCTCAGCCACAGTCTCAGCAGTTATGTCTTTGAGAGGTTGGGCCTCTGGCCATTTCGAAAAACGGTCAATCATTGTCAGGTAATAGGTGTGGCCATTTGATGGAGGTAGAGGTCCAATGAGATCTAGATGAACATGATCAAAACGTTGGGAAGGTTCTTGAAATGATGAAAGAGGTGATCTAGTATGACGATGAATTTTGGATTTTTGGCAAGCTAGGCAGTGTTTTGCCCACTTAGCTACATCTGATGAGATTGATGGCCAAACAAAACGCTTCTTCATCAAATGTACTGATCGACGTATGCCAGGATGGGATAAATTATGAATAGCAGAGAAAACATCTTGGCGATGCTGTTTTGGGATGTAGGGTCTGGCTGTGCACGTTGATAGATCACACATAATTTCAGTAGACGAATTGGGAAAAGTTACCTTTTTGAGTTCCAAGGAAGTTCCAGATGCTATTAGGGTGTGAGAGAAGTTCCTGATCAGTCTGTTGTGTCTCAGCAATACAGTCATAGTCAATTTGACTTGGGAAGGTGATTGCAGAAAAACGAGAGAACATCAGCAGCAATATTGTCAGATCCTGGAATGTGTACAATATTTGTGGTGAACTGAGAGATGAAATCCAGCTGACGGATCTGCCGTGGAGAACACGTGTCACTTTTTTGCCTAAAAGCATAAGTGAGGGGCTTGTGGTCAGTAAACACTGTGAAATCTCTAGCTTTCAGCATATACCGAAAGTGTCGGATAGCCGAGTAGATAGCAAGGAGTTCACGGTCGTGTGTAGGCTTTTCAGATGAAGTAAGTTTTCTGGAAAAGAAAGCCAATGGCTGTAGCTCAGAGTCCACAACTTGGTGAAGTGCACATCCTATGGCATAATCAGAGGCGTCCACATGAAGAGCAAGCGGGGCAGAAGGTGAAGGATGAGCAAGAAGTGCAGCATCAGCAAGAGCTTGTTTACACCTCTGAAATGCTGTAATTGCCTCAGAAGACCAGTTTAAAGGCTTTGAGTCCTTCTTACCTTTAGAACCTTTTAAAAATTCACTTAAAATATACTGTTGTTCAGCTGCTTTGGGCAAGAAACGTCTATAAAAATTTAACAGTCCTAAAAATTTTCTCAGAGAGCCAACAGTCTCTGGTTGTTTGTAATCAAGAACTGCTTGAACTTTGTCAGGTAATGGCTTAATGCCATCAGGAGTGATAAGGTGGCCAAGGAAAATGAGTTCAGTCACACCAAATACACATTTAGAGATATTTAGTTTTAAACCATATGAGCTCAGTCTTTGGAATATAGTTCTTAAGTGAGAACGATGCTCCTCAGCATTTTCTGAGTAACACAAAATATCATCCAAGTAGACAAAACAAAAAGGAAGTCCTCTTAGTACTTCATGCATGAATCGCATAAAGGTTTGTGGTGCATTCACAAGGCCAAAACACAAAATGGGTATATTCGTAAAGACCCCATGGAGTTGTTACAGCTGTCTTAGGAATATCACACTCAGCTATAGGGATTTGGTGGAATGCCTTAAAAATGTCTATTTTGGAAAATATCCTCTTGCCATGTAGTGCATGAGCAAAGTCATTCAAATAAGGCATGGGGTAGCTGTCGAACTCAGTAACAGAATTCAGCTGCCTGTAATCCCCAACAGGTCTAATTGTAGAGTCAGATTTGGGCACAACATGAAGAGGAGAACTCCAGGGACTTTTGGAAGGTCTAATAATGCCTTGAGCAAGAAGAAATTCAAATTCTACCTTCACTGCATCATACAGTTTAGGTGTAGCCTTCTAGGCCTGGCAGTGACTGGTGGGCCAGTAGTAATAATATGGTGGACTGTGCCATGTGATGCTGATTTGGAAATTAAAGAAGGGTTGCTGAGGTCTGATATTCCGATAAGATGTTTTTAAAACTAATGTTTGCATCTACAGTGAGGATTGAGGGCTGTACAATATTTAAAAAACAAGAAGTGAAAAGAGAAGTTTCCACATCCACCAACCTTTTTTCTTAAGGTCGATTAAAAGGTTGAAGTGCTTTAGAAAATCAGCACCAATTATAGTAGATGATACATCAGCAATTATGAAAGTCCAGATAAAAGGTCGCCTCAGACCCAGGTTCAGTTCTTTACGGACCATACCATAGGCTGGAATTTTGGTATTATTAGCAGCAAATAAGGAGAAGTTAGACTGAGGTGATTTATTCATAGTTGGAGAAGGTGGGATGACACAGATTTCACTTCCAGAGTCTATGAGGAATTTCTGGACTGACTTGCGGTCTAATAAAAATAACCGGCTGGTATGTTTCGAGGGCTCTGCCATTCCAGCTATGACAGAGCTTACTCGTTTTTTTTTTTTTTGCACAAATGCACAAGGTGAAACACACTTGCGGGCCTGCTCTTTATAACGGCGATGATAGTAGCAGATGCCACTTCCTCTATTGACACTCCTAGAGCGTGAATGTGATCTCCGGCGGTCAGAACTATATCGTTGGTGGCGAGAGGAATTGCGCTCTCTTGTCAGTTGAGCAACTTGTAGAGACAGCTCTTGGATCTGCCTGGCGAGAGAGTCCATGGTTGGCTGAAGATGACTGGGATGGTGGAGGAACAGTTGTGGCAGCACAGATAGTCGAGGACGCACCAACAACCTCAGAAACCTTATCAGCGATGATAGCCAGTTTATCCAAAGGCTCTGAGGATGCAGACAAAACAGTCTGGATATGTGGTGGCATTCTTTGAAGCCACAAACTTTGCAGAAAGTCATCCTGGAGTTGGCCATTAGACAGCTCTTTCATTTTTCGCAACAGGTGGCTGGGCTTCTCATCTCCTAGCTGAAGGTCAGTAAGTAGTTTCTTAATTTTTTGAGTCTCCGAGTCGCTAAATTGGGTGATGAGCCACTGTTAGAGAGTGTGATATTTGTCACTGTTCGGAGGGCTTAACACAATGTCCGACACGTAGGAGAGAGTTTCAGCATCCAGGTTCGCAACCAAAGCAGAATACTTAGTATCATCACTGGAGATACCACTGAATGTGAATGCATGGTTGCATTGCGCAATCCATAGACGAACGTTGGATTTCCAAAACGGCGGCAGCCGCAACGCAATACGAGCGACTTCAACGGTTTCACTAGTCATATTGTTGAATAAGCAGGAAGCGAAACGAATCTCCGAGCAGATGCTTCAAGTGGCCTTGAGGAGAAGGAGAAAAAAAAACTTTCGCTACGTACTGATCATCCGTAGTAGAAGAATTTGTATTGCATTCACCAGTAGAACAGAATAGCTTACGTGTTTTTAAGTCCAAAAGGGGTCACCACTGCCGCGTTGCGTGGTTAGACATTCTTCACTACAACACGGTTGAATTAAATAACAATAAACATTTATTAACTTTAAAGATTAAATGAGCAATTAAGAGGTAAACTTCTAAAAACTACAACACATGGTGAATCAGGCACGCTACAAGAATAACAGATCAATTCAGTTCAGTTTTGGAGTCGTTATGTTGAGCTGTAAGGTCGCTGCAGGCCAAATGAGTTTCAAGTGGTACTTAAAATAACTCAGAATCCGTAATGCAATATTGTATAGAAATGCTTCCCAACCTTTTTATCCCAGTGGGACGGTCAACGCTTGATAATTTTACCGCGGCCCGCTGAGGGTAGCACGTTGTTTATATTTTTAATTGTTTTGATTTAATAATTTAATTGAATTCAAACATGCCTTCAAAATAAAATTTAGTTACTCCAAAAATGAATATAAAGTGATTTTTCATGAATATAAAGTTATTTATATGGAAAGTCAAACAAACACTAGAGAAATACACTCCAGTAAATAAATTAGAAATAATTTAATACTCCTTGAGTGGCCCGATACCATTTGATCCACGGAACGGTGGTTGGGAACCATTCTGTATAGTACTGACGCTTTATTTAACAGGTTACATGAGTTTACGTTTATTTTCACCAAACATCACGTCATAGCTATTCAGTAACCAATAGACCTCGGGTTCCTTTTTAGTAGTTATTTTGGCTTTTTGTACACCAGTTATTATCTTCTTGTACATAGTTTCAGTTTTAAAAAAATATTTTTTTTGCAGCTTTAACTCGAGTTTTGGTCACATTGTCGTCGAATAGTTGTTTCATGCCTATAGACTGGGACCGGCAACCCTTTAGCTGTAGCGTGTCAAAAATCAATCTACCAATTATGATTCAGCTTGCCACACAACAGGATATTTTTGAAACAATTCTATTCCTACGATAATGTATGCAGAGTTAGAGAATAGAGTTCAATTAAATAGAGATTTACAGCTTTATCACACATTAATTTTACAGCAATTAAAAATAGTTCTTATCATAAAAATAAACAACAAAAAATATAACTATTTCTTCAACTAAAATAAAAAAACCTCGAAATTGTACATGTATTATGTTTTTAAACATATTTATTAAAATAAGAAATAGGCAACGTAAAATATAAGTATTTCACCTATACAGTTAAAAAATTTTTTTAATGTGAACCTAGTGCTTCGCTTCTCTTCGTTCTACTTTCATATCGCAAGAAATGTGGTGTAATTAGTGAGTTTTACTTTGACATGATTCTGAGCATTCATTTGTTAAACAATTTCTTTGCGGACTCGAAATATTTTTCGTATGAGGAAAGGTATTTTACTTAGAAGTAAAAGCGGAAAAGCAGAATACACATATGCATTTTTTTTCCTTCAAACAATTATATATCGCCTGCTATGGCATTCAATAATTTACAAAAAAAGCTGTAAATTCACCTTTAGAGTTATGTTTCAAATTTTTTCATAATTCATTAATTGCCCAAGTTCTGGAGATGTTTGTCACACACACACACACACACACACAAATAAGGTATAATACAAATTTATTAAGTTCATTCAAAAATTGAAAAATTTGTGGATTATTGCTGAGTGCCACTGATAATTGTACCTTTTGCGATAGGTTTCCTACCCCTGCCATAGACCATGACACCTCTAACACTACAACTTTCATGCCGCACAGGAAAAAACCAATTCTTTGCTGAACAAGTTAAGTAAAATTGAGTATTTTGACACTCCCGAACAAACCACAATTTGAAACAGATACATTCCGAGCCTGAGGCATGCGTTAAGTCTCGTGCAATATTCGAAACGAATCGGAGATGTATTTCATACTTTGCCGGTTTCTCATTCGGCATTCTATAGAATGCCTAGGCAATGTGTGAAATAAGAATCATTTCATACATTGCCGGCTAGTTTTAGGCATTCTATAGAATGTCGGATTTCATACTTTGCCGGTAACATAGATACCAAATTTGATTGTAATATATATATATATATCCCGTAGCTTTCTTGATTATGGTCACCCTGAACATTAGTTATATTTTCATTTCCTGCACTAAAAATTAAACTTAGTTATTCATCTTTTCCCTGATGTGTTGCAAATTAGCAACTAAGCCTTTGCAGACACGCCAAGTTCCCAAATGTTAAAGTCATTTTATGGTGGCACCATCTAGTGGCGGTTTCGTTAAAACATTTACGCCTGAACTGATGTTAATTCAAGCTCTAACTGGATGCTAAACATTGCCGTGATCAAATTCCGACGAGAGTATCAGAGTCCCAAATTGATACTCAATAGATCTTTTACACTTCACATTATCATATGTATGCGTGTCGATGATTTTAGCATCCAGAAAACCTATCGATTTCAGCCGGGATCAAACGTGCGACCTTAGACGTAGGAAGCGGACACGCTACCTCTAAGCCACCAAGGCAAGTGCCAGTTATTCATGAAAGACTTGGGCAGAGCAAAAGTTTTTGTTCTCTTCTCTCAAAAGTTGTAAATGACGCATTGGTACAATATGCAATAAGTAATTGAAATAGCCTCACCTATCTATAATACGTGTTTGTATATGATTAATTTACGAATAATGAGTATGACCAATCTCAAACTTCAATAGACGTTTCCTTCGATGTATTTGATGAACTAAACATGCTGTTTCAATATTTTGTAGCAACGGGATATGATAGCCAACCATACGCGTTAAATTGTGTGTTGAACGTTCTAAGCTTCCAAAAAAATTTTTAAACGGCACACAGATAAAGTAGAGCTATACAAGATAGAAAAATAGTTATGTTTTTTCATATTAGTGAATGTTCTTAGGATGATGTATCATAAAAATAATGCAATCAATCACTAGTAATATTAACTTATTTTTAAGTAACTAGAATTTAATGCTAAGTTTCTATGAGTGACCTGTTATAAAAAGAAGTAACAGTCTACACTTTATTATAATGTGTAATGATTGTGTAATTCTAAAACACAATTGTGCATGGGTGAAATGCTATCTTGAAGATTAAATTGATATTCGTATTAAAACTCATTAACCATGATATCGGACATAACATAGCACTATGTAGCTTCGTCTTAATTTAGGGTCCATCTCAACCGATGGTGTGAAAGGTGATCCAGAATATTGTATAACACATTTTGTATAAAATTCTCAATTGCAATGGAATTCTATAATTTAAATACAAGAGAAATGAACTTACGATATATATCGTTTTGAAATAACAGAAGAAAAATTAATCAAAGTAACATTTCACAAATTCCCTTCTATATCTTAGAATATTTCATCAAAAGTTTTTAAAATTGGAAAAAAGAGAAGGGAAGAGAATAACCGAAAGGAAAATTTTTTCAGCTTTTCAAATTTTCTTAAAGCACACTTAAGGTATCCGACTACGTTCGGAACCGTAATTTTGAAAAAGCGCATAAACTGATAATTTTCATGATATTTAAAGTCACTCAGATTAGAATACAAGTATAAAATTGTTTTAAGGACATTTTGACAAAAAAAAACTATTTCGGCAAAAAATTAACTTGGAATATTTTTTTTTTTTTTAAATGTTCTCCTTTTGTGAAAAAAGCTTGTATTATTATAATATTTTGACTGTATATACACTGCTGGACAATTGCTAAGGACGGATCACAAATTGCTATGTAGCATAACATTAAGCGAGACATAAGGTCTAGTAGGATAAAATATAGTTGCCACACTGTTCAGACATTAGAATAAAACATATTTATTGTTCTGGGAAGTACAAAAGCTGTGAAACATCTGAAAGAAAAAAAAATGTTCATTTGATCTGCGTACGGAGAAATGGAACAATGCATCTAAAAGTGAGCAGGCACTTTACAGAAAGGTATCAGTACGGGATATGTCCACCGTGGAGTGTGATGCAACATTCCACACGTCGTACCATACTTTGCACAACATTATCCAGCAGCTGTTGAGGCAATTTATCCCATTCCTCTGTGAGTGCACGGTAGAGGGTGTTCTTGTTTGTCGGAGGATAGTTTCTATCAGAAACTTGCCTCCCCAAAGCATCCCACACATTTTCAATGGGGTTTAGATCTGGAGAACGCGCTGGCCATACGAGATGTTGTATACCCTAGCTGTCTAGACAATCCTGAACAGCGAGTGTTCGATGACATGTTGCGTTGTCGTCCATAAAAACAAATTTATCACCGACAGCACCACGGAAAAGACGAACATGAGGAAGTAGAACTTCATCAATGTATCGTTGGCCCGTCATAGTCCCATTCGCAACCACATGTAGGCGCGTGCGGCCATTGATCATGATACCGGCTCACACCATGATACTGCATGTCGGATATCGGTCCTTTTCCTGGATATTTTCTGGACGATAAGCAGTACCACTATCGCGCCAGATCAGTTGGCGTCTACAATCCGATGACAGACTGAACCTACTCTCATCTGAGAATAGTACGCATGCCCAGTCCTGTTCAGTCCAATTGTGATGCTCACGACAGCATTGCAAACGGGCAGTACGGTGCTGTCTGGTCAATGGGACACACGCAACAGGTCTGCGTGCGTGTAGTCCTCCTCCTCTCAAACGTCTGGCAACAGTTGTTCGGGAGATCTGCTTTCCTCAGGCAGCAAGAAACTGATTTGCCACCTGATGAACTGTGGTGCGCCTGTTCCTTTTTGCTGATAGGGCGATATATCTGTCTTCTGTAGGCGTCGTACTTCTAACACGACCTTCCCCGTTCCGTCTACTACACATTCCAGTAGTTTTAAATGACTTACACAGCCATGAAACAACGCTGTGAGAGATGTCGAACTCCCTGGCAACATCTGTTATTTTTCGCCCTTCTTCGATCTTTCCAATATTTCGGCCCCGCATAAAATCATGTATGTGATGTCGGGAAGACATGCCAAAAAATTTAAGTTCGTCTATTAAATCTTTCCTCTAAAACTTTGACTTGGAACAACAACTGTCCACACGCGTCAAAACCTTCAAAGCGCTTATGAACGCTATCACGTGATGAACAGACGTAGAAAAAAAAATTTGCATACTCATACTTCTTCTTACTAATATCCCGCACTTATTCTAATTTTCCACATTTTGCTTCCTTTCATTTTGTGGTTGCTATGGATGATAGTGTTATCCGTCCTTAACAATTGTCCAGCAGTGTAGCCCAGACATCTTTACAGAGTCTCAGCTATGAATTTTGAAACATTCACATTATTTTCAGAGTTACAACCTATTAAAATATTTATCGGCGTTTTTTTCTTAAAATTTCTCCCCTCTGTTGTCGTAAAACATGAATAAACCCACTTCTAAGTGAGCCTCTGTACAGATATCTGAACTATATACAAGCAAAATATTATTATAATAGAAGGATTCTTTACAAAATGAAAAAAAAACTTGAAAATGGGTCATACTATGTTCATTTCGTAAAATATAAGTATTTCACCTATACAGTTAAAAAATTTTTTTAATGTGATCCTAGTGCTTCGCTTCTCTTCGTTCTACTTTCATATCGCAAGAAATGTGGTGTAATTAGTGAGTTTTACTTTGACATGATTCTGAGCATTCATTTGTTAAACAATTTCTTTGCGGACTCGAAATATTTTTCGTATGAGGAAAGGTATTTTACATAGAAGTAAAAGCGGAAAAGCAGAATACACATACGCATTTTTTTTCTTTCAAACAATTATATATCGCCTGCTATGGCATTCAATAATTTACAAAAAAAGCTGTAAATTCACCTTTAGAGTTATGTTTCAAATTTTTTCATAATTCATTAATTGCCCAAGTTCTGGAGATGTTTGTCACACACACACACACACACAAATAAGGTATAATACAAATTTATTAAGTTCATTCAAAAATTGAAAAATTTGTGGATTATTGCTGAGTGCCACTGATAATTGTACCTTTTGCGATAGGTTTCCTACCCCTGCCATAGACCATGACACCTCTAACACTACAACTTTCATGCCGCACAGGAAAAAACCAATTCTTTGCTGAACAAGTTAAGTAAAATTGAGTATTTTGACACTCCCGAACAAACCACAATTTGAAACAGATACATTCCGAGCCTGATGCATGCGTTAAGTCTCGTGCAATATTCGAAACGAATCGGAGATGTATTTCATACTTTGCCGGTTTCTCATTCGGCATTCTATAGAATGCCTAGGCAATGTGTGAAATAAGAATCATTTCATACATTGCCGGCTAGTTTTAGGCATTCTATAGAATGTCGGATTTCATACTTTGCCGGTAACATAGATACCAAATTTGATTGTAATATATATATATATCCCGTAGCTTTCTTGATTATGGTCACCCTGAACATTAGTTTATATTTTTCATTTCCTGCACTAAAAATTAAACTTAGTTATTCATCTTTTCCCTGATGTGTTGCAAATTAGCAACTAAGCCTTTGCAGACACGCCAAGTTCCCAAATGTTAAAGTCATTTTATGGTGGCACCATCTAGTGGCGGTTTCGTTAAAACATTTACGCCTGAACTGATGTTAATTCAAGCTCTAACTGGATGCTAAACATTGCCGTGATCAAATTCCGACGAGAGTATCAGAGTCCCAAATTGATACTCAATAGATCTTTTACACTTCACATTATCATATGTATGCGTGTCGATGATTTTAGCATCCAGAAAACCTATCGATTTCAGCCGGGATCAAACGTGCGACCTTAGACGTAGGAAGCGGACACGCTACCTCTAAGCCACCAAGGCAAGTGCCAGTTATTCATGAAAGACTTGGGCAGAGCAAAAGTTTTTGTTCTCTTCTCTCAAAAGTTGTAAATGACGCATTGGTACAATATGCAATAAGTAATTGAAATAGCCTCACCTATCTATAATACGTGTTTGTATATGATTAATTTACGAATAATGAGTATGACCAATCTCAAACTTCAATAGACGTTTCCTTCGATGTATTTGATGAACTAAACATGCTGTTTCAATATTTTGTAGCAACGGGATATGATAGCCAACCATACGCGTTAAATTGTGTGTTGAACGTTCTAAGCTTCCAAAAAATTTTTAAACGGCACACAGATAAAGTAGAGCTATACAAGATAGAAAAATAGTTATGTTTTTTCATATTAGTGAATGTTCTTAGGATGATGTATCATAAAAATAATGCAATCAATCACTAGTAATATTAACTTATTTTTAAGTAACTAGAATTTAATGCTAAGTTTCTATGAGTGACCTGTTATAAAAAGAAGTAACAGTCTACACTTTATTATAATGTGTAATGATTGTGTAATTCTAAAACACAATTGTGCATGGGTGAAATGCTATCTTGAAGATTAAATTGATATTCGTATTAAAACTCATTAACCATGATATCGGACATAACATAGCACTATGTAGCTTCGTCTTAATTTAGGGTCCATCTCAACCGATGGTGTGAAAGGTGATCCAGAATATTGTATAACACATTTTGTATAAAATTCTCAAGTGCAATGGAATTCTATAATTTAAATACAAGAGAAATGAACTTACGATATATATCGTTTTGAAATAACAGAAGAAAAATTAATCAAAGTAACATTTCACAAATTCCCTTCTATATCTTAGAATATTTCATCAAAAGTTTTTAAAATTGGAAAAAGAAAAGGGAAGAGAATAACCGTAAAGGAAAAATTTTTCAGCTTTTCAAATTTTCTTAAAGCACACTTAAGGTATCCGACTACGTTCGGAACCGTAATTTTGAAAAAAGCGCATAAACTGATAATTTTCATGATATTTAAAGTCACTCAGATTAGAATACAAGTATAAAATTGTTTTAAGGACATTTTGACAAAAAAAAACTATTTCGGCAAAAAATTAACTTAGAATATTTTTTTTTTTCAAAATGTTCTCCTTTTGTGAAAAAAGCTTGTATTATTATAATATTTTGACTGTATATACACTGCTGGACAATTGCTAAGGACGGATCACAAATTGCTATGTAGCATAACATTAAGCGAGACATAAGGCCTAGTAGGATAAAATATAGTTGCCACACTGTTCAGACATTAGAATAAAACATATTTATTGTTCTGGGAAAGTACAAAAGCTGTGAAACATCTGAAAGAAAAAAAAATGTTCATTTGATCTGCGTACGGAGAAATGGAACAATGCATCTAAAAGTGAGCAGGCACTTTACAGAAAGGTATCAGTATGGGATATGTCCACCGTGGAGTGTGATGCAACATTCCACACGTCGTACCATACTTTGCACAATATTATCCAGCAGCTGTTGAGGCAATTTATCCCATTCCTCTGTGAGTGCACGGTAGAGGGTGTTCTTGTTTGTCGGAGGATAGTTTCGACCAGAAACTTGCCTCCCCAAAGCATCCACACATTTTCAATGGGTTTAGATCTGGAGAACGCGCTGGCCATACGAGATGTTGTATACCCTAGCTGTCTAGACAATCCTGAACAGTGAGTTTTCGATGACATGTTGCGTTGTCGTCCATAAAAACAAATTCATCACCGACAGCACCACGGAAAAGACGAACAGGAGGAAGTAGAACTTCATCAATGTATCGTTGGCCCGTCATAGTCCCATTCTCAACCACATGTAGGCGCGTGCGGCCATTGATCATGATGCCGGACCACACCATGATACTGCATGTCGGATATCGGTCCCTTTTCCTGGATATTTTCTGGACGATAAGCAGTACCACTATCGCGCCCAGATCAGTTGGCGTCTACAATCCGATGACAGACTGAACCTACTCTCATCTGAGAATAGTACGCATGCCCAGTCCTGTTCAGTCCAATTGTGATGCTCACGACACCATTGCAAACGGGCAGTACGGTGCTGTCTGGTCAATGGGACACACACAACAGGTCTGCGTGCGTATAGTCCTCCTCCCCTCAAACGTCTGGCAACAGTTTTTCGGGAGATCTCTTTTCCTGAGGCAGCAAGAAACTGATTTGCCACCTGATGAACTGTGATGCGCCTGTTCCTTTTTGCTGATAGAGCGATATATCTGTCTTCTGCAGGCGTCGTACTTCTAACACGACCTCCCCCGTTTCGTCTACTACAAATTCCAGTAGTTTTAAATGACTTACACAGCCATGAAACAACGCTGTGAGCAATGTCGAACTCCTGGCAACATCTGTTATTTTTCGCCCTTCTTCGATCTTTCCAATATTTCGGCCACACATAAAATCATTTATGTGATGACGGGAAGACATGCCAAAAATTTTAAGTTCGTCTATTAAATCTTTCCTGTAAAACGTTGACTTGAAACAACTGTCCACACGTGTCAAAACCTTCAAAGCGCTTATGAACGCTATCACGTGATGAACAGACGTGGAAAAAAATTTCCATACTCATACTTCTTCTTACTAATATCCCGCACTTATTCTAATTTTCCACATTTTGCTTCCTTTCATTTTGTGGTTGCTATGGATGATAGTGTTATCCGTCCTTAACAATTGTCCAGCAGTGTAGCCCAGACATCTTTACAGAGTCTCAGCTATGAATTTTGAAACATTCACATTATTTTCAGAGTTACAACCTATTAAAATATTTATCGGCGTTTTTTTCTTAAAATTTCTCCCCTCTGTTGTCGTAAAACATGGATAAACCCACTTCTAAGTGAGCCTCTGTACAGATATCTGAACTATATACAAGCAAAATATTATTATAACAGAAGGATTCTTCACAAAATGAAAAAAAAACTTGAAAATGGGTCATACTATGTTCATTTTTAATGAAAATATTGTGCGTAAATAATTTTTTATTGTAATACTATTCTTAAAATAATTTTATACATATTTTATAATTTAAGTGACACTAAATATCATAAATATTATCCATTTATACGCTTTTGAAAAATCATGGTTCCGAACGTAGTTGGATACCTTAAAGAAATAAGGCGGAGTTTCGCCGATTCTTTACGTTACTAATCTGAACATTTCTTTTACATAGAGTTGTGATAATTTAGATTTTCTCTCAATCTTAATGCTCTACAATATTTTTTTAAAAAAACATATTTATTTAAAAAACGAGGAAAATTTATTTAAGCATTTGCAATATTTAAAAATGGAGAAGCTAGGGAACTTGGTAGGGAAAAATATTGTAGAAGCTAATTATTTCATTCCATAAATAAATTACTTAAGGAATAAAGGGAAAATGGAAATACAACATTTATGATATCAAGTATTATTAATAATAAGTTAATTAGCTTATGCATATTTATGCATAAGAATATGATAGAAAGTGATATTAGTTTTAGTTAAAGCTTGAAAAGAATTTTAATACATAATAAAAGCTTAAAAAATACATAGCTGATTTATATGAACGAAGCAAATGATATATTTCTGCAATTTTCTCCACGAATGATTTGGTGTTATTGGCCAAAAGAGTAAATCTTTAAAATGCCAAAAAATAGTTTTAGAAAAACCACTGAAGAAATTCATATTTTTTAAAATTTTCGTTCAGTATTTTTGTGTTATTTTAAACTATGTATATATTTTAATGATTTTGATAGAAATTGAACACATTTTTAGTATGGTTCATAAATATAAATTATAAAAATATTAAAATGTTTAAATCATATAATGAGAGAAAAAAATAAAGTGTATTATCCAAAAAAACATTATAAATTGAACAGTTGGAAGAAAGTGTTTATACACTGCTGGACAATTGCTAAAGACGGATAACACTATCATCCATAGCAACCACAAAATAAAAGGAAGCAAAATGTGGAAAATTAGAATAAGTGCGAGATATTAGTAAAAGAAGTATGAGTATGCAAATTTTTTTCCCACGTCTGTTCATCACGTGATAGCGTTCATAAGCGCTTTGAAGGTTTTGACGCGTGTGAACAGTTGTTGTTTCAAGTCAAAGTTTTACAGGAAAGATTTAATAGACGAACTTAAAATTTTTGGCATGTCTTCCCGACATCACATAAATGATTTTATGCGTGGTCGAATTATTGGAAAGATCAAAGAAGGGCAAAAAATAACAGATGTTGCCAGGGAGTTCGACATTGCTCACAGCGTTTTTCATGGCTGTGTAAGTCATTTAAAACTACTGGAATTTGTAGTAGACGGCACGGGGAGGTCGTGTTAGAAGTACGACGCCTGCAGAAGACAGATATATCGTTCTATCAGCAAAAGGAACAGGCGAACCACAGCTCAGCAGGTGACAAATCAGTTTCTTGCTGCCTCAGGAAAGCAGATCTCCCGAAAAACTGTTGCCAGACGTTTGAAGGGGAGGAGGACTATACGCACGCAGACCTGTTGTGTGTGTGTCCCATTGATCAGACAGCACCGTACTGCCCGTTTGCAATGGTGTCGTGAGCATCACAATTGGACTGAACAGGACTGGGCATGCGTACTATTCTCAGATGAGAGAGGTCAGTCTGTCATCGGATTGTAGACGCCAACTGATTTGGCGCGAGAGTGGTACTGCTTATCGTCCAGAAAATATCCAGGAAAAGGACCGATATCCGACATGCAGTATCATGGTGTGAGCCGCAATTATGATCAATGGCCGCACGCGCCTACATGTGGTTGCGAATGGGACTATGACGGGCCAACGATACATTGATGAAGTTCTATTTCCTCATGTTCGTCTTTTTTCCGTGGTGCTGTCGGTGATAAATTTGTTTTTATGGACGACAACGCAACATGTCATCGAACACTCGCTGTTCAGGATTGTCTAGACAGCTAGGGTATACAACGTCTCGTATGGCCAGTGAGTTCTCCAGATCTAAACCCCATTGAGAATGTGTGGGATGCTTTGGGGAGGCAAGTTTCTAGTCGCAACTATCCTCCGACAAACAAGAACACCCTCATTCATGCACTCACAGAGGAATGGGATAAATTGCCTCAACAGCTGCTGAATAATGTTGTGCAAAGCATGGTACGACGTGTGGAATGTTGCATCACACTCCACGGTGGACATATCCCGTACTGATACCTTTCTTTAAGGTGCCTGCTGACTTTTAGATGCATTGTTCCATTTCTCTGTACGCAGATCAAATGAACTTTTTTTTTCTTTCAGATGTTTCACAGCTTTTGTACTTTCCAGAACAATAAATATTCTTTATTCTAATGTCTGAACAGTGTGGCAACTATATTTTATCCTACTAGGCCTCATGTCTCGCTTAATGTTATGCTACATAGCAATTTGTGATCCGTCCTTAGCAATTGTCCAGCAGTGTATTTATATAATGCAATTGAAAAGTATTTGGTGCAATGCATCTGAACCACAGCAGTGGAGTTTCATTTGTTAACTGAAGTTCAAGTGAGTGATTACGAGCTGAGGTGTCGTCCTCGTCTCTTGACTATGGTTCAAAATTACGAGGTCCGTCGCCAAAAGCCCTCGTGTAGCTAAACAGTGTGACATAAAAGCACTTATTTACCAGTGGCCGGGGTTGCTTAATGGTTATGATCACGAATTAATGTCCGGCATGTTATGATTCCTCCATTTCTTATCCACTCGTCCCGTTCCCTTGGTGTGGCACTTCGGAGACGGGATGCCAGCTTATGTATCGTCCTCGTCACTTGACTGATGCTCAAAATTAGGAGTTATTTCACCAAAATAGCTTCGTGTTGTTTTATAATGCTACTTTCAGAAGAAATCACTTACTATATAAATAAACCTGCTTTCTCCAGGATTCGAACCCAAGTCCTTCGGCAAAGCTGTTAGCGGCGCTAACCTCTATCCCATCTGGTTGGCATTATTGCAGTTACCAGAAACATGACAACAGATCATTGGACAGAATGGAAGCTGATTAAAGTTTATATTTTGTGTAGAAAAATTGAGTCATTTCCGTTCTTCCCAACCAATATCTGAATGTCGGATAGAAATAGGCAACCAGAAGCAAACGAGTAACTATCTAGTATTGACACACGGTATAGATCTTAGCGTGTAATGCAGTAGAACTCTTTTCTATTAGAATGTTTTATTGACTGGAACGTAATACATATATATTAGCGCGCAATACTAGGATATATTCGTTTGATATAAGATCGCTATCAAGACACTTCAGGTATGTTTAAAGCGAAATTATTTTTCTTTCTAAACTTGTTACTGTGTTTTACATGATCGCATGAAACAGTTATCTATACAGATTTGCAATTCAAAATGAAAGTATGTGCAAACAAATAATAAATTGACCTGCATTTTAAAACTCCGATACAGTGCAATTGAAAGTATAATAAGAGACAAGTTATTTGTTGATATAAATACTTTTACATTATTGTTCATACATATTTTATTAAAATAGTGTAATGTTAAATAAATACTCTGACAAGTTAGTTACATGTAAGCATATTATTCGATTATTGATTCTACAAAAAAAAATGTTGAAATTTACGTTCGAATCAATGTTGTGATAAGGTGTTAAAAATAAATGTAATAAGCCAAGAAGAAAAATAAATGAAGTCTAGTCATTATGTCTGAAATTTTAAGTTAAGAATAACACTGTTTGTAGATTAATAATTTGAAGTTTGTTTTTTCTGAATTTGCATATAGCTGGACTGTGCTTAAGAGACCACTGACTGAAATAAGTAGAAATGATAAATATTCAAAATTTCTCTTCAAAAACTCAAAAAAGCAAGACGGATGTTTTTCTTAAATTATTTGCTTGAAATAATGGGAAGTTTTAGTATCGTGTATGAGTCAATGATCTTTTTAATTAACAACCTCATTATATAGCCTTTAGTTATCATTGTAAAAACAAAAATAAATAAATAAAATATAAAAATGAAACACATAAGACACTTTCACAAGTATTTTTTGAAACATATATGTTACAAATGTAAGCAAAATTGAATTATATATATATACAGTGACTCCCAAAATTGAGAGTACACTTAATTCCGAATTCACCATTGGATCACCAGGTGTAGAAATTAATACGCTATGTTAACGCACTTTTCTACATTCAAAATGCATACATTTCTCTTCCAAATAACATTAAATGTAAGGTATGGAAATTGATTGAAACAAAAATATGAAGGTTCGAAAGAAAAACTACACTATTTTAATGTCACAAAATTGACATTAAAATTCTTTAATCTCTATGCAAAACTACCAGTAATATTTTAAATAGAAATTTGATAATAGATCTTTGATAAAGAAAGGATTTCAAAGACTATCTGATAACAAATTTGTGTTTGTAATTTGATGTCTTGATTAAAATGGAGAATCGAAAGGAAACGACGATCGAAGAGAGAAAACTTGTTATTAAACTGTCAAATGAAGGTAAATCCCTACGGAATATTGCTAAAGTAGTTGGACGAAGTGTTAACTCCATCCAAAAAAATCCTGCAAAAATTTAAAAAGACTGGTATGCTGGCAAATAACGAAGGAAGAGGGAGAAAGAAAAGAATGAACTCTATAACCGAGCGAAGAGTTATACATCAAGTGAAGATTGATCCTAAAATTAGTGCTCTTAAAATTGCAGCCAGTATTTCTAATACCTTAGGTCGATCTTTTTCTGCAGAAACGGTACGAAGAGTCCTAAGAAAGGTTGGCTATAATGGTAAAGTAGCTCGAAAAAAGCCCTTAATTGGTAAGAGGAATAGAGTCAAGTGATTGAAATTCGTTAAATAACACATTTTAAAGCCTCAGCAGTTTTGGAACGAGGTCATTTTCAGCGATGAGGGTAAGTTCAATATCTTCGGCAGTGACGGTCGTCGTATGGTGTGGCGTAAGCAAAATACCTCACACACCCCAAAACATACAATTCCTACTGTGAAGCACGGAGGTGGGTCGGTGATGGTTTGGGAGTGTATGGCTGCGTCGGGGGAAGCTAGTATTCATTGATGGAATCATGCACAAGATGGCTTATCTTAATATACTGCAAAATAATTTGAAAGAAAGTGCTGATAAATTGGGACTGGGGTCGAATTTCATATTCCAACAAGACAATGACCCCAAGCACACTGCGTTTGCTGTAAAAGAATGGCTGTTTTATCATTGTCGGAATCAACTTAATACACCTCCACAGTCTCCCGACTTAAATGTTATCGAGAATCTGTGGTCCCACCTTGAGAGATTTATGCAAAACATCAAATTACAAGCAAGGAACAATTGACATCGGTATTGCAAGAAGAATGGCTGAATATTGCTCCCGAGACCACTAGACATCTTGTGGAACCGATGCCTTGGCCATTGGAAGCTGTCATATCAGCAAAAGGTTATGCTACTAAATATTAAATCTTTATTATTCATGATTTATGCAGGAAAATAAATGCATGTACTCTCAATTTTGTGGCTATTAATTTCTGCTAATTTTCTTTATAAGTTATTATATGTATGTTTAAACTATCAAATATATTGTTTTATCATTCAAAATAATGAATTATGATCTAATAAACGCATCTATGCTTAAAGGTTTTAATTATTTCCCTCATTTAATATGATTTTTTCTTTCTAAACATTGACTCTCGTTTTAAAAGTAGGTGTACCCTCAATTTTGGGAATAACTGTATATATATATATATATAAATTCCAGTCATATATTTCAAACTTCTCTGATTTGAAATAACTGCAGATTAAGTATTTTTTACCCTTTGAAGTGCGTTGTTTAAAAAAAAAATATTCACATAGAGATCAGAGCTTTTAAAATATTCCTAAATATGTCATTTTCTTATCGGGTTTTTTCTATGCTAACGAATCATAACTGGCAAGAAAAAACTCAAAGATTCTTACGCTCGTATTCACCGCTAACCTAACCCAGCGATGAAACCTGGAGTTAAGTAACCGGCAGTCAACCCAAGGTTAGAACTTCAATTCAAAGCTCTTTTTCCACCTCCAGTTACTTGACTCTGGGTTTCTTAACCTGGGTTTACTGGTCGATTCCCATTGGTCGAAATAAACCCCGTGACTTCCGGCTGGAGCTACAATTTCTTTTTATTCGCCTCGTGCTAGCTTTCTTTTAACCTCGAGTATCGCTAGCTGTTTAAAATGAATGCCAACAGAATTTGTTAGTACAGTACGAAAAATAGTTGATGTTGGTTTTAATGAAGCCGCACTTACATATAATAGAATGTAGAGAAACAAATGCTGTTAGTAGCACAAAAAAATGAAGCGTATATTGAAATAACGCGGCAATTCAATGACACTGAAGGAGTGGTGAATCCAAGAACACCACAACAGATCCGTCAGTGTTATTTAAATTTAAAAAAGAAAATGACAAAGAAAAGTAGTGTTTTGCGACAAGAAAACGCAAACGTACACTCGAAAAATTGCTTACTGCGCATGTGCGGTTGAAACTAACCCGGCTGTGACCGTGGATCAGGATCTTTTAACTTGAACCGGAGTTAAGTATTAACCCTCTAAGTGGATACCTTCCTCCTGAAAAGTTATTCCGAAAGCGTTTTACTCTTATTTTGCTATCCTCTTAAAAATGCAACAGACTTCAATTCTTTCTCCCTTTTAGAATTTGGGAGGTCGAACGGGGACAATTTTATGATCTAGTTCGGTTCCTTTGTCAAGTAAAAACCAAGAGATCAATCGTTTACAGCTAGCTGTTTTCCCCATAGTTGCCTTGGGCAATCTTGTATGAAAAGTTAGGAGAGGGGGTGCCGTAGTTCTACTCTGCGTTTTCCCCATAGATTCAGTCACAGTAAAATTAAAGCAAAATGCAGGGTAAAAAAACATGAAATAAATGGCGTGTTAAAAGTTGAAAAATAGTTATATTTTCTTAAAACAAAATTTATTTTTGTCATTTTTTAAAAATTAAAAAAATATTTTGGTATTGCGATTTGAACCAGAAAAAAGCATCCTGTATTCATTTTTTGAATATGAGAGTAAGAAATGGCGCTCACTTTCCTGTTTTTAAAAAAAAATATGAGGTAAAAAGTATAAAGGCCCTATCTTTTTTTTTTTTTTTTAAACAATAAGCCATAAATGGTGCATATTTAGGAAATGAAACATCTTTCTCTATTCAATTATATTTTTAATTTAGAATAACATAAAAAATGATTTCAATACTTTTAATTTATTTAAATTTAAATCATATAAATGATATTTTTATGTTAACTGAATATTTTTCGGAAAAAATCTAAATTTTCATTCCTAGTGCTCTCCTTTTCGAACTCCTTGTATTAAATAAAAATATCTTTTCTACATCGGCATTTGTGATGGACATAACACACATTCAGTCAATAATTTTTAATTTTAATGGGGGATATACTTCTTCAAATGCGCATGACAGTACTTCTAACCATTTTCTACTTAAGTTAAATTTCTTATCTTTCTGTTTCTTTTATTACAAGGAAAAATGTCACACATCGATAACTACATTTTCACTCAATTCAGTCATTACAAATTCTATTGTGAGAAAAATTCTCCTAATTAATTTTGTCTTTCAAAACAGTACACTTAAAACAATTTTGTTCAGTGAAGTTAACCGACCGTTCCACAATGTATTCATACCAAATTTTAAAAACAAATTTAACACTTGGAAATGTATCCTGTATTAAATTTTTCAGTATACACAAATATTTCCTGCTGTAGGGAAGATATAGTATGAGATGTGGTGTGCGGTTGTGAAAGAATGTTTTCGTACGTGTAGACTATTTTTGAAAATTTAAATATCACTGAAGCTGATCATATAACTGCAAATGAGCCTTATTTTAATGTGTGCTGGTATCAAAGTAAAACACTTTACAATATTAAACAACCTATGGGTTTATACTCAATATCAAACTATTCGCAAAATGGATTACAACTTCTATTCAAATTGTAAAGAAACTGAAATTATATATATATAAATATAAATATATCTTACTGCAGTCAAAAATATTCATAATATGTAAGTATCCTATTCCTCCACTTATTTCAGTACATTTTAAAAACTGTAGCTGAATGCAATTTTTTATATTTATAAACGAGGCATAACAGCTCACACAGTCGTAAAAATGTCTTTATCATTTTTAACTTGCGATGGTGAACAGCGTTTTCGGCGTAACCCAGGTTTCCTTCCTCTAACCGGCGGTCAGGTTAGCGGTGAATATGAGCGTTAGAAATTATTCTTGTTAATGAGTTAATAGCCCATACAGGTTTCTGCTTAAGCACTTCTCAAAGTTTTCATTTTTTGTTTGGATCAATATGAGTTATGCTTTGGACTTTTTCAGCAAAAAGTGGCCACGTCAGTCTAGTGGTGAAGATCATGAACTTATATATATATATATATATGCCCAGCGTGTCGTGAGTTAGTTCCTAATATCACCAGCCGTATAGACTAATTCACATTAAATCCGTCGAGGCTCTTTGTGTCTTCCCCTTGGTGTAATGCAGTAGTTCTGAGAGTGGGGTGACTGCTCAGATGTCGCCCTCGTTATTTGAACGAGGTTCAAAAATACGAAGTCCATCGCCAATAGCTTTCGTATTGCGTGTGCGAAGTAAATAAAACTCGCACTCAGTCCACAATGACTTGAAGTCGGTGACAGTGTGAGATTGCGATCACATATTCATCAAGAAATTAATCACAACTATGTCTTAAATGAATTAGCTGCATGGAATCTAACTATATCATGAATTCTTAAAAATAACAAAACGTTTTAGTCAAATAATATTTTTATTTAAAACTATTTAGTAGTGAGAACTTTTAAAAATAAAGATATATAGGATATATATTTTATTGTAAGTTAAAAATATATGCGCATGGTTCTGAAATATTTAAATTTTAATAAAAATATGAAATTTATTTTTAAGTTTCTGGCACATTTTTTTTTCAAAGGAAAAGAATTCGAAAAAAGTAAGCTTTTAACTTTAAAACAATCATGTAACGATTACAAATAAAATTGTGAAGATGCATAATACATTTATAATTATCTAATATTTGCATATTGAAAATAATGCATTTCTATAAAAGTTCTTAAATTTGTGCATTTGTAATATAATCTTGCCTTTAATCCATATGCGATGTATAAATCTGTGTAGATCAGAATCTTTATCCTACTGATCTGTATTTAAGGGGAGATGGTTCGATTCAAATGACCAAAATAGGTCAAAAAATCAAATGTAATTTTTACAGCCCAAATTCTTCCTTATATACGTTTCTATAACCTCACAAAATTTGAATGCTCTAAATTTAAAAAACGCAGAATTTTATGGCAGCTTTTACGTTCCTTTTTATTCACATCCCTATGGCAAATCAAAACTTTAAACTTATTTACCTCGGAAAGATAAAATAACTAGTTTGTCTTCATTTAAAATGCTAAGCATTTTTTTTCCTATTGCGCCTAATGTTGTGAATTTTTTTTTTTACCTATTGCTAATAATACATGTAGCAAAAGTTGGTATGCATTTTTGAATCAAAGTAATACTTATTTTTTTAAATATTTGTATTCAGAATTTATACATTTTTTTAAGGAATTTTCAATAAGAATTCATAAAAAGAAGTATTGTACGAATACCAATCATGTTATCGCAAAACCCATACTAACTTTTGTTATGCATAGTTTGATGTACATGTAAATCAAATTTTACAAGTGTAAGTCACCATTTGTAGGAGGGGAGTAGGATTTTAAAATAACTTCACAAATTTTAATTTTTTTCTTTAAAAAATTAAATGGCTAGCTTTTTATGAAATTTTGTACGCAAAATCTGTTTTACATTGTTTACACACATAGGAGGCAAAAAACAATTTGAAAATTCTTAAATTAAAAATTTTTGCGTAAATCGTACCATGTCCTCTTAATTTTCCAAATTTTTAATATATTTGATAAAAATAAAGTCATATAAATGTTCTATTTCGTTTGAACGTAAAATTAACTAACTGGAAATATGTTTTTCTGCATTTTCATATACTATTCTCTGGAATAAAATTTTTATTTAATAACTAGAATTACAATTAAAAAATACAACTCCAAATTTTTTCTGGTATCTTAAGACATGTATGTATTGCAGAAACTTCTGCAAAATCTAGCACTTGTGATCCTTTGAAATCATTTGAAACTCTTACCTATAAGTAAAGTGCAAAGAAAAAATTCCCCTTGGTTTGTTCCTGTTATTAGAGCTACTGTTATTAGAGCTATTGTCTTAATGGGTTTTCTGGAAATTTGGTTGTATCAGGCAGGATTAAACCACACTTACTTTTCTCGGCGGTCATCTTAGATTTCTGACATATTGACAGTGCCAAGAGTTAAGCAGTCTGTGCCAACTGTACCCCTGAGTTTGCATCTCTAGAACAAAAATTCTAGAGGGCTTGAGGCTCTCTAGAAAATATCTTACAGCAAATCCATCGTTGGATTTAGATTTTCTTAGGATGTAAAAAGTCCTGGACTCCGTCTATTCCTACTGATCTTCGAGTGTGTGAAATAACTATATGTTTTGTGTATTAATTTATTACTTTATTATGTTTGTACTGTCCCCACCCCTGGGGACACCCTCTCTCCTCTATTCACGTGATCTATGTCAGTGGAAAGTAACGAAGAATTACTAAATTCATTCATACTAAAATCTGTTTATTAAGATATTAGTTTAAACACAATACAGCACAATATTAACCTAAGAGGAGGAGGATCAAGAATGAGAAGAAGCAACACATATTACCAATAAATAACTCAATTAACAACTAAGTCCATCTTCATAGATTAAAGCCTATCTCAATAGTAGACGTCTTGTACTTAAAGTTTAATTAATCAAGCCAACCGCTATATCCTAGATAAACAGCTACGGTCCTTAAATCTTCCGTTCCAGCTTTAATATGGCTGGCTCTTGCTTAGGCTATGCTCCGTTGGTCTCGGACCCACTTTTGATTCGTCTGCATCAGCACGGGGCTAGGCTAATTCCCCAGAAATAAGATTCTTCTTCTAGACTTTATCTCATATCACTTTGCGACTACCCTACTCAGTGACTTCACCTAGCGACATCGCGAATGCTAAACTTCCAATATAAATATTATTCCAAATTTACTTAAACACGTTTTCCTCTTGAGTTGGTTGGAAAGAATTGCCATTCTGGCCCCTTAAAAAACCCCAAGAGGACAGTTAATATAAATCGCGATAAAAACTCTGTCACATGTCCATGCACAAAAGCGCTCGAAAAATTCATTAGTACAATGCAAAACCTTTTATCTCGAGTTGAGCTTCTTTATGAAAGAAAATACATATATATATATAACAACACAATTGTACTGAGTAAATCTGTTTTCTGCTTAAATGTTTCATTAGCCTTTATTAAGATATTGTTATGTATAGAAACGATCTCGTTAGCAAAAATGCCTTAGTTTTTTTTTTGTTTCACAGGTAAAACGAAACTAGTTCACATGAGGGGGTTGCTTACAAGAACCAAGAAACGACGAAACAGTAACATTTTAAGATTCTGCCTTTATACTACTTTCATCTGCTTTCTGATGATGTAAATAAATTCATGCAATTAAAGGACAAAAAATAAAAAAACAAAGACAAAAATATCATAAAGTTTTTATTGAATTACAACTAATCAGATAAGTAGTGTTTTTTGCATGCTACTGATTTTAGCTTTGTTACCAAACTAACAGATTTTTTGCCTATTATAAATTCCTGCAAAGGAAAATGGATAAAAGAAAGGGCACGCTCAATTTACCCTACAATTGCTTAAAAATGTCAGAAAAGGATACATTTTTAAATGTGCATTTACTTGAAATGAATCGAATCATTACAGAAGCTGAAGAGAGAATAAATCTCTTTAGATCCATAGAAGAAGTACACATGTCATTAAATAATTTGTTTGAGGAATATAGAATTCAATGTTCATTTCAAGATACCAAATATAAAATGGCAACATGGGAACAGTTTAAAGGCCTAGTAAAAGAGAAGGAAGACCTGAATACGTTAATGCATACTGCGCAATTATGTCTTGCCGATGTTTGGACACAAGCACATAACATCAAAAATTTTTCATCCATTCCGTTGGTAAACCATACTGAAATAGCGATTATTTTTGAGCCCATATATCTTAGAAGAGTTGAAGGAGATATATCGATGTTAGCTGAGATGACAAAAGATATCATGTTTAAATGTGGCCTTCTTCTTAAAGCTATTGTAAACATTGGCGAGGAATGGGGTCAACCCATTGATATTGAAAAATATGACATTTTAACTTTCTTTTTATTTTTTTTCAATTCTTTCCTTCCGATTATTAATTAGTTTTAGCTTTATTAAAATAATTTTGGAATCTCAATTTTATTACAGTTTAAGTATTTTCATCTGGAATCCGATTTTTTAGCAACAATAATTTCTGAAACTTCAATTACATGATATATGTTTGTGGCCAGATATTTGTAAACTATTTCAGTTTCAATGAGTTCAAAGGAAATCTAATTTGTATAGCACAAAATGCTGCAAAGTTATGTTGGAAAAAACTATATAATCTCTTTATTTTGGAATATCAGTTGATTTGCCTTTTCATTATTTCTATCATTTTCTTTATTATACACACATATAATCACTCATGCAACCTTTGCAACCATAAATACAGTTGGATATCATCATTACTTTTTGCTTTGTTATCGAACAATATCCGAAATAACAAATGATATTAAATCATATGATGTATTTGTTTTTTATACTAAGATAGCTATATGAAAAATCTTAAGCACTGTTGACATTAAAATATACAAGTATGCAAAAAATATTCAAGATTTTTTTTATATTTGCTCTTTTAATGCAATAAACATTTTTATTAGTATATGTATATTCTCTTTATTTGTGACTTATTGTGAAAAAAATTTTTCTATTTCACAAATTCTAATATAAGAATAAAGGTTTCACTTAACTTATTCTTCCGTTTTTAACGCCCGGTGAGCTTGACCTAAAAGATTCGATTAAACAGACTCTTAACCTAGAGAATGAGAGTCATTTTTGATGCAAAAAAAAAGATTTAATGGATAAGGGAAATAGACAACTGATACATTTCACGTCCGAATTACAGCCTCCACAACTCAGTACAGACAAAAGTAAACAACAAAAAAAAGGAATGCGCTCACAGTGCCACTCTAGTTAAACTACAAGTTCGTTAGCTCCGTTCGCGCCACTCCCCACATTGAGTTTGAATTTCTAAAATAAAAAACTCAACAAGAGTCATTCTGTCCTTTTCGGGGTTTCAAGAGTCTACCATAACGAGATCGTCGAGGTCCCGGATGTAGAAGTTCACCGTCAGAAGTTACGACATCGGGCAATTCAAGGGTCTCGAGTTTCGGCTTCACTCCGGCTTCCCCATCAGAAACATTGAAACAGGGGCTGCATCGAAGAGGTTTCTGCCTGCTGGTGTCCACATGTCTCAGCTCTGGGTCCCAGTCTAGCTCCACCATTAAAAATACTGCAACAGGACCGCATTGAAGAGGTTGCCGCCCTCTGAGGTTTACTTAGTTCATGATCAATATTAATGGGTAAATGACTTCTTTCATTAGCATCTGAAAATAAAGGAGAGTTAGTAGGGTGTACAGATAATTTATTTTTCTCCATCACCTCTAGGAGATACAATTTTCACACGGAACACAGAAAGGAGCCAAATTTAGCTTTTACTTGGGCTACTCTAACCTTTTTGTTTTTTCTAGGGTAGAGTTCCAAAATTTTACCTCAATTCCAGTTTAACCTTTCGGTGTGGTCATCTCCCACCCCAAAACACAATATCTCCTTCACTTAAGGTATTTTCCCCTTTTATATTTCTTATCTCTCTCAATTGACCTAAATATTCTATTCGAAGACCTTTCCTATGATCCTTATGTGTTCTATTTCGGTACACTAATCTTTTAATCAATTTATTTTCATTTATTTGATCTAACTCAAGCACACCAACTTCTCTAATGTCTTGCAAAAACATTGCTGGAGTTAGAGGTTCCAAATCTTCGACATCATTTGTAACATAAGTTAATGGCCTGGAGTTAATTAAACTTTCACAATCACAAAGAACCGTATACATTTCTTCATGTTTCAAGGAAGTTTTTCTCAGTGTTTTCTTATAGTCTTCTTCACAAGTCCGATCAATCTCTCTCAGAAACCTCCCCACCAAGGAGCCTGTGGAGGGATGAATTTCTAAGAAATTGAATTTGGTTCTTCTACATTCTTCAATTTTTCTAAGTACATTTTCTGATAAATTCGGTAAGCTCCTTTAAAATTGGTGCCGGTATCCGAGTAAATGACGGATGGTCGGCCTCGGCGTGCTATAAATCTCCTTAAACCAAGCAAGAAACTTTCAGTCGAAACGGAGGTTAACAATTCAAGATGAATTGTTCTATAGACTGCACAGGTCAATATCAAAACCCAATTCTTCTCCCCATTCTTAAGAATAAGAGATCCTGCTAAATCTAATCCTATAATTTCAAAAACAGCAGCATCTCTTACCCTCTCTTGAGGTAAGAGTCCTTATACCGATATAGGTTTCGCATTGAATCGCTTGCAAATAATGCAAGTCTTAATGACTTCTTTAATGGTTTTTCTTCCTTTCAGAATCCGATAGCTTTCCCTGAGAGTGTACATAAGCATCTGAACTCCGGCATGAGCTAACTGTACATGCTTATGAATAATGAGTGCTTTGACTACTGGATGATTAGAGGGAAGTATAACAGGTAAACGGAAGTCTTGTCTAGCGTATGATGATTTAGAAGTATAAAAAAAAAACTTGTAGTGATGGGTTCATATCTTTAAAATCGAGATTCGATAATCTTCGTGGAATCTTGAGGTCTTGTATCTCTATTTGTTTTTTCCACGTTTCAAATTTTCTTTCGATGTCTATTGGTAGTTTGGAGTCCCATGAAGCTTCTATCTTCCAACGCTCTTGTATACGTAATTTAGGGATGTGGCTGATATGACTTGTGGCCAATCATTCGACCAATAATGATTGTGGCCAATCATTGTGGTTCATCGAATTTTCGACCAATTGGGTCGAAAATTCGATGAGCTAAAGAAATGATTCTTCTCTTTGTGACTTCTTCTTTCGATTCTGTTGCTCTGCAAGAGATGGAAAAGGTATATTCTTTCACATTCCATATAAGTCCAAGAACTTGTATTTCTTGTGGGTCGGGATTTCTGTTGATTATCTTGAAAGTCGAAATTTGATTCTATATCACTATGCCGCCTTCCACGTATAAATCAAACTTACCCAATGCCAAAAATTCTGTAGAATCTCTTTAAAAAGACTCAAGTTCTTCGGAGGAATAGATACTCACCACACAGTTGTCAACGGACATGGAATCTTTTCATTTTTCAGCAGCCTTTTCCAAATGTTCAGGAGCTTGCTTAAAAAGATGGTTTAATACTGCCGCTAATAAAAAGGTACTGTATGAAACACCAAAAATCTCTCAACGATGCATGTAGATAACAGCTTCCTCGGAATTACCACCTTCCCACCACAAGCAACGTGAAGAGTTTGTCATTTTCGTGCAAAGATATCTGAAGGAAAGCTTTTCAAATGTCAGATATGTGTGTGACTCCGATTTTTCTTAAGAGAAAACGATTTAAAATTACTGGTATCATTTGTATCAAATTGGGCCTCTTTTCTACGCAATCATTCGACGAACAAGATTTTCCATGATGAGCTGACCCATCAAACACAGGACGAATCTTAGTCGTGGAAACGAAAATGCCAAAATAATACTTTTTCTCTATATTTTTCGGCAATTTCAAATTCAGCATCGAATTCTTCGGGATTAAAAAGGGGTTCCATTTGTTGATCAACTTAAGTTAAAGGCTCAAATTTGATGCATAGAATTTCTACCAGCTCACTTAATATATCAACATTTAAATCAGATTTCGAAAATTCAGCTTCTAATTCATTAACTACCTTAGTAACAGCTGTTCTCAATGATTTTCGTTTGGTTTTTAACAACTCGAATGATTGTGCTTCGACCATATTTAGTATATTAAAATAATCACAGCTTATATATACATTAAAACAAGTTCTGATCACAACTAAATATTTTCAATAATTCTACTAATTTCAAAGCATTTCACTAATTTCTAGTGTTCAAAAAGTTAACACAGTTCAATGTATCAGTTTCAAATATAAAAATTCAACAGTTAAAATATTTTTTCCTTTCGATTATCAAATATTCAAATAAAATGCAACATATATTTTTAATAAAATTCAATATTCAAAATTAAATTCTTGTTCAAACATCTTTGCTTTCAAAATTATAAAACTATTTCAAGCTCGGATCCCGGTAAGGATGCCATGTGAATAAATTAATTTTCTATTTCACAAATTCTAATATAAGAATAAAGGTATCACTTACCTTATTCTTCCGTTTCTAACGCCCAGTGAGCTTGACCTAAAAGATTCGATTAAATAAACTCTTAACCAAGAGAATGAGAGACCTTTTTGATGCAAAAAAGATTTAATGGATAAGGAAAATAGAAAACTGATACATTTCACGTTCGAATTACCGCCTCCACTACTCAGTACAGAAAACGTAAACGAAAAAAAGGAATGCGTTCACAGCGCCACTCTAGTTAAACTACAAGTTCGCGTTAGCTCCGTTCGCGACACTTATCATTATTTTCCTATTTGTATTGACGCTGAAGTTAACGATTATTCATTTACCACTATCGTAGAGTGAGCTGTATTTACGAGTATCGAATGTGAAAACTGCTTTTCAACACACTTGTTGTTGGTTATAAATAATAGTTAAATATCTATGTGCGCAGATTCGAAAACAAAGTTTAAAAATTTTTCTCTATTCAATGAATAATCTAAGTTTTTTACTTTTGTGAAGTTATTAAATGACATGCAATGAATGATTTTATAATTTAAAGAAATAGACATAGTAATGTAACAGAATAATGTTAATCCATTTACTGAAATATAACATTTTATTTTCGTTAAAAATATGATTTATAACAATTTATTTAAAAAGTATATTTTATAACAATTTATTTAAGGGGTCACAGGGGTGTTGAAAATGTTTCGAGAGCACAAAATACAAACAATTTTCGACTAGAAATAATTCTTTGAGATTAAAATGAAATAATTTGATTCTTTTACACATTTCTTATAAAGGAATAAAGTTTCAAAAAAGTATAAAATATCTAAAATATAATCATAATTTTAAAAATAATAAGCACATAAAAATAAGAAAAATTTTTGTAAGAAACAAATAGTGAGTTTTACGACGCGCATATTTTCTGCAATAATAATTCTAATTACTAGCAATAAGTTGATTTATAAAGTCAAATATATCCTTATTACATGCTAGCTTATCTTATAAAAATAAAATAAAAAATAATATTTTTAAAAATAAAAAAATACATTTTTTTAAATTTTTTTTAAAAATTCAATTTTTGTTGAAATATTTCAAAAATTAAAAATTTATAATACTATAAATAGCTAGGATTTGAAAATTATGATAGAATTTATAATTCTGTAAAGTTTTATACATCAAAGTATGATAGTTTTTGAAACGCAATGCGCGTAATTGAAAAAAAACAAACTGAGAAAAAGGGCTTTAAAGTTTTAAAATTGAATTTGAGAAAATAAATCCTAAAACTTACACGCTAAAATTCTTAAAAATATATACCTTCCTGTTCCTGAAACAGCTCAATTTCTTTATCTTTTTAATTTTCTTGGCTCTGCGAGCTTCAAAAAAGATCATTATAACAGCCTCTGTCTTGACGTAAAGATTCGACGATTGTCACGTTCAGCCAGGGGGCACATAAACATTTCTGTTAATTTTCAAGCCAAATTTCTCTAAAATAGTAATAAGTATTTGATTTCCATCATTAAAAACACTGGTTTCTAGATTTGCTGCAATCTGAAGCCTAGAACCAATCGTCTTAGGACAAAACTTCCAAATTAATGAATTTAAACTTTCATTAGGATTCTGTGTCTTACCTCCTAAACATTTCTTCAGGAGTGCCGGATGAGATAAGTCTGCAAATACAGGCTTAATTACATCTTGAACAGCTTTAGCAACTGAGGGTTTGTGTTTATAATTTTGTAAATTATTAATTGCGGCATTATACTTACACCATGTATTTGGATTTGTGGGACAAAACCAGTGTATCGGTTCATCATCAGTGCTGCAAGAATGACCCCAAACAGCCCAAATGGCTTTCCGCATTTCCTTTACACTAGTAGAATTGCATCGAATAGCATTACCATAGTAATGCGCAAGTTTATCAATTAAACTATCTGTTAACCTACCTTTACCGCCAATAGTTTTACCATCAGATAATTCCTTTTTTACTATATACTAATTTAAGCTTCATAAGTCTTGTACCCATTCTCTTTTTGCACATGGCCTACACATTCTATTTTCTGAATAAGATAGTCATCGCCGTATGGCTTGTTTTCAGAAAGGGCATTGAATGTTTTTGTTGTAGTTCGAATATTTCAGGTTGTGAAGCTTTTCTGATCGATTAAAAATCCTCATCCGTCAACCTCCATCTTACCAGCAGAGCCAGAATAATTTTTTCTACATGAAATCTTATGCGCTCTTTGCCATTTTTATTGTACTTGATACCAAATTTTACCCCTTTATAACTGTCGCATCCTTTGCAAAATGAGGACAACACTTCCCTATCCAAAACCTTACCTGTTTCGGCCCCTATTACAGTACATACTCCAATCAACGATGAATATCCTCTCGTGTTACAGGTACCATCACAACTTACAGTTAAAAGGTTATAAGGTGACGAAGAATATTCTTCGACAGCTGCCATTTTCATGCTTTCTTCAGCGACTTCCTTCATAACACGTGAAAGTTTATTATTAATAACATCAAGTGATTTTTGTTCGACAGGATTAGGAAGACTCATTACAGCACAAAAGGTTTTTAATGACTCTAAACCTTGGCCTATGCATCTCATTGCTAAAATATCTTCTGTTAATTTCTGGAACATTTTTTTATTCCCAGTGTTTTCACAGCTTGAAAAAGTACAAACACTCCCAGTTTTTATGTATTTCAAAATTCGCATAAACTACGAGTGGACTTTTCATTAATTTTTAATGGTTTATGACATTTTAAACAACATGATACTGATAAAATAGAGCTAAAAGTTGAAATAAAATCAAAAATACGATATCCTTTGAAGAGAGAGAGAGAGAGTTTTCACTTACCTTAACAAGATTTGACTTTAATGAAGTCTGATATCCTGAGATTTTATTACTGGAAGCACACATTTTTATCTCTCCTCTCTGCAACATATGTATGAGAACATACCTTGATTTGGTTCCCTCTAAATCTTCTTTTCTTAGGACGAAGGTCTACGATGAGTATTTTTCCATTTCAATCGAGAATTTTCAATTTTGATAAACGGTTTTAAACAACGCTGTTTTGAATTTCGATAAGTCATTTCAAACAAACGTGCTAGCATTAAAAACACATTAAAAAAGTGTGTGTTGAGTTGCAAGCTTCCTTCTCAATTAAGCAAGTGTTTAAAATATTTCATGAGGCTTTTTAAAAACAGAAAAATAAAACGTATGCGGAAATCAAAAATAAGTGGGTGTGGCATGTAGCCATTTAAACATTGTTATTACTAAATTGCTGTTTGGAATTTTTCGAATAACTTTCGAAGTTTTTATAGTACTATCACGTGGTTGGTATCAAAATGTTCAAAAGAAAATGAGGAACAACATATATTTTTTTCGAAAATTCGAAAAAATAGAAGATTAACACCCCTGTGACCCCTTAAATAAATGATTTATAACAATTTTATTAAAAAAGTACGATTTATAACTTTTACGGATATCATTCTAAAGTTAAGTGAAAATATGCTGAATGTTATCAAAAGGAAGACTGTTTCCATACAATTAATGGTAAAAAAGCATGTTAGCAGCCTCAATATCCATAAGTTAATCATCGATGCGAAATACTAAAGACCATGCCAATATTTCTGCTGAATACCCATCACAGGGTCGAATACTTAGCATGGGCACGTGAACGTCCCTACAGGATCTTCGATACAGAAAGCAGATAACCTACACTAATAAGTTTAGCTTGACGTTGGTATATAAAGGAAGTAGGATACCAATATTTTCTAAGTGTTGGATTCTTCTAGCTAGCTGGGCACACTTGCTAGCTCGGAAAAGTATACTTCAACCATGGGAAGAGTATACTTCCCATAAATTTCATTAATTTTTAAAATGCTGATGGAAAGCTACTTATAATTCCTTTTGTAGATATTAGTACTTGTAACTTATGATTTATAAATATCTTCTAATGATTTTAGGAAAAGAAATGTACAAAGCATAAAATGTCTCTCTTTTGAATAGCTCCCAGTGAGTTGTGGGAAACATACTTCCCACCGATAGATATGGTCTTTCCACCAAAAATCAAATTAATTTTAGGTAATAAGCTAAAGGAATATCTTTTGGTAAATCAATCTCACTCCCTGAAATAAATTAGCATAACATTACTGGAAAATCTGCTCTTATCAGGAGTTAAAAAATCAATATAGCACGAAAACAGGAACAAAAATAATTTTTGAAAAAACATGCAAAAGTTAAAATACTTTCGAAAAAATGTTTACTCAGAAAATGTATCGAGATTCACATTTATCTTTTTTTTATGTGTAAGCCATTTAATACTTGATTTATTGCAATGAATAATTTTATCATTCATTGACGAGATGACCTTTGAAATAACTTTATATATTTGTTGTTGTTCATATGTTTAGTTGCGAGCTGTCTTTTTCAAACCAAATAATTATTTTATTAAAAGAAATCAAAAGAGTAGCTTTTGCAAAAATGACAAAACCGTTTCAGAAAAAGAATACAGTGGAAATAATTTTTCAAATACTCATACCCTTTCTTTCTAATTACATTCTTTATATGACAAAGTAGCTTGAAGAGCAAATCTAAAAATAATTTTATTAAAATGAAAAAAGTAATTTTTAGATAAAATTTGTCACTTTCTTGTAAAGAAAGCAATATAAAGAATGAAAAATGAAATAAGTTCTCTTGGGGCTATGAGGAATAAATATTTTCAATTTTAGGCTGGCAATATTTCTGATTTTCTGGACACGCATTAAGCATTAAAAGATTTGTTTTCAATAAAAGTAAATTGGATATTTTTATTTAATTAAAATCATAAAAATCAGCTGGAATAATACATTCCGACAATAATATGCACGACACAAAACTCTCTTATTACTTTAAAGCTACTATATCATAAAAGAAATATCAGGCAGCTTCAGAAGTAATGAAATAAATGTATAAGGTTATACATAAAAGTAAACCTTTTGAAATTCAAATTAAAGATATCGAATAAAAATAATTTTTGTATCCTTTCATTTGCTCATAAGTATTCAAATACTGTTAATAATTTTTCATATATTTTACAGATTTTTGAAAATTAGGCTCCGAAAATTTTAAGATATCAAATGAAAAATATTTTATTTATAGATTCCATAACTATATTTTTATAATTTTCAATGTTTTATTTAAATTTCTATTAAGCTATATCTTTTTACCCAGATGAAGTCTACATATTAAATTATTTCAAATTTATTACGATGTAATTTATATTAAAATTTTCTCATATATTTCGATTTTTCTTGTTTATATATTTGTGCTTTAAATTAAAAACAAAAACATTGTTATATGCGTTATCCACGTTTTGGAGAATGTTAAAAGTATTTTTAAAAATAATGAAATAAAACTTTGTTTGCTCAAGTAAAATGTGTAGAATGTAATTTGAGTAAAAGAATTACTATAGAACTCTTCACAAAGCAAAAAATGTTAGAATATTATGCATTTCACTTTTTTGTGAGATGTTAACTAAAATAATGTAATTATCCATCGAAATTGCCTAAAATTAGGGTCATCTCATATTTTAATGTTTGATTACAATGCACGAAAAAATAGTGTCTTTATTTTAATTAGTCAAAATTATTTTTCCACTGCAATAATGCAAACACAATAATAATAATTTATAATGGGCTGCCGATTGGTGTAACTATTGCAAAACTATTACATGCCCCGCAAACTGGTATCTCTTTTTATTGCTCCATATTTGCTGATTCCAATTGCCGCAATTAATTTTGTCGCTCTGTTTCCTCCCCGGAGGAAGGCACCTGAGCTTTTGACGATGGGAACCTGTACTAGGATTTAATTTTGCCGAGAGCATCCAGTCAAATAGACACTCCAGGGATCTATTATATGCCGTATAATCATACGACATGGCCGCTGTCGATTTTCAGCATCATGAAAATCCACCGACATTTCTGGGGTCGAACCCTCAATTTAGGGGCAGAAGGCCAGCAACAAACCAACCACGCGACCCAGCCGGCATGCAAGCACAATAAAATAATATTGTTTCAATGTATTGCAGGTAAATAATATTTAGTTAAGCCGAATAGATGAATATGGCATTGACTAAAAATAAGTGGATAAAAGACTCCAAACAATCGCTGAGTTTTATCAATATATAATAAAAAAATATATTCATATGAAGCCTAAACATTCACAAGAAGTGTAGTTAATGTTCTCATTATTAAAGCTGAATTTCTTTTTTACTTGTTTATCCATTATTTTATTGTTTTAGTTATACATGAACATGTATTTATATGGTAGAGTATGTTAATTTGTGTGTATGTGTGGGATGGTTTTGAATGTAATAAAATACTGAACTCATTGCATATACGTATGTAAGCTGAAACTTGATTCTACTTTTTTACGCAATTGTCTAATTGGATGTAATATGCAAATAGATATTTATCCTTACTCAACTACTTTTAATAAGCACGTTCAACAATTTTAGTGCTTTGTATTTTCCGAAATCTACAATACTTAAGACTACATACTAAGAATTTTAGGACACATATTATGTGATAATCTTTATTTTTATTTCTTATTAATTATACTTTTGTTTCAGGATTAAGTATCATATGAATTTTATATTAATAAAATATCAAACATCAATGCATTAAATGGTATTTTATTACAAACAAGGCATATTCTACTAAGATAGAAGGGATACGATTTATTAAATGCAATATTAATGTCTGTGATATTCAATAATTTCAGATTGAATATTTGAAGTTTAATATTTCGTCAAATTATATTCATATATTTAATAGAAATTCGAAAATTGATAGCTTCAGAGTGAAATTTAAATATGACGTAAGGTTAAGATGCGCCACACTTGTTGAAGGAAGTGCCATTTATTCTTTAAAATGGAAGAAATGTCGTTCTCCATCCTGGTAAATGAGGATTTTCTTATCTTAGTATATTTGTTGTTTCCATCCTGTTGTAATCCATCTTTGTAAATAAAGTATTTTATCTGAACTTTGGACATTGAAAAACCGAGATAATGCACATTTGATCTCTAAAGTAAGTCGTAATTCTATACAACTATATGTAAAAGAATTAATTGGGTTTGAAATATTATGTAATCTGAATAAATTAATTGCATACATAGAAGCAAATTTTAAGCACTGATCCTCGGATTGTAAAATTCTCCATTTACTAACTCACAGAAATTACCACTGGAAATAGCAGAAATTGCAGTTCGTTATATCTCTGAAATAATGACTGGTGTTCAAAATTAAGAAATTTATTAGACAAAGAGAGATTTTGTCTAATATCTCTACAACTAAGGGACACATTTTAGTGAAATTTAGATCACAAGAACACATTACAACCAAATCTAAATTTCCAAGATTTACCCTTAAAATATCGCGAATGACACAGTAGTTCATTTTATTTCTCTTATACACTGCGCAAAAAAGCACAATACTTGAAATCAGAACTATATTTAACAGAAATTATTTAACTGTTTTTGTATTCAGTCCCCCTTTGTTGCTTACGTTGCGTAAAATTTAGTTCAAATAGTTAATTCATAATGCATACGATTTTTATCGATGAGTTCTTGGATCATGGAATTGAAAGCTTATCAAAGTATTTATCCACAATAAAATCGGTAATTTTTTTCAAATATTGACAAACTCTTTTTATGATTTCATTTTATAGGCCTTTTTATTAGGTTTATAAAAATACCAAGTTTTTTATTTTCGATTCTCTAGAACAAAAACTACAAGTATTTTAGTAAAAGCTGATGCCATAACTTTAAACAAGATGTCAAACTTTACACTGAATCTTCAGAAACTGCTGCAATGGAGGCAACAATCGCTCAAACCGTTTTGAAAATAACTGATATTTTACTTGTATGTTCTGTATAACAATAGAAGCGTTTTTACTTTCAGATTTACCAATCCCTTTTTTATTACGAAATTTGCAGTCTCTTTTGTGAATATAATCACTGTTTTTTCGAGCAATTTCATATGACAAAAAGGATTAAGTGCTCTAGGTTTTGAAAAAAATTAAAATATATCTCTTATCCTGGAGGTCATTTCAAAAATGAATGCCAAAGTAACACATCAAAATTGAAAAATTGAGAATCTGTCCATATACCTTTTGTACAGAATGGCCCCCATTTATAAGTAATTTTTGGCAATTTTTTACCATTTTAGTAACATAAATGTGTTTTTCTCTTCCTAATTTTAGCATTTGTTTCTTAAAATGCACTAAATGAATCTAAAAACCACAAAAAATATACATATATCTATTTTTTTGAAAAAAAATTTGTTGCAAGTACTCGGATACCTTAAATCCTTTTGGAGAAAGAATAAAATTTTTCATTTCTGTAATTAATGATGTATAAATGACGGGACCAAATGAGATAGTACCATGGGCTCTGATGACCGTTCTGACAATCTGTTCAATATTGTACACATAAAGATTTGTTGACGAAAAGATCCCTATTTCTCTCTTGTAGAGCAGCAAGAATACCTGGGCAGTAAAAAATACGAGCAGATTTTAGCCCTGTATCTAAACAATTATCACAATTCCTATAAGATATATTCTACCATCTCTATCAATCTTCATTCCTCTGTACTGACCTGTTCTTAGCCAAGCAATATTTTTTATTATAAGGCGGTCCTGACTAATATTACCTATTTGATGCTTTATTGGAATTAACTTCGCTCTCAATTAGAAATTTGTGACAGCATTTGCGCCTAATAATGTAACGTTAACAAAGTTGTCATTATTAAGATTTCTAGCGGTTTTTTTTGTCTGTAATTAATATTGCGTACATTAACTTTAAAAGCTTTTCAAAATGTTTTTATAAAAGAAATAATTGAAACCAATATAATGTTAAGCATTTGAAGAACAATTAATCAATATAAAAACTATTTTACGTTTTTAATCGTACTTTAAATCAACATTAGTTTAACATCTCTTAAAACTTAAAATATAAAACAAAGCGCAAAATAATGTTATTCCCTGAAATGAAATAAATTACATTTACGAAGTAAGCTTTCTCGAAAACCTAACATATCTGTATTAAACTGTGAAATGTAAAATAATGCTTCTCTAGGCAGATTAGAAATCCCCTTTAAACAAGGCCTTCATAAGTAGTCAAAATAATTTTATTAAAACACCATTACAGTTCCATATATTCACAGTGAGCATTTAAAACGCAGTGGAACATAACACATCATCCAGAAAATTAGTTATTTGATTCGTTGCGCGAATGCAGTAATTCACAATCTCATTTAAATAATTGAATTCGGAATGGTCATTTCGTACTCAGCATATTTCTACACCTATTGATAAACTGAAACTAAATGAGTTCGGTGTCAAGTTCGTTGAAAAGATTACGAGTAATAGTATAAATGTATTGTCTAGGTCTCTGATGTAAGTAGGATTTTAAAACGTTTATATACAGAATATAAAAGTTTAAAAATATTTAGTGTTATATTTCTATAACAATTACATGCAAGTGCTTAGTTAATTAAATGATAGCATATTTTGATTATGAGCTATAATAAAATTTAATAAATACTGTAGTTAAAATATGAGCAATAAATTAATACATTTAATTTAATTCTGTAATATTAATTTTAAAACGTTTATTTCATATCACTGAATAATGTTCCCATTAAGTTCAAAAATTAGTGAACTGTAATTAATATACAGTTAAACTTGTTTTTGTGCGGTAGATAAGGACCGCATAAAAAATGCACAAAAAATATTCAAACATTGCATAAATTCTTACATATAATAAACCAATTCGTGAAAACACTACAAAAATCTTTTTTATGCGACGGATAGGGACCGCATAAAAAAAGGCTCATTTATAAAATGTGCCATTTATTTACGAAATTTATGTAAGAATACTTCCATAACAAAATAAATAATTAAATATTACACATGGAAACATTTTAAAAACATAGTTTCTCATTGTATATACGGCTAAGTCTTTAAAATGCACATACATCATCATAGCTACTCATGGTAATACAAAGTCCTGTAATAAATAAGTTCAAAATCGCTTGCGTCACTTGAAGGTGCAATTTCAATTGATTTATTTTTTGGCAACATAAAGTAAGAGATAAGTTTTTGTGACGAAGGACGGGTGGTCACAGTTGCTTATAAACATCATACTAACAAGCTATACATGATTAAAGCCCTTTTTGGTATTTACACTCCTTTCTTAATTGGTATTTATTTTAAGAAAATGCTTTTCCAATTTGTTGGAAATCTAGATACCTGCATATTTTATCCGCTCTCAATGAATACGGTTCTTCTTGTCCGTCTTCATAATCTATCAAATTATTCATAGTTTCACTGTCATTGAAAGTTTCGTCTTCAACCAAGTGTGGACTGCTGAAGCGTTGAGAGAAAGCAACTGAATGTGAATTGTCGGGAGACTGTTTATAACAAATGATCAGAGCGTCTTGAAGTGTCTACATTACAATGGCGTAACGTACACCTCCACATCACGGGGGATACAGGATTTCAGGGGCCCAAGGCCTGACTTACGCTAAATACGTATTTTATCCAACTTATAAAATATTAAAGGCAAAACCTGACTTTCAGAGGGGGTTCTAACTTTCTCCGTTATACCACTGATAAATAGATTGAAAACATTACACTGGATCTTGCCACGGGGGGTGGAGGTGAGCAGGACTCTAGGGGCCCAAGCCTTGACTAACGCGAAATACGTATTTACCCAATTTATAAAATATTAAAGGCGGAACTTAACTTTCAGGGGGAGGGGCAACATTCTCCGTTGTGCTACTAGTAAAAATATATAAAACATTTCAGTGGCGCCCAAGCCATTGAAATTCATGCACCACATAAAAAAGATCACACTTAAAAAATCGCCCAAAACAAATCGCACAAAAAAGAAATCGCATAAAAAAAAGACCACCAAAAACAGGTTCTACTGTATTTGTAATTATGTAAATACCACTTTTTTAAACCAGTTGAAACGAAAGAGAACACAATCTACTAAGAACCGTATATACCGGATATAAAAATAAAACATTTAAAATAAAGAAAGTTAAGTACAAAAAAATTAGATTTTTTTATATATTGCCTAAATTATGTTTGCTTAAAAATTATGTACCTTATGAACTTTTGTTTTTCTTGAATAGAACTAAATTGTTTCGTACCATAAACCAGTTGCACCGACTCAAATTGCCACAAAATTTTCATTGCCGGTGCGAATAACAATCTGGGATATATGGTAACTGACAAAAAATTAAAGGAGGAATTTTTTTTTAATTTCAAAAATTTAGGACAGAAAAATGAATGGAATTTTCTTAGCCGATGAAATATTTTAAATACTGCACTAATTAAAAATAATTTAAAAGAAATCTTTATTTTTAATTTAAAATAAGCTGGATATTTTTTTTCAAGCATATAAATTTTAAACTTGATTTTACCATTTGTAATTAATGTTTTATTTATTTATATATTGATAAGAATGGCATATAATCTTGAATGGTTTCTGAATGAAAAAAAAGCAAAAAGTTTTATGAAAAAAAAATAACCGAATTTTCCTTTTCAGTACTCATTACTTCCTTTTTCTTAAGTTTGCAAAAAATTTGCATTTTCAAAAAAAATTCTTTAATTCTTAACTGACTCAATTCTAGCACAGTTAGATGCAAATTTCATTTTTACTCACTCTGATATCTGAAGATATTTCCTTCATAATTGATTCTTGTAATATATATTTCTGAATAGCAAGAAATTAAATATAACATTTTTCCTTTTCGTTTTACTTATTTAAATTACGAAAATAAAATTAACATATTTAGATTCAGGTATTTATTTGTTAATATATTAAAGTCAATATTTTACAAAAGAAGTAATAAATTTCAGCCACATTTGTCATTAACAGAAAACTGGTAGGGGTGAAAAAAAGTAATATATATAACACTCTAGGCTACAAAAAAACAACTTTTGTCTGTTTCCTAGTTTTAAATAGCCTATTGGTCACTAATTTTGGGTTAAAAAACGAATATGTAAATGAAATTTATTTATTAGCTCTTGTTCTTAAGATATGCAACAGTCCATCCATGAACTTATTTGTAAATTTCAAGAACAAAACATTAGACTAACTAAAAAATACAATACAATAAGTCATGTTTCTAGAAACAGTGTTCATATCAGAAGTCAGTAGTATCATTTAGTTCATTCCCTGTGAACATTTCCTTTTGAATTGCCGCTTGTATGTCGAAGCCCAAATTTCCCTTAACCCGCGATCACTCGCGATGGGTGTTCTGTACACTCCAGCAACAAGAAAGTCTACCAGGATTCTAAAAAGAATGCGTAGAACCCCGACTTTTTCTGTAGCTGCACATTTTAGGTTATTGTACCTTCAGGCCTGATGCAATCTCTCTTTCTCGAATGTTTGGAATGTAATAAACTTCAAAAGTCTATCTAGGGAGCTGAGAACCGCCAAAAGTTGAGCATTTGTATACAGTCTGCTCTGAATGTTTGGAAAATGATTAAAATATTATTTTTCTAATTTCAATATTATTTTTCTACTATTTTTAAGTCATTATCTCATTAATTATAAAGTATATTTATTACTGGTATATACGTTTTACTGGTGATAAAAATATAAAATTATGTGTTTAAAAATGAAAATTTTGTATGTTTATTTTAAATTAATGTTAGTCTCATTTGTATGCAATAAATTTAATAATTGTTTTTGCAGAATATAAAAAACATCTTGTACTTTATAAATATGTATCATAATGACTTAATTTTATTCTCATAATTAAATACACGCGTTAAAGTTTGCGGTGTTCTCTACACCCTGCGAGTAACGACGGTAGCAAAAACAGGCGTGAGTGACCTCGGGTCCAACAGTAGTCTGCGAGCATTGACTCATTCCACCATCCCTCATATATACGTTCTTTAGCTGCGATATCAGAAATGAAGCCTGTAATCGTGTTCATCACTTACAGCTCCACAGCTCTTAGGGGAAAAATTAAGAGGAAAATGCAAAAAATGGATCTTAAGAGATATATTGCATCCTAGGCCCTGGAACTTTTGCAGGAGTTCTTTCACCAACTGTTGATATTTCTCATTTTTACTGCATGGAAATCCTCGTATAACTCTTTTAAAGGCTTCCCAGGCTGATTTTTCTTTCCTTTGCAGAATTTGATCCAAAGCGGCGTCCTTCGTGGTTTTGCGTATTTGAGGGCCCACTAAGATTCTCTCGTCAATCTTTGCATCACTCAAGCTTGTGAATTTCGATCTAAGGTATTGGAAAGCCTCCCCATCCTTGTTCATGGATTCCACAAAGTTCTTCTTGAAAGTTCTTAATGTGCAGAGGTGGAAACAGAATGTCATTAGGGTTTACTAGAGAATCATTTGGGCTATTTAACTCACCGGATTTCAGATTTCTATACGGATTGTATGTAGAGCGATTTTTGATCGCTACTGTCCCACAAACACAAAAAATGGCAGTACATGATATAGCATAACTGCATTCCTATGAGCAAAGCAATGATTTCCAAGTAATAACAAATATGCCATTTATGTGACCCTTACATTTTATAAACTCTAAAACTAATTTCAAATTTGCATAAGTTTCCTTCACGTGAATGGAATGTCCGATGGGAATGGAAGGAAGAAGGTTGCCGTTGTGTAGTGTAATACTGCTTTCAAACTAAGCTTGGAAGAGTCAATAAACAACCTCCAGTTATTTGTATCCTAACTGAATTTCATGAAATTCATCAAGTAGTTGACAATATATGAAACCACATGTTATTTCTTCTCAAAAAATGAAGCAGATTGTTTTCATGCGAGTTCTGTACTCAGTAATCTTGACGCCAGGTAGGGGTAGATTCCATTGATGCAGAAGCTCTGCCCTCTGCTTTGGCCAGTCAAGATCTCTTACGAAGTCACTCATTTCTACTTAATTCAAACTGCGGGGTTCATTCAAATCTTCTACCTCGAAATCTGGGTAATGGGATGTCCCAGGTCTAATGAATCGTTTTTCTTAAAAATAATCCTTTACAATCTTATACTTTTTAGGTGGGTCAGTAAGTGGAATAAAAGCTGCGGGAGAAACCGTCTAAATGGCTTATAGAGTACATGGACACTGCATTTAGCTGATTCCTCACTCGTCTGATATGCCTGATGGAATACATGGATACTGCAAATGGTCCATCTTCTTTCTTGATCAACCCATGTTCTTTAAGGACGTCATACAGAAATAACAATTGTAGACATTGTTAGTTGGCTCAAGCAAACCATGGGTACAGCAAACTGCTCTGTACGTTTTTTCCCACCGAGCCACTCTCACAGTCTCACTGAACAAGAGTTACAACATACATGTGGGGTCCACGGTTTGCCCTGTTCAGCTACCTTCACTCCGAATTAAAGGAAGTAAGCCGGCTTTACAATTGGCTGATGGTTCGCTTCTGGTCTGCAAAAGTCATTTCACCGCAAACGTAACAAAAGTTGTCGGGTTATTAACACAGTTCCATGACATTTTGATCTCAATGCAGAAAATGTAAGAATTTGGGTGATCTATTTAAGGGAAACTGCTTTTTAACACTTTCTGCTACAATGTAGTTGCTCCACGTAACTGGTACAAGCAATCTTTCAGACCTAAATATAGTTGAATTGACTTACCTCGAAAAACTGCGAACGCCCTTGAATCGGGTACTATAGATTTGTACCTAAAAATACACCTAAATAGGTTGCACTGTTACACGCTTTTCATAGAATTAAAAATTTATCCTGAAGCGAGTGCTTCCACATCTACCTGCTCAAATGAACATCACAAATATTATGCCCAGAAGGTAAAGATGAGTGAAATGCAGCTATTTATGAGTAAGGAGGAGTGTGTGTTCTGATTCTTTAAAACAAGAGCTAATCTGAAGTTTTTATGGGGATTTTCGGGTTTAGCTGGCCTAAATGCTTCATAATAAATTATTTTTGAGCCCGAAATATTTTTGGGGTTGCCTAGTGTAATTTTGTTCAATTTTAAACACTATTTCCCAAGAAATTCGTCTTTTTCATCTTTGTGACGGCTTACTTTTTAATTTGAATTACCATTATTGTTCATTTGCATCAAAAGTAAATGTAGTATATATACCATAAAATGTGATAACACATGATTGCAATGAAAAAATCTTGAAAAAAATAAACCTCTTACTTAGGATGTCGTAAAAGAGAGTATTCGTTTGATGCATCTGATTTGGACATTTGTGTTGGAATCACTGAACGAGCTCATATCAGTTAACTCCCAGGGTATTTTCTCCTTCACGAAGTCCATTACTGGGAGTTCATTAGTGCTTAGTTTATCATTCGAACTAAAGGCCTATTAGTGATGCACTACTGTTGTTTCAGATATGTTTAAATTCTATTCGAGCCCTTACCGTGTTCGGATTAGTGATTCGTGATCCTATGTGAACAATGGTAGAGTCAATGAGCCAGTAATAAAGCCTTCTTGACATGAGGGCTATCTGCAAATGCCTCTTATCCACGTCTTTCTGTCTTCTGCTTAGGTAAGTTGGATTTTAGGGGAATAACCTCTGTTTCTGAAAAAGATGCTTATGTCAATTTTGGATTAAGTAAAATTGTTTTGTAGAGTTTTAACGTGTATTAAGAGTTAGTTCTAGTTGTTTTTGTACTAGAGATATCTCTAAAATTTAGGCTTTATTTATATAGGTTGCTAGTCATTTTGTGTTTATACTTTGAAGTTAAATTACTTGTTTCTGTTATATGTCTTAAGAAAAGATTTCATCTCTTTTCCGAGGTTAAGTGGATTTGTATTAATTTTCTTTTCTTGTAATTTGGTGAAGCCCAGCCAGCGGCTGAGTAGTTACTGCATCGCTTTTCCCCACCACAGGTCCGAGGTTTTAAACCCGGGCTGGGCAAGGTTGACTCATCCCTTCAGTGGGTCGATAAAAGAGTACCAATCTTGTGCTTGTGAACTTAACACAGGGGGTTTCACGTCAGACTGACCACCTGACCGGAACATCTGCTCAGGCACCTCAAGACTCATGGTCACGTACAATGAGGTAGGCCTTGGCCTTCATGGGCTGTTGCACCACTTGAATTAAATTAAATTGAATTAAGTTAAGTAATTTGATTCTTTGCGGCAGTTTAATATCATCAAACTTTAAATTTATTATTTTTATTTGTCTACATTAAATAAATTTGTTTTTCGCTTTCTTTTGTAAAGTGTTATGAAACCTTATTAGGTTAGGGAATTTATTATTTGTGTTCATAAAAAAAATGGATTTTATTATTCAATTCTACATTTTCATTAAACACGACATTTTTTTTTCACAAATTGAAAAGCAATTACCTTTTTTTATTTGGGTTTTTATATAAAAAGCACTTAATGTGAAAGTTATTAAATTTTTAGAATAAAATAAATGAATATCGAAAAAAATTCGATTAAAATTAAATTTCTTTAAAAAAAACGAATTATTGCGTAAAAATTTACCTTGAATTTCCACAACACAATCTCTAATTTAACACGATGATTAAATTCATATGTCACAGTCGCATAGATGCAATCACGTGTTTTCAACCAATCAGTTCATCGCTTCACTGTTGCCAACTTATGCGCTTTGTAGAAACTTTGTTTTAAAAAGTACATGTTTGTCAACAATAATAACACCAATAGGTGAATAAAATGCATGTGACTTAGCATTACAAGTACAATATAAAATTTTCTTAAATTTTGTAAAACTTTCTGAAGAATCTTTTTACTTGAATATTTTAAACAAAAAATAAATCAGACATTTTATTTAAATTTTACAAGTAGGACAAGAAGTACAATTTTAACGGCAGCTTTGAATTTAGCGCATAACACTTGACTGCATTTATCACGTGACCGTCTTGAATTTAGCCCATTCTCAAAATAATCTTTTCAATAGACTCCTAATTTTCATGAATTTTGATACCACAACGTGACCTTCTTGGAAATAAATTGTAAAGTAGTTCAAATAGAAATTATTGCAATCATTTGTAAGTAGCCATTGTCAATATACGTTTTTCAATTACTGTAATTACACAAATAGGTTGTAACGGGTCTATTCGCGCGAACCTTCTGCTAATCCTCTTGGGGTAAAATTATTATTTTTAACTGTACGTTCTATTGAAAACTTTCTCTCGAAGAAGAAGACTGGATTTATTGAAATGAGTTGTTCTATTTAAGCGTTGCCATTTAGGTAAGCGATGTTAGTCGCTGGATGGTCAGTTATTGATAATTGGAGAATAAAAGTGATAAAATTGAGCTTAAGATTTACGTCCGGAGGTCGTACAATTAAGGAAAATATTTACGGTGATTTCTAGAGTAGAAGTCTAGAGTGCTCCAAGAGTAAGTGGAGTAGATTATACTTATATAGTATGTCAAGTAGTTCTAATCATTTACTAAGTGCATTGCCTACCCTGTTGTTGTTGCTCATGCCACCTGTCTGACAGTTTCAGATCGAGGCCCATGAAATTCATCGTGGCAATGGGCTAGATGTACGCCTGTCGGTGGCCTTAGCCTTGAGCACCATACAAGTAAGTGACAGTACGATTTAGCTCGGTGAAATTCCCGAAGGGACGGTAGAACATTACGATAGATGGCACCACCATTTATCTCCACCTCCACAATTTAGGCATGGAGCTGAAGTGGAGGGAAAATTTCTCCAGTCCCCCCCCTGCGCTCGTGATTCAGCCCACAAAATTTTCGGATTCACTGATTTAACGAGCACGTACTCCGTGTGTACTCGGAGGGTATTTGGCAGTACGGGCATCGAACCCAGGTCTTCCGGTCCGGTGCTCTAACCAATAGGTTTCCCACTGCCCTATTTCCTACACTTAGTTGTGTTGATTAGGTAAAAGTGATAAATAAATTTGAATTTAAAACTTGCTATGACTGATCTTTGCTCGAACCCTAAACTCCAACAATCGCTAGTTGATTGTTACATAATATAGATACAAATAACTTATCGCATTAAAATTTAAATCATATTCTCACCTCTTACTATAATTTCGCAAATAGCAAACATCTCTTCAAAGAGCTATTTTTTTATCTAATGTTTATCCATGATAAACAGTACAGTAAATATACATAGACTATTTAAATAAGTATCTGATTTTTAAAGTTAAAAAGTAATTTATGATGTTATTTTAACTATATATATATTTTTTAAATTAAAGGTCTTAAGCAAAACATTCAACTCCAGAATGTATTCAAGGTTTCAAACATCATACCCAGGGAATTTTTAATAATTATTAATGAAAACGTATAGATACATGCGAAGAATGTTATCACGTTGTTCTATTTTCAAACTAATCACGCACATCCCAAATCTAGGCCTCTGATACGTCTTATTAAAAATACTCAGTGTATAAAGGTCCTCTTCTTGGAAACGATATTAAATAAACTATTCTTGAATGAATGACTCGCTTGAATGTATTGAATGATGATATTTACACAGTTTCAATGATCGTTTTCAAGATGTTGCTAATAAAGATACTTTTGTTTTATTAAGTAGCAGTTTTAATAAATGATACATCGTAAATCAAAAATTGTATTTAAGATTTTAGTTTTTATTTATGTCTGCTTAACATTATTTTGCATTACATTTTCGAGATTTTAGTACATGTTATGATACATTGAAGTGCTTCTTCGCTCTTGTGTTCCATTTAAGAAAACTGCAAATCAAGCAAAATGGCACGAAGTTCTTTCGTATTCGTTTTGAAAAAAAAGTACTTGCAATTTCTGTAATAATAATGCAATCTGTAATAATAATTTTCTACATAAAGTAAAGAGAAATTTAAAAAAAGATAAGAAATTTGATTATGCTACAAAATTATAAAAATGTATTAAGATATTTTGACGGAAACTTAAATTAATCTATGTTGATTCACTTTTACTCTCTTTTTAAATGCATAATTTAATCCAAATACAGTAAAACTTCAAAATATAAAAATATACATATATAATCTCTAAATGATAAACTTTAAATCAGAAGAAGCAAGAATATTAAGCATGATATCCCCTTGATTACTTTAAGGATTATCACATATTTCTCTTAAGGCTGTCTTCAGTTAATGTTAAAGAATAGGATCCCCCCAATATATGTTCGGAAAATTTTTTTAGATATAAGAGAAATGAAAAATTAATATGATATTCTAGCTTCACTATCATTTAGAAATCAGCATTATTGATCATACATCTCATCATTTTAAACTGAGATGATTCATTTTTTTCTGTTATAAAATGTGTTTCGCAATTTTTCTCCTATACCGTAATGTTAAATGGGCTATGCATTCACGTGCTAAGACGAAAATGAAAGTATTCATGAAATACTTTGAAATTTTTAAAACACTACATTGTTAACAGAGGTATGAGTTATAATGTTGCAAATTTCCATGGAAATTGAGGCATTTTTCTGTCTGAAAATGTGTTTCGTGTTTAGTTCAAGCTCTCGTACTTTTACTGAAGACAGCCCTAATAGCAACATTTTGTAGATTTCATATTGGTACAAATCTAATATCATCAGATAAATTATATTTTCTAGAATAAAATAGTTTTATTTATTTGTGAATGCTCTCAAAATTAAAAAAAAATCCATTAGGCTATAAAGAGAAAGCTGTAAGCTCATTACTGAGCTTTTACTCCGTTGCCACAGATTGAAAATGACGTCTGTTTCGAACTTCATTAACCTTCTTTGAAAAACAAAAAAGTAAAGAATGTTTCTCCTCATGTATTTATTCATAAATACAGACAGCCTATTGGGAGCAAAAATCAGATATATATTGTTATTGGGCATGAATAGGATTTTTATTTTACTATTTTCTTAACAGTTCTCAAAGATTACAGTAATCATTATTGAAAAGAATAAATAAATATTTTTCTGTAATATAAGTGAACTGTCTCTAAAAAATTTGAAAAAAAGAGCAAATCTCGGTTTGCCAAGTATTACGTCATTATTTAGTGCTACTACTCTATCTATTATCTAATGTTATTATAATTTACTATTTGTTATTTAAAAAAAAGAAATATATCAGTTATGAAAATATAACATATAATGCCTTTTCGAATTTACTGATTACAAAAAAAAATTTTTAACAATAAACTGCTTATGAAATTAAAGATAAAGGAAACAAAACGATTGTCTTTTTAATTTCTACAACAATAGCAACAAACACAAAACTGAATTAATTTAACCAAATTCTAATAAAAATTATCAGTGAAATGTGTACATCGCGAAATAAATTGACCTATATCGATTTATTCATTAACACAGTTTCTAAAATAATTATTAACCTGTCTGTTCACTACATTTTATTACAATACAAAAAGTTTAATAATTTTCTAAATTATCTGCATTTATTTCAGCAGTTTTCTATGCCTAAGCCATATCATGAAGTATGCACTTATAATAGGATTTCTATTAGCTGTGGTTAGCATAAAGTCTTAATTACGAATTCATGGCCAGTGTTATTACTCTCAATTTTATTTCATTATTTTATAATACACTGCTGGCCACCGTAAATGCAACACCAAGATATCCAAGAGACAGGACAATAAAATGTATTTTGTACATAACATGTTGACCAAGTATCAAATAATTAAATTTATAGACTTCTGTGAAGTGTGTTTCCTCCAAATGTGTTGTGCTAGAGTAGCCGCCATTGTTGGAGATTACCGCTGCCACACGCATCGGCATTGATTCAAAGAGACTTTGGATGTGTTCTTGGGGTACAGAAGACCAAGCAGCTTCCACACGTTGCCAAAGTTGATCTGGTGTGGCAGTTGGGGGTGTAATTTGGGTCAATCGTTGAGCAACCATTGACTACATGTTTTCTATCGGTGAAAGATCCGGACAGCGAGCCGACCGGGGAAGCAATACAATCTGGTGATTTGGACAATGCGTGCCACGTGTGGTCGAGCATTATCCTGTTGAAATATGGCTGTTGCCAAGCCCTGCATGTAAGGAAGGACAACTGGCTCCAACACCCCGGAGAAGTAGCACTGGCTGCTTTAAGTACCGGCAATGCGTACTAGAGGAGCGCGATATTCATTCATTCCTCATAGAATAATACCCGATGCAGAACCAGTGTAGCCGTGCATAACGCAACTCTTCAGTATCTTCTCTCCACGGTGTCTTCAGGCTTGAATCCGACCATCGTGGTGTTGCAAACAGATGCGTGACTCGTCAGTAAACACAACTTCATTCCATTTTGCCTCCCACGTCCTTCTTTCATCGCACCATTGGCAGCGGAGACGTCTGTGGTTCTACATCAAGAATAGACCAAGCAATGGACGTCTTGTGGACAGAGCACTGTGCCGTAAACGGCGTCGAATGGTACGCGCAGACACTGAATCATGAGTTACAGACTCAATGTGTTGTGCTACGGTTCGTGATGTTACTGAGCGATCCGTCACTGCCATGCGCCCAGCCTGTCCTCACGTGAAGTAGTGCACTGGGGTGGATTCGATCGGCCACGTCAGTCCGTCGTACCCTCCTGCATCCAACGGTTACATATGCGCATTGCAGTTGTTTGGTTTCGTCCAACACGACTACCGATTTTCCTGAAAGGTAATCCACAATCTTGGTAGTTCACTATCCTTCCTCTGTCAAACTCAAAAACTTGATCAAAAGCCAATTGCTGCTTTTTACTAGACATAACTGATCGTTTTTTGAAAACACCCCAAGAAAAACACAATTGCGGAACTTGAAATCATCGAAATCTCCAAGCCTTATATAGCACTTTGAGGTGGCGCCACAGACGTGCATGATGTGTGTTGGTGCTGAAATTCTAATCATTTGCATATCTCACCTCCACTAATGCATGTTGTAAATTTCATGTTATTTGCATGCTTCCTTCAGGGTGTTGTATTTACGGTGGCCAACACTGTACATCAATCTAATATATTCTA
>BMAU01013020.1:0-29331 GCA_019973935.1 Trichonephila clavipes | reverse complement strand
AATTTCAGGGTTAATATTTATTGCCTCATTATAAAGATGGCTAGTGGTGACAGACCTCCTAATTTTTAACCATGGTCAAGTGACAAGGATGACACCTGAGATGGCACCCCTTCTTCTAGCTTACACACCCCACCAATAGGACACTTGAATTTTGACAAATTAAGCGTGCTACAGCTCACTCTACACGGCCAGTCTTCAGCGGTACTAGGCTCAAACTCCTGGCACGCTAGCTACGAGTCTGTTAACTTTACCACTAGTCTACTGCAACCACTTTAAAAAGTCAAAGGACAGAAGAAAATTGTTGAATAATTATGTGAATAAAAATTAATTTTCACTTTTTGCTGCATATACTTAGCACTATATCGTCCCCCTTTCCACTTGTGATACAAAAAAATTTCTAATAATTTTCTTTTAAAAATTTAATTTTTTCTCTACTTTAGATGTCTGTATTATTAGTAAAAAATAAACAGCTTCCTTTCCTATACTTTACATCAGGACTTTTAAAAAATTAACTGTATATAAAGAACAAGCAAACAATTCTTTCAAATTGCCCCAAACGAAAGAATTTGAGTATTTCTACTTAATACTAAAAAGTTTGATATAAAATTTCCAGTGTATGACTTTTTTTGTAAATAGAAAATGGAAATTTTACAAAGGTGTTAAATGCTCCTTCTAAAAAGGAAAGAAATATTGTTCAAATATGATAGTATAAATATCTCCTGATTTTCAATAGTATAACTTTTCGAATCAATTTTTAATACATAATTACTTTAAAACAACAATTTCTCAATACAATAAAAAAAATTTGCTCACCAACAAATTTCTTCTTCCTTTTTCCAGCAAACCAAAGATACATGGCAAAAACAAAAATATGCATATTATTATATTATCCATCATATACATAAAAACAAAATAATTTTGTCTAAATATTTCTTTTTAACTTAATCAAAATAAATTTTAATAGTATATAACATATACAACAAAATGTTATCATTGATTTTTTTTTAAAAAAATTCTATAAAAGCTACAATTATTAACATTTTAATAAACTTAATTTCATTAAAAATACAAAACATTCTAATCATATTTTCAAATTCTTCTAGAATGAAACAGCAATGATATTTGAAGTAAATTTCATAAAATCAAAATAAAACACATTGAAAAGTCATCTATGGGTAAAATATTTGCTGTTTCACTCACAGCAAATGTAAAATCAAAATTTTCAAAATAAATTTTCATACCAAAAATAAATTAAGAACTTCAAACTCAGAAAATGCATCAAAGTTAATTTATTATACATAGTAATCATCTTAAAATAATAAATTTTCATTTATTTTAGATAGTACAAAATATTAAGCTCTTTTTAAATTTTTTCCCTGTCATCTACCTTAGAATTTAATTGATGAATAAATGAGTTATCAATCAACACTATTAAAAATCGTAGGTAAACAGAATATCTTATCTATGCATATACGTATGTAAGGATAATTTTGAAAATTTAAATTCTGATTTTGCAATTAGTTAAAAAGATATTAATTAAAAACGTTAAAATATTCTATTTGTCTGCCCCTGTAAGCAGTTTATCATGCAGAAGACACCGAAAAATGGTGGGAAAAAGATTTCAGATATTTCCGTCGTTTTTAAAACTATCATCTTATTTTCCGTATCAAAATCTGACAAAAAAAATAATTTCAGAATCAGATAGACTGTTTATTTCTCTAGGTAATGAAATGGCATGCAGTGTTCCAGTAGGAAAGAATTCCACTTGTGTTCAATCTCCTGGTGAAAGTAACAATTGTTCAATTTCAAAGTAACTATTCAATCCCAGTTGTTAAAAACGGCAAACATTTGATTGAGAAGAATTCAACTGTTGAATTTTTTTGGAAGTAATGCATGCAAGGAATGAATAAGCATCGTAGTAGGAAGTCTGTGAGAAATAGTTGAACAAAGTAAATTAGGTATGATCCAGGTTTACCCTTAACTCAGTGGCACAACAGCCCATGAGTGCCAAGGCCTACTGTGCCTATCTCAGTTTACGTTACCTTAGGCGCTGGGGTACATGTGCAGATGCAAGTGGTCAATCTGATGCAAAGCCCCAAGAGTTAAGTTCCCAAACAAGCTTGGTACTCATTTATCGACCCACTGAAGGAATGAAAGGCTCAGTCGACCTTGCCCTGCCTGAGGTTAAAACCTTGAACCTGTGATGTAGAAGCACGATGTGTTAACCATTCAGCCACTGGGCTTCATGATTCAGGTTTTAATGAGAACAAATATGGATTAGCCAACTGTGATTTCATTTCTTTTGAGATTCTATTCTTAATTTCCAATTTCATACAGAAAATGATGTACAAAAATAACAATCTAAGGAGTGGTGTTGAACCCTTCTAGAGGTCTTAAAAAGGTTTATTTCTTCTCAGAAGAATAAAAATTCAAACAGAAAGTAACTCTCTGTTTTTTAGAAATGGTGTAATTCTTATTCCTCAATGTTGAAATTTGTATTTCACAGAGTTGTTATTTTATTTGTAATTTCCTATTTTGCTATCTGCAAACAAGTATCAAAACATACTGATAGTTTGGCCTGATTGCTGCTTAAATATTGCCAACTTTGCCAAGGGGCACAATAACCTAAACTTCAACCAAAAGTTTTACTACTAAGACCTCACTGAGAATATCAGATCATGTTTTGAGAAAAAACCAGCTTTTATTGTGAAACACATTACTGGTTGCTTCAATGAAGAATAACTGTGTCTTTAATGAATAATCAAAGAAGCTCATTCAGCTGTGAATGAAGCCTTTTGGGTTGATAACTACATTTTATCTACAAAATCAATTGTAGACAAAATATATATGAAATGAACTGAAAAAACAATTTAAAACGAATATCAAAATGAACATTACAATTTAAACATGAAAACATCTATAACCAGAATGCATTTCCAAATCTTTTTTAACCTTTTAAAGCTATTTTTAAATGTTCCTGTAGCCACAAAAACAAAATGATCTTTAAGAGTGAGAAATTATTTAAGGAATTTAATGCTTCAAGGATGCATATTACATTTGGCAGTGTTCAGCATTGAAAAAAAAAAAATGGATTTTAATTTAGATGAATAATGAAAGCCTCTCCACCAGAAGAAAACAAAGATACTTAAATTTCCTTTAAAACAGAAATTTGGTAGGCTGTCAACTTTTATGACTCAGTCCCAGTTTGCTACAACAGTATCAAAACATATTATTTTGTAGCTAAGCTTTTATATTTTGTTGTCTACTATAACCTTTTATATTCCCTACAATTTCTGGTATATATTTTCTGTAGTCTATACACTTTTGCCTCAACCACTTCTATTTCCCAATCGTGTCACTGTTCAAATATATTGTTACGAATTTAGTCTTATTCTAATTGTTTCTACTCATTTGTGTTCATTTCTACAGTTTAATTTGTCGTATCTAATGTGATTTCAACCCTGTTTACCTGTAATATCATTTCCACTGCATTGCACGGCCCCCATGCTTTAACATTGGTTTAAATGGTAAACTCGCCAAATATTGCAGCTAGCGCCAAGTTGGCGACGGATTTGGCGACTTAATTTTTGGCGCCAAATGTGGGCGATAAGCTTGGCGACCATGGCAACCCTGCTCCTAATAACCCTGTCTGGCAACCCTATCGCGGTATTGTAACCCTATTGTATTGAATGTATTACTGTATTGAGCTTTTCTCGTACGCTCCGGATTTTTCTAGACCTTTCTATTTCTAGATTATTCTGGCAAGTGCAAGAGGTTTCTGACCGAAAGGTATAAAAGGGCCCGGGCCGGCTAGTCAGATCTCAGCTTTCATGCAAGTGATACCTCTCTGCTTGAGAGAGACGATTACATAGTGCGTGTGTTATTGCTTTTATTGAGTTATTATTTTTGTGCTGAGTGTTTACTATTGTTTTTGTTAGTGTATTGCATCTGTGTTATCAGTATTTTCATCGATTGTACGTGAATTTCTCGAACTGTTCTACAATTTGTGGAGGACTGTTTTGGCCAAGAATAAAATTGTTTTGGATTCCGCTCTTCGGCTTCAATCATTTCGAACCCCGAAAACGCAACAATTGGTGTCAGAGGTGGGGTTGAATGCCAACAACAAGAGCGATGGAGGCCCAGTTCCAGACTCTTCTAGAAAAATTGACCGCCAGCATGAATGCCAATATGGGCGAAATGAAATCGGACTTGACCGCCAGCATGAATGCCAACATGGGCGAAATGAAATCGGAGTTGACCGCCAGCATGAATGCCAATATGGGCGGAATGAAATCGGACTTGACCGCCAGTATCGCAGAAGTGAATACCAAGCTTACTAACGTAAACGAGCAGATCAGCGCCAATATGGACGAGTTGAATAACAAACTGACCGCGAACAAGGAAGAGTTGAAAAGTGATTTGAAGGGCATTGGCGACAAATTGACGACTGTGGACAAGAAATTTGAAGAAATGGAAGGAAGAATCGAGTCGGTTGAAAATAAATTCGAAGATATGGAGAGCAAACTAGAGGCGAAAATTTTCGAAAAGGTAGAAGAAGTTTCCATCTCGTTCAGGAGTGACCTAGAGAAATTGAAGCAGAAAGTCATGACTGGTCAAGGGGATGAATTTAAGTTTCAAGCTCCTTTTTCCAAGCCTTCCATCAAGCTTTCTACATATGACGGAAAGTCCTCTTGGCAGGTGTATAAGACCCAATTCTCCATAGTGGCGGATGCAAACCAGTGGGACTCCCAGACCAAGGCCTGCCAGTTAGCTGCTTCTCTTCGAGCCGACGCTGCTGACATTTTGCAAACTTTGCCGGAAACACAGCGGCTGGATTTCGACGCTCTCGTTAATGCTCTGGAGTTACGCTTCGGAGAGAAATGTGTGAAGGATTACAGCAGACTCCAGCTGAAGTCACGGCAGCAGAAAGTGTCCGAAACGCTCCAAGAACTGGCGACGGACGTCGAGAGGCTTTCTCACTTGGCGTTTTCTGACTGTCCGACTGAAGTAAGAGAAGTCCTGGCGCTGCAACACTTCATCGACGGGGTGCGTGATCTGGAAATCCAGAAAGCTCTCCGAATGGCGGATCTCAAGGACTTAAAGGGGGCCCTAGTGTTTGCTATGAAATTCGAGGCAGCCCAGCAAGCAACACGAAAGGACAGACACCCCATACGAGCCGTCAACGAATCGGACACGTCGAACTCAAGTGTGGAGCGGTTAGAGCGACAGATGAGAAGCTTCATGAATAGAGTTGAGTCTTTGATGTCCCAGAAAGCAGACGGGTAGAAGACCCTTAAATGCTGGACCTGCGGTCGAGAAGGGCATCTGCAGAGAAGCTGCCGGGCACGCCAAGGCGCTGAAACTAATAAGCGTCTTCCAGAAGGACGTGTCGGAAAACTAATTAATGACCATCTCGTGGGGCGGAGGTTGCCAGATTTTGGAAAGCCCCACATTCCAGTGTGTCAAATTTCGACAAAGAGTACCGGTGAGAATGGAATTTTTATAATGGGACATGTTAACGAGCTTCCCTGCAACATGATCATCGATACAGGAGCCAATGTGTCTATCATTCGGAACGATCTGGCTCAAAAATTAAAAGAGAAACTTATCTGGACCCCGCCCGCGTGGTGCTACAGACCGTGACGGGGAAAAGATTGATATTCACGGAAAATTAAAAGTCAAGATCAAGTTTGGAGACGCTACCTACCAACATGCTGTGTATGTCGCAGATATTGCAGACCCTTTCATTCTTGGACTGGACTTTCTAAAGGAGCATGGTTTCACTCTAGACTTCAACAAGAACGAATTACGTTCCATACACGAAGAAGTCACTATATTCAAAATTGAACACAGGACAGAATCTATTCGACAGGTAACCGCTAACGAGAATATTACCATTCCCCCAAGGACTGAAATCATAGTACCTGGATACATCGGTAACGATGTGAGTTTCAACTCTGGACTAATTGGAACTGCGGAAAATAAAGCGAATGGATTGCTAATAGCTTCGACGCTAGTGGACCTTTCCAGAAAAACTATCCCGGTAAGAATTTGCAACGTAACTGAAAACCTAGAGTGTTCCAGAAAGGTGAAGTGTTGGCAACCTGCAGTCCAGTAACGTGTGTCTGCAAAAGTTCGAGCTTGCTCCTATCCAACTCGCCTCAACAGTTGACTCCCGACCTTCTAGAAAATGCTGAATTGTCCCCCGAACAGAAAAGCTCCGCAGAAAGACTGTTCCAAGAATTTGAAGACGTGTTTTCTAGAAACAGTAGCGATATTGGCCATACTACAGTGACACAACACAGAATTGATACAGCAGACCATCCGCCGATTAAACAGCACCCAAGATGCTTGCCGTTTGCTAAACAGGAAGAGGTCGGAACACTACTACGAGAGATGCAGGAAAATGACATCATAGAACCGTCTTCGAGTCCGTGGGCATCTCCAATCGTCTTGGTTCGTAAGAAAGATGGCTCCACAAGATTTTGCGTGGACTATCGAAAACTTAACGACGTCACCAAGAAGGACAGCTACCCTCTTCCAAGGATAGATGACACCCTGGATACCCTTTCCGGTCATAAATGGTTCTCGACTTTAGATTTAAAAAGCGGATACTGGCAAGTGGAGATCCATCCCGAAGATAGAGAAAAACAGCATTCACTTCCGGCCAAGGACTATGGCAGTTCAAACTCATGCCGTTCGGGCTCTGCAATGCGCCAGCTACTTTCGAGCGCCTGATGGAGACCGTGCTAAAGGGTCTGACTTTTGAAGCTTGCCTTATTTACCTGGATGACGTCATAATAGGAGGGCGTACGTTTGAAGAACATCTTCAAAATATCCGGAAGGTGTTATCAAAATTAAGCGACGCTAACTTGAAGCTAAACCCTTCGAAATGCAAGTTCTTCCAGAAAGAAGTCAATTATCTGGGACACATCATCTCTGCAGAAGGTGTTCGTACGGACCCCGAAAAAGTGTCCGCCGTAAAGAATTGGAAACGCCCTGAAAACCTCCGTGAGCTGCGAAGCTTCCTGGGACTATGTACTTATTACCGAAAGTTTGTGAAAGGGTTCTCTAACATCGCAAGACCCTTGCACAAGCTAACAGAAAGTAAACAAAAGTTTCAGTGGACAAAAGAATGTGAAGATTCCTTCCTCCAGCTTAAAGAAGCTTTGACTTCTTCACCGATCTTAATATATCCACAACCGGACAAGCCATTTATCTTGGACACTGATGCCAGTAATGAGAGTGTCGGAGCAGTATTATCTCAGGAAATAGATGGCCAGGAACGAGTCGTAGCTTATTGGAGTAAGTGTTTATCGAAACCGGAAAGAAATTATTGTGTCACTCGAAAAGAGCTACTGGCTATTGTGAAAGCCATCGAGCATTTCCATCACTATCTCTATGGCCAAAAATTTCTTCTACGTACCGATCATGCCTCTTTAAACTGGCTAATGAATTTTAGAAATACTGAAGGCCAGGTAGCCAGATGGATACAACGGCTCAACGAGTATTACTTTGACATCAGACATCGTAAAGGCTCCTCGCATGGAAATGCTGATGCCCTTTCAAGAAGACCATGCCCAGAAAATTGTCGTCATTGTTCCAGAGTAGAGACCAAATATGACTATGCTATACGCCAGATAACAACTTCAACAGCGACGCCACCCGATCCCTGGAGTGACGAGAAAGTTCGAGAAGACCAGATGGCGGATCCTGATATTAAACCCCTTATAGAGTTTATGGAGTCTTCCAGCAATAAACCAAGTTGGCAGGACATCTCGGCTTATAGTCCTACAACTAAGCAGTATTGGGCCCTCAGGAATGGTGTTCTATACCGAAAATTCGAATCAGAGGATGGAAAGACATTCAGGTGGCAATTAGTACTTCCTCGATCTCGTATCCCAGAGGTACTCAAAGAATTGCATGGCAGCCCAACAGGAGGTCATTTCGGCGTCATGAAAACTTTGCACCGAGTTCGAGAGCGATTCTTCTGGGGTAAAGTGAGAGCTGACGTGGAACAGTGGTGCAAGTCCTGTGATGCCTGTTCAGCTCGGAAGGGGCCAAAGATACGTAGCCGAGGGAAGCTGCATCGCTACAATGTTGGAGCACCCTTCGAACGTATCGCTTTCGATATCCTGGGACCTCTGCCAAGGACTGTGTCTGGTAATAAGTACCTACTTGTTGTCATTGACTACTTCACGAAATGGCCCGAAGTGTACCCTATTCCGGATCAGGAAGCCCCCACCGTAGCGGAGGCTGTAGTGCAGCACTGGATATCGAGATATGGGGTACCTCTTCAACTTCATTCCGATCAGGGAAGAAATTTCGTCTCTGCGGTATTGAAGGGGGTCTGTGAACTACTCGGAATTGACAAGACCAAGACCACACCTTTGCACCCACAGTCAGATGGCATGGTGGAGAGGTTTAATCGTACCATCCTGAATAACCTCTCACTGATGGTCTCCAAGAACCAACAAGACTGGGACCAGAAAGTTCCTCTCTTTCTGCTAGCGTACCGCAGCGCCGTTCACGAGACTACCGGATATTCACCATCCCAGATGCTTTTTGGCCGAGATCTTCGTCTCCCTTGTGACCTGCTGTTTGGTCGCCCTCCGGATACACCTTCATCGCCTGAAGAGTACGTGCAGAATCTCCAGGCACGTTTTGAAGATGTACACAATTTGGCTCGAGAACGGATCAACCTGAGGACGGAGAAGATGAAGACTCGGTACGACACAAAAGCCACAGGACATCAATTCAAGGAAGGTGACAAGGTGTGGTTCTACAACCCGACTCGACGCAAAGGACTTTCTCCTAAGCTACAATCGCATTGGGACGGTCCTTATACAATTTTAAAGATAATAAACGACGTCGTAATCCGGATCCGTAAGTCAACGAATTCGAAGCCTAGAGTCGTTCATTACGACAGGCTTGCTCCATATTATGGCCATAATTCTTAGTGTGTCAATTATCGTGTAATTTATTTTGACCATGGTCTTGTATAAATAAGTTAGTGTGTAAATAATCTTGTAAATAATTTTGTTTATTGTTTTGTAAGTGTTTATTTTGTACTATGCATTACGTGTTTATTTTATACTATGCATTAGGTGTTTATTTTGTACTATGTATTACATGTTTATTATTGCATATTCATTTAATTGTTTTTAATCAATTGCTTTATTATTATGTTAACGTCTGATGAAGGGTTGTACTGCCCGGGACGTGCAGTTCTTGAGAGGGGGCAATGTTACGAATTTAGTCTTATTCTAATTGTTTCTACTCATTTGTGTTCATTTCTACAGTTTAATTTGTCGTATCTAATGTGATTTCAACCCTGTTTACCTGTAATATCATTTCCACTGCATTGCACGGCCCCCATGCTTTAACATTGGTTTAAATGGTAAACTCGCCAAATATTGCAGCTAGCGCCAAGTTGGCGACGGATTTGGCGACTTAATTTTTGGCGCCAAATGTGGGCGATAAGCTTGGCGACCATGGCAACCCTGCTCCTAATAACCCTGTCTGGCAACCCTATCGCGGTATTGTAACCCTATTGTATTGAATGTATTACTGTATTGAGCTTTTCTCGTACGCTCCGGATTTTTCTAGACCTTTCTATTTCTAGATTATTCTGGCAAGTGCAAGAGGTTTCTGACCGAAAGGTATAAAAGGGCCCGGGCCGGCTAGTCAGTTAGTCAGATCTCAGCTTTCATGCAAGTGATACCTCTCTGCTTGAGAGAGACGATTACATAGTGCGTGTGTTATTGCTTTTATTGAGTTATTATTTTTGTGCTGAGTGTTTACTATTGTTTTTGTTAGTGTATTGCATCTGTGTTATCAGTATTTTCATCGATTGTACGTGAATTTCTCGAACTGTTCTACAATTTGTGGAGGACTGTTTTGGCCAAGAATAAAATTGTTTTGGATTCCGCTCTTCGGCTTCAATCATTTCGAACCCCCGAAAACGCAACAATATATTACCATTATACAGAAAATGACATACATCTACAATATACAAGATACATAAAATAAAAACCCAATAATACAATCACCTTTCCTAAAATTGGAAAACATCTTAAAATTAGAAAGAATTTTTTTTTAAAAATTTAATTTCAGAAACCCCATCAAATTTTACAAATCCAATTTTCTTCATTTTTATTTTACAAAAATCGGTATTTAAATTTAAAAATCCTTTAAAATGTAACGATATTAAATAGAAGGCAAAAATATAGATAAGGAATGTTTTAAAGACAGAAAATATCCAACTAAAATTTAAAATAGGAAAGCAATTTTTCTTAAAGAGCCACAGATTACTGAAATTTTAAAGTTATAATACCAGAAACACATGCAAAAGTTCCAACCAGTAGAGAGAAAAAAAACTCCATAAGCTTTCTTTTTAAATTTATTACCATAAAAGAGAACTAACTTCAAGAATAAACTATTATATTCCTATACATAAATTACATCTATAAAGAAATATTTTTCCAATTATGAAGAAGGGCAGTCAATCAAAATTTAAAACATATAAGCTTAAAAAGAAAAAAAAAAACTGTACTTTTCCACTTCACCAGAGCTGGTAATAGTTGCCAAAAATGATACAACAGATGCTAACTGGAATATTCTGCTGGTAATATTTTACCTCCACATTTTCAAAACAAGTCACAACCCATTTGAAAAATTTAAATGTTATTAAAGTGTTTATGTATCGAAAGTAAGAAATCTATAGAATATATATTTATTAATCTTTTTTTATGTGTATACCGTGTGTTGTTGCCTTAAGAATCTGCTTGGCGAGATTTGGGTTGGCAAAATGGAAAAATACTGAAAACCTATTAATATAAAATCAAATAATCAGTATTTTTAATGCATTAAAATATTAATCCTAAAAGATAAGACAGTTCTAAATACAATAAATAACTATATTACAAAAATAGCTACTTTTCCATTTTGCAAGAGCAAATCTTGCAACGCAGACTTTATTGATGACAACACACAATTAAAAAATTTTAATAAATATTTTTTCTAAGAATTTTTTACTTCAGAGGCATAAACCTTTTAATATCACTTAAAACTTTTTCAAATGGTTCATGACTTGTTTTTAAAATGTAGCAGTAAAGGTTACCAGCCAAATATATTCCATTCCACACAAAAGAATATTCTGTTCGGTGCTGTTGCATCATTTTTGGCGACTTGCCTGCACCAGCAAAATGGGAAAAGCACCTAAAAATATAATATTTTATATTAAAAAAGCTTCAAAAAATTATCAAATACATTTCAGTGGCAAAAAAAAAAATGTTTAATATCCTGAAAATAATCAAAGTTTTTCATATTATATTTCACGAATTTTCTGAAAATAACTTCCATTTTAGGATTTTTTATTTTTATAAATAAACAACAATTTCTTTATAGTTCAAATATTCAATTTAATATCTATAAATGACAATACTTACCCAATGTTATGTTTTTCAACATGAAGGTAACCTAATGTAAGAGCTCGATGAAAATCGTGAACGTAAGACTCAAGCACATGGTTTATAAGTTCCTCCATAATATTTTCCAGTACAATCTAAAATATTATGAAAACAAAATATTTTATTTCAATTTAAATCACTACATATGTTCATTTTTTTTTTTTTCCTTTTTAGTAGGTAGAAATTATTGTGCTCCATATCAAAATTCCTTGGGCCTCTTTTTTGGAAAATAAATAAAAAATAATCACATTAATAAAACTGATTTGAAATTAATAAAAATGATTTGAAATTGTAAAAAGTATACATAGACATAAGTATTAAAAGGCTTTATTATTTAAGAAATGGCCCAGTAATATAGGTATTTATTTTTACTTTTTTTTGGCAAATGCTTTTATAATAACATTCATAGTAGAAAAGGAGTACATTTTTCAAATTCTCTCTTGTTCTATCGACAGCATTTCTATGTCCGATAACCGATCCTGTCCTATAGTTTTAAAATAATTTTTCATAGTTTTTAGCTTAGGAAAAACTATTAAAAACTATACTCATCTCACCATATTGATAAATGCATTTTATACAAGTAAGGGTGAATAATTCAATATTATTTCAAATATTATTAATTTACTGTTCCTATATTGAGACATTATACATGTGTTCCTCATTTTATTTTATTTGCTGAAACATGTATAAATTTAAGGCTCATAACAAATGTATGCAAGAGCATGAATGCGTTCGTGGTGAATGACTTGAAAGTTAATAAGAACAGGTCACAAGTTGGTGGATGACAATTTTCATGAATTCCTTGCATCCATCGCAAGGGTGTATCCACCAACGGAACATGACGAAATGCAAGCGTAAGGTAAGTGCCTTTTAAAATTTTTTAAAATGATTGATTTCATGTATTTCTTCAATTTTATATTTGCGAAACGCCCCTTTCGTCCTTTTTTAAAAATGTAAATCATGTTGTACACACTGGTCTTAGAATGCTTTTTTAAAATGAATTTCATTGCTTTCTCCGTTTTTTTCTTTATATAATGATTAATTTAATGTATTTATTTGTTTTCATCTTTGCGAAACGCCCATTTCATCCCCCGCTGACGCATGCGCTTCCCAAGAGTTTTTCGTCATTGACGCCTTTTTGAAAACCTTCAATTTGGCGCTTTTTGGTGCCAAAAACAGCAGTGGGTCCTCCTAGGATTTTACCAAACAGCACTTACTTTCTTATTGCTGATCTTTTCCGAGTGAAGGGTACAGCGTAACAGATTTTAAAAAAGCCTTAAAGGTCTCATCGTTGAGCGAATGATCATGTGAGCGCCGCCATATTTATTCTGCGAGGTAATGGTTGAACATACATTCGGCGTGGCTGGTACGATTTCGAAGAAAGCATTTTATTGCCGACCATGTTACATCATGCCGATCATTACATTTAGGACATTCATAACTCCAAGCAATCAATCCTTCCTTCAAACACCTTTCAATCAATTCTTTCTTACCTTTTACATTCAACAAAGTAAAAAATTCTTAAGTATATTCCCTCACACATGCAGCCAGCTCGGAGCCCAACAACAAAATGAAATTCGAAATGAGCGCCCACAAAATACGAAAATGTTAGAAATAGTTAGGGTTGCCATATGTAGTGTTTAAAAGTAGGGTTACCAAGATGGCGCAATTATCGCCAACCAAAGTAATTCGCGCCAAGGGTGTGGGCTCTCCAAGGAGTGAACCAAAATGGTAACGTCCAAGCCAAGATCCGGCTGCCTGTCTGAAGTGTCAACTCAAGAATTTTGCTTTGTAATACGCTCTACAAAAATAAATCCCAGACTATAAGCTTCATAAGTAGCTAAAAGTGTTCCTGAGATAGTGCATAATAGTGTGACTTTAATTACAATTCGAAGAAAACTGAAAAAGGATGACTATCGTGCCCGAGTTGCACTCAAGAAGTCGTTCATTTTTCAAATGAACACGGCTAAGAGAATGACCTTTGCCAAAAAATGCCTAAATAGGACATGTATGTCTTAGAAAAATGTAATACATTCAATTGAAAGTAATTTTTGTAATTTAACATCAAAAAGCAAAAAAATATGCCTGCAAAAATATGCCTCCTCTTTCAACTCTCAAACATGGAAGAGGAGGTTTAATGTTTGGGGGTGCATTCGAAGCCTTTCTCGACTGGTTATCTGGAATTTATTGAATCAACACTCTACAAAATTGCTTCCTTTAACTTATTGAAGTAAAATATTAGGGCATATGCTGAGAAATTTGCGGTGAGTATATAATGATTTTTACTTTCAGCGGCTCAAAGGTTCCAAGCAAATGGCTCACATTGTGAAGCCATGGCAGTTCTGACATGTCCCAAACCAATTCCGTAAGTCAACTTTAACACAGACCTAAGCACAATACAGAATTTGTGGGATTTACTTGAGTGAATAATCAGAGAGAACGTAATGCATCCAAGGAAATGCTCAAATCTGTCAGAGTAGAAGAATGGAACAAAATATCCATAGACGAAGCAATTAAGCTAATTAAATTCTAGCCAAATATGTTGCAAAAGTTATAGAAGGAATTGAATAGCTTAAAAAGTATTAATTTTTAGTAACAATCCATTTTTATAAAGGTTTTTTCCAGTATAAGCAGACTTTTGACGCACACAATGTGTCATTCTCAAGTTATAAATATATGTATTATTTTATGTAATAATCAGCCGATTCTTGATTATACTATTTGAATTTATGATGTTAGAGGAATCAATAAAAAACAGTATTGATTCAGAAGACTTCATTTAATTAGCGATCTTTGCATGAATATGAAAGATGATCACCTGTACACAGACTTTCGGAGGCAAGTGTAACTGTCTTCAAGGCATTATTGCTTACTGTATTCAGTTTCATAAAAGTATATATTATCAAAGGTTTTCTTTGCAAAAAGTGTTCAAAAATAGCACAAGTTAAACTTAAAATCTTACTAGTCTCTAATATTGGTGAATCTGAAAAATTTATTAATAACTGGTAGGAGGATGAATTCCAGGGGCGAAACTACCACTATATCAATGATACGGGGTCCCCAAGCTACAGGAACCCCAACATGTGTAACTACAGTCCACTAACAGGGCTTCCATATCTAAAAAGGGCCCCGAAGGGATTTTGACACAGGGCCCTCTCAAAGCTAGCTAAGCCAGTGATGAATTCCATAAATTGTAATCGTTTATTTACCTTGATGGCTGATATACACTTGACCTCAATATTTTACAGTTTTATTTCAAAAGAGAATTGTAAGGCAAGAATATGTCAATTTATATAGAAAATTTACAAAAAATCATTTTAATTAACCAGAAACGTAATTTTTTAAATAAATGGATGAATATCTTGACCTAATAGTAAATAATTAAGGCAAATGTAGAATTTAAAATTTCATAAACTTAAGATTTCCTAAAAGCATATAGTTTTCTTAGAAACAAATAACTCACTTTTAAATCAGCACGACTAGGCTCGTGCTTAGGTCTTTCTTCTCTTTCTTCTAAATTCAATTGCATTTTTGTTTGCATGGACATAGTCATCCGATCTTATTTTAGATCCCTCTGACAGATAACGTTAACGAAAGGATGAAATATCAAATTGCTCTCGCCCTGTACATTACTCTTCGGAACGCTCAAAAACAACTTGCTTCTCATTGGTAGGTAGGTGATAAGGTGAATATTCTGGGTTCTTTGATTTGGCATAGTAGCGCCTTTTCATACCTTAGTAATCCGTTTAAATATTAAATATACAGGATTGTGTGTGTGTGTGCGTGCCGCATTGTGTCTTCCATTTGGAAATTTTTCGGATAATTTTTCAGCGTGTCATTTCTAATGTATTTTCTCTATTTTGTTCACTGAAGCATCTAATTTTCGTCATTAAGTTGTACACAATTTTAAACTTTGTCTTTTTTTTATTTCAAATCCAGTACCGTTCATAGATTTAGTTACATAAAAGAAATATTTGTTCTAAATAAACGAGAAGTAAAAAAAAATTAATTATACAAGTTTTTAATTATGTTTTATTTTCCTTTTTAATACTTCAAAAATAAATTATAAATTTGATGCTAAAACTATATATGAATTCATGTTAGAACTGTATACGTGAGTTCTTTTAAATTTTACAAACTGAATTAAAGAAATAAATGCTTATTTTTAAATTTTTGTTTCATTTCTATTTTTCAAAAATGCAATAAAATAATCTGGGGCTGTTACATGAAATAAAAATGCTTTTCTCATTGACAATTGATGAATTTTTATTCCCTGAATAATAAGGAAAAAAAATGTGCTGTAAGACTGTTAAATCGTGATTTTGTTTAATTTAGGGGAGTGTAAAAACTGGGAAATAAAAGATAGTCTATTTTTTTCTTCTCCCTTTCCTTTTTTTTATGCTTTAAAAAATCTGGCAAGCTGGTATTTACTTTTAAAAAATAACTAATTTCAGGACCATATATTAAAAGAAAAAATGAACAAACACAATATACTTTTTTCACATTAAAATAAACATCTCTAATCAATGAATACTATTTATAATCAGTTAATGTCACATTCAGATAACCGAATTGCTGATAAATCCATAACATACACACCCTCATCGCTATAAAAATTTGAGCATCAAGATTGAGTTGTCAGAAAAAAACGAAACTTTACATACTTAAGTACTAAAACTATGGGTAAAAAAAAAAGAAACCCAGTGGTGCGCTTAAGCGCAAACAATGCCAAGAAAAAAAAGACAGTAAATAAAAAAATGTAGCTTTTTTATTTAAAATATCTATATATTTTTATTTGATAAAGTCCAATCAACGTAAGGCCTTCATCCTTTTTTTTTTTTTTTTTTTTGCACCAGGGTCTTTGGATACCTAGCAACACCACTGAACAAGAGCACTCAGGATAATAGATAAGCACTCTTATTTCTAATATAATTAATTTAATAAGGGAATAATCCGGAACATATAGTGAAAAGAAATCTGAATACCATTCAAATAATTTGAAAAAATCCATTAGAAGCATGACGAATATCCCCTAAGTTCCCAGATCTATAATTCATGAACAAATAGAGCAAGTCATTTCCAGTGGCGTACACAGGGGGGGATCCTCGGGTCCGAATCCCCCCATAGTCCTTGATTTTTTTCCTATTGATTATAATCCTATGCATATAATACATAAAGTTTAATTGAACAGTTGTTATTAATAATTAATTTCATTTATTAATGATAATTATTTATTTAATAATTAGTATTAATTAATAAATTTTTACTGCTTTTGTTCCCGAAAATCGACAAAATCAGAAGAATATGTTGGGCGACGAATCGGAGCATGATACGAGAATGGTGCTTTTAACCCTGCCTCCCCCTTCCTTGAAAAATTCCTGTGTGCGCCACTGGTCATTTCATATACTGCATCCTCCATAAGAACTTTCATTTTGTGATAACAACACATGAAAATCCTCTGTCAACCCCCAAACTGTGTTCCACTTCCCCCACCCCACCATCGTCGCACCACCTACATCTTTCCTGCTCAAGCACAAGACCGCTTCCCCTTTGCACTGTTCCGTCATTTCAAACTGAAACTGAGAATCAGGTGACTGAAGGTCACGTGATCAATGTTTTGGCTTGTTCGAATGATCGGTACTTGCTCTTTCAACCTTTTCCGGTGTGAGGTTCCCCCTCCTTCTGCGTTCATTCGACAGTTGTGTATAGAAGTAGTAGATTTGGAATATTTTTTAAGATAAAAAGTATTCCAACATTAAAGTTATATTGTATGGCTTCCTATCTTATAAAAAACAACGTATTTTTATCATTCTATAAATTTTTATCGAAGTTGACCCATTTTTTCTTGTATAAAATATGTTTCGCAAATTTTTTCCTGTACCATAATGCTGAATAAGCTCTTTCTCTTTGCATGTTAAAAATAAACAAAAAAGTAATATTAAAAAAAAATTTAAGTCAATTCCTACTTAGATCAACAAAAAAAATATTATTTTAGTTACTTTTTATTAAATAGTTACAATTAATATAAATATGTATATACATATGACAGAATCACAACATTAAGTGGGAATTAATTTTTATTAATTATCATTAAAGTATTGTTCTGTCATCCAAAACAATCGGGTATGTAAAATTTCAGTTCAACTGAATGTTTTGAAACGTGAGGGGGAAAAAATCTTTTAAAGTTTTGACCCAAGTCGCTAAAAATGAAGCCCCAACGTGGCTGTATCTGTAATTCTTTAAATTAGTAGTTTCAGTCAATTAATTTTAATTAATTAAATTAAATTATCATATTGTCACCCAGAACAATAGTGTATAAAGAATTTCAGTTCAAATGAGCGCTTTAAAATTTGAGAAAAAAAGTTTGGTTCAAGTGTAGTATAGGACTTTGGATTTGGTGATTTTTCTTCGGATTTTTCGATTTTTATCTAAATGTCATGGTGAGATATCGAATTCATTCTAAAATAAATAATAAATAATACCGAAAAAAGTAACTTGGCGACCACTTTTAGTCACCAAAATAAAGGACTGCGCCAAGTGGCCCCCCCTATAATACACTTGAAACAAAAGTTTTTCAAGTTATGACATAATTCGCTAATATGGTCGCTGAGTTGCCAACTTAGCTGTATTTTTAATTCCTTGAATAATTAGTTTTAATCAATTAATTTTTATTAAATATAATTAAATTACTGTATTTTCATCCAAAATAATCGCGTATATAAAATTTCAATTCAGAGCTTTAAAATGTATTTTATTGAATGACTGAAAATTTGAACAAGATAAATATATACATAAATATATACAGAGTGTGAACAAATAGGGGAACTGAAAAAGATAAATATTTATGGAATATTTGGGAATTTCAAAAACACTGTATTGTAAAGAGATCTATGAACTACAATGTTGCAAATTTTAACGAAGATTGAAACATTTTTCTGTCTGAAGATGTGCTTCGCTTTTAGTTCATGTTCTCACACATTTGGCGAAATCAGCCTTAAGGGCCAAGGAAGCTGAACATTTTCAGCTAGTTCTCGAACATGTACATTCCATGCAGCACTAAAAACTATTATATGAATTCCCTTCTCCAACTACAGGTGGCAACGGTAGCCTTGTAGTCAACGTGACAGACTCGTGTCGTGAGTTCGAGTCCACAACCGTTGAAAAGCCGCCTTGTTGAGGGGGTCGATGCACGCTAAATCTGTCGAGGCTGAAACGTCGTGTGGTGTTGAAGGTAGGAGAGGGAGGTGCCAGCTCAGATGTCATCCTCTTCACTTGACCATGGTTCAAAATTACGTCATCCGTTGCCAATAAGCCTCGCACAGTTTATACCTGTATAACTCTCACTCACTCTCCGCCTACAAGGGGTGGTTCTAGGGCCGGACAAACCGGAATTCTACCCGGGGGCGTCGTTCAGATCGCATTTGAAAACTGTCTTTTTTTTATAACAAAAAAAAATAATAATATATTTTCTAAAATATTATTGGGTGTAAATTTGGTATTTCATTTAAAGTATCTTATTTCTTTATTTTGTAATCTATATGTTTAACGTCTATTTTCTTTTATGTTCAAACTTGAAAGGTTCGAGGCGGGAGTATAAGTGAAATCATGAAATTTGATATGTTTACTCATCCTTTACTAGTAACTTTCTCCCCATCCTGGAGCAATGGCGAAACGGAGAATATTAGCCCCCTTGCAAAGTCAGGTTTGGGGCCTCAAGCCAGATCTTACACAGGGTATGCAAATGGCATCAATCAGTCTTTGGGACCCTAAAATCCTGTCCCCCTAGCGATGCGGGGGGTCTACATTACGTTACTGACCTGGAGAGTTTCACAACAGACATTCCTTTTACCCAAACGATGTCCGGTGTCAGCTCTCCAAAAGGGGACAAGAGTACTAAGAATTTTTGGTAGATAGAGACACAGGAGATGTTTTACTTCAGTCTTGAGTGTAGTTGCTGTGAGTTAAAATAAAAGCTTTTGATTCCCACCATTAGTAGGAGTGGAGTAACGTTCATCCCCGCATCATGGGAGGCCGAGGGTTCTAAAGGGGCCCAAAGCCTGACTAACACAAGTGCCTACCCTTTGTAAAATTCAACATGAGGGCCCCAAACCTGACTTTGCAGGGGGGGCCCAAAAGTTCTCCGTTACGCCACTGATTAGTAGGCTCTTTTTTGAAGAAATTGGCCTGCTGAAATGGCGATTCCTCCTCTTACATTTCACTCGTTTGGAATAAATCCTTAATTCTGAACTATAGTAAAATAAAGTAAGATACCAAGTGAAAGGGATGTTTAACCTGCAAGCCCAAAGCAGAAAGAAATTGGAGTTCAAGAATATGAGTATGTATATAATCGTTACGCTGCCTTTCTGTTTGCAAGAATTATTCAAGTTTTATAGGTGTGCGTGTATGTGTGTGAATAATTTATCTTTTTTAATAATAATTTTTGGCTTTGGAGAGAGGAGCGGCATTTTCCAGTTTTGTCCGGGGCGGCAAAACTTCTAGAGCGGGCCCTACACCTACGAAGACTTCCGTGTTATTCTACATTTACAAATGTAGATCTAACCATGCGAAACTTGGATGTAAATAAAGAAAAGAAAAAAAACTTTATAGCACCTCAAAAAGAGCCTAACGAAACTTGAAAAAAAAAAGAGAAAGAATTCTCCATAGCTTGTCCCAATGTCTTCCTTCCGCCTTTCCCCTGCTCCCCATAACAGCTGTTGCCTCTCCGGGTGACGCAATACCAATTGTTTAAACTGGCTTCTCCCTGGATAGGTTGAATGGAGTACATGTTTCCTTACGGAAGTTGTAACTCCTATATGAGTGGCTGAGTTGTTTTAGTTCAGCTTTACCTCTTAGAACAGAGGTTCCTGAACTTTTTTGTCTCATAGACCCTTGCCAGTGGCGTAGCTAGTCTTGAGTGGGCCTTGTATCGAAGTTTCCTAGGGTGCCCTCTTTTGGGCCTTTTAATGGTTTTACTATTTTACCTTACACCTACTTACCTAATATTGAAATTTTGCAAATTTATCAACTTAAATCTCTTTTTGACAACTGATATAGAGCTACTTACTTTAAAACAGTGGTAGTTAAACTGTGGATTTAAACGGAGCCCTGGGGTTCCACGAGTCAGAATTAAAAAACCAAAAAGAAACTTATAAATGCGTATGCAAAATGAATTCACGTTCTCTAAAATGTTTCTATACCAAGAAGAATTTAAAGGTCATTCCCATAAACCGGATTACAACGAGTAATTTGTATCACAATTTTACCCTGTTGGTCTGTTTACAAGCCGAGGTTGGAATTTCTGGGAGTGCCTCTCACCCCACCGAAAATTCAGTTGACGCATTATATCCTGGAATTAACGGCAAAATGTTTTGTAAATAAATTAATTAATTTAAAGAACGGCTTTTTTAATTTAGTGTCATGTTTTATTTGTCATTAAAAGATATAATGTTTAAATTTAAGCTATAGTGTGACGCCAAATGTTAGAATTAGAACCGGGTATTATAAAATGGATAATATGAATAAATTTTATTAAGATAAGTTAACCGGGCGTTGCATTATATTTATAATGCAACGCCCGGTTAGATCTAATGTTAAATTGATTCATTTATTTCGTTATCCATTTTATAAATACCCAGGTTAATTTAATTTGTCATTTAGCGTCACACTTTAGTTTGTCATTTAAACATTAGATCTTTAAAGACAAATTAAACAGGACACTAAATTAAAAAGCCGTTCTTTAAATTAACACTGAATTTATTTACAAAAGATTTAAATTACGTTAATTACTAAAGATATACATGATTATTTAACTGAATTAGGATCTTAGAGAGAGGAATCTTGGTGTGCCATCTCGGGAGTCTCCAACCTCGGCAATTTGTCAAACGGTCGTCAGACCAAAATCGGTGATAAAATTTGTGTCAGAGAGTGTCTAAATTCGTCGTGCAAGCGCTTATATTTCGCGGCGGTTTACCTGTGTATTCTGGAGAGGACTCTTTCTCGAAACACAATCAGCTTTTCTGATTGGTCTGAAGTCAGCGGAGGGATATCTTCCCGCGGTCCATAACTCACCCAAAACGCGGGAAATTCCCAAAAAACATCCCATACCATGATGTATTTATGGGTACATTGCCTTCTTCCAGGCGTGGAAATGCGTCACCCTTTTCGGTGGGGTGAGGCACTCCCAGAAATTCCTCGGCTTGTAAACAACAACAGGGTCTGTATACAAATTACTGTTGTAATCCTTATGGAAAGGCGGCCCCCCATCACTAAACTATAGTGTGACACCAAATGACAAATTAGAACCTGGGTATTATAAAATGGATAACGAAATAAATGAATCAATTTAACATTAAGTTAACCGGGCGTTGCATTATATTGGTGCAGTGACCAGGATTTTAAATTTTTTTTCTTTGTAGCATTATAATGGTGCCAGTTGACCAGAATCTTAAAATTTTTTGGTCGTTAGAAAATTTTTTTTTACATCCTTTGAGTTAAAAAAAAATTTTTTTACAATTTTTTTGTAAATGTTTCTTGATGGATCATCAGGACAAAATTTCATCTCGTGTGCTACTGTGTATTTTATGTATTGCTTGAATTTGATACTGTGAATTTTTTTTTCTTGCAGTTTTGTCAGAGAGTCCGGGGTGCAACGATGACGCAGGTACTTGTGCTCTTTAATTTTTTTTTTTTCTCCTTCAATATTGATGTGAATTTTTTCTGTGCATGTATGTACGCGAGAGCCGATTAGCTAAAGTTTCATTTAAATTTAAAAGTTCATGAATTTCTGTTGCCTTGCACGAGTGCTTAAATTTTGTTTTAACTTAACGATTCTCGTTGTGAATTAGATTCGCTAGAAATTTTGGTGTTAACTAATAATTAACAAATATGCCACGTACACGACAATCAGACCCCCTTTTTGACGCAAACGGCGTTCGAGAAATTTAATCTAATTGATCTAATTCCAATGTACGACGGAGGTGAATCGTTAGGAATTCGCAGGTTCTTGGGAAAAATAAACGATGTTGCAAATTTAGGCAAGTGGTCAAACGATGAGAAAGTAACAATTCTAAAATTAAAATTAACGGGAATAGCTGAGGAATTTTTTCTATCCGACCCAACACATAGTCAATTGACAGAATATAACGATATCGCAAGAATTCTTATTGGAAGATTCGAAAAAAGCTGTACCTTTATCAACGCGTCTCCAGTTATTTTCATCGTGTATCCAGGGTCCTTCGGAGAGCGTACAGGAATTTGCAGCACGCATCAATAAACTGGGAACACAGATTTTCCAGTCAGGAAATTCGGCTCAAAATACCGCGGTGAGAAATGCGAATGACCAATTGTTGCAATCTCGGTTTATAAGTGGTTTAAAAATGAAATACGCCGGTTTGTTCTCTCCCGAGATCCTTTGAATTTAGAGGAATCAATCAATGCCGCATTGATAGAAGAGCAGAATATGAAATTAAATCAAATAGCTAGCGAAGAGAGATCAGGCTTGTCGTCCGCACAAACGGAAAATCCAGTTCTTTCAGCATTAGCGGATAGATTACAAGAAATAAATTTAAGGGTCGGCCGTCTACAAGAGGCAAGTGCAGTTACAGCTCGTAAATCAGGTGGGAACTATTCTAACAGAAGAGAGAACGTTTTCAAGTGCTTCTATTGTGGTATTCAAGGACACAGACAGGCGGAATGTAGGAAGAGACAGAGGGACGAACGCGCTGCCCGTTACCAGCCCCCCCGGAGAAATGCCGCAAGCGGGTATTCTTTTTCAAGTAGCCCCAGGCCAGGAGGGAGGCATGTACATTTCAGGGAATCTACTCTCCGCGACAATTACGCAGCCCCCAGGCATTCGGTGAGAGCGACACACACAAATTCTGAGAATAAGGGTTTTCAACGTTTTCGCACCAATCACAATTTAAACTTCAATGGAGAAAACCGTATTTAGATTTTTTTCATTCGGTAGAGGAGCGGTTTTCTCCGATTCAATCTCGAGATAAAATATTCGATCTGCCGATCATAAATGCTAACATTAAACATCACAAGTTTAGAATTTTAATTGACACAGGTGCATCCGTATCTTTAATGTCTAATTCTTTTTTCACTAAAATAAAAAATGATAACTTTAGGGAATTTAATGTTTCAATTCAGATTAAAGCTGTAAGCGGAGACACGGTAGAAATTATCGGTTGCTATGAAATACAATTATCATTGGGGGAATTTCAATTTCGACATATTTTTTATAACGAAACAAGAGATCAACGATAATTATTGCGCTATTTTGGGATACGATTTTTTTTTGAAAGTATGGGATGCAGTTTTAGATATAGGAAAAAACCGTTTATTAATTCATAATTTTTCAATTCCGCTTATTCATTATTCACTCCCCACGCGTGTGGTACAGAGTAACTTTATAAATGGATTTTTTAAAACACAAAACGTGTGTGGGTCCCCATTCGATCACAAATGTTCGCATACATGTTGAAACATTACCTAATTCGACGTCACTGACCACTATTCGGAGTTCAGCAAAGATACGGAATAAAAACATTCATTTAACCAATTCGCAAATTAAAATTGATCCACAGACAAATGACACCGTCTTAGAAATTAGAAACGATTCAGATAACATAATTACCCTTAACAAGAACATGAAAATAATTACAGTCAATAATTACGAAGACTTTTCTTCTGATTTTCCGGTTTCTCAAGATATTTTTACCCCCACTCACGGAAAAAGATTTCAATCTTTCAGGTTTGGACAATAAAATCAAAAACAGATTATTTCAACTTTTAATTTCGCACAAAAAGTGCTTTCGCTCGCTCTACGGTAGAATTATCCGCGGCCGTTACGGAGCACCACAGAATCAGTTTACAACACGATTATCCCATTAAATGTCAATTTATAAGATTCCATTCAATTTAAGAAACGAATTTCGACGTCAAATAGCAGATTTAGAAAAGGCGGGAATTATTTCGAAATCCAATTCTCAGTATAATACTCCGGCATTGTTTGTCAAACAGAAAGAAAAATGGCGCCTAGTTTTAGATTTTCGGAAACTCAACGAAATAACTGTGACTCAGGATTTTGTCATTCCAACATTGGACGACATCCTACATGAAATTTCAGGTTCAAACTATTTTTCGGCGTTAGACATGAAGTCAGCATTTAATCAAATTCCACTACACTTTGCGGACAGGCATAAGACGGCATTCTCTACTCCCGACGGTGATAAATATCAATTTAACAGATTATGTTTCGGTTTAAAAAACTCGCCTAAAGCTTTTCAATCAATCGCACAGGAGGTCTAGGAGATTTATTACACCACGGAGCCTTGGTTTATATAGATGACATAATTTTATTCACTAAAACTATAGATGAACATTTTGAACTACTGGGTAAGGTTTTTGAACGCTTTGAAAGGATTCGCTTAAAATTTAATCCGAGTAAATGTCAGTTTTAACGAAAAGTTGTAAATTTTTAGGGTTTGTGGTAACGCCGGAAGGCATTCTTATAGATAAAGATAAGTCCGTATCAATTAATGAGTTTCCAGTTCCAAAGGATCAAAAACAAATTAAATCTTTTTTTTAGGGTGCTGTAATTTTTATAGGAGATATATCAAGAATTTTGCAAAACGCGCACTTCCCTTAACGAATTTATTGAGAAAAGACACTCCATTTGAGTGGACATCCGAAACGCAGGAGGCATTTGATGATATTAAGAAAGCCATATTGAATCCACCGGTCTTGGCACTACCTGATCAAAACGCGGAGTTACAAATAACAACGGATGCTTCTTCTCTTGGCTGTTGATGAGGTGATTTGCCTACTGGAAAGCAGGTTTGAGACCATGAGCATAATGACAGGGAGTCAGTCATCTGTTCGACGGTTTTTTTTTCTCCGCTTGTTGGTCGATGAATGGAAGTGGAGTGAGAGAGTTATCGTTTTTAATTATCTTTTGCGCTTGAGTGATGGGGGAAACGGCGTGAAGTCAATTCCGGTGACTCCGCCGACTTTTTTTTTTTTTGTGGGACCCCCCCCACAGAAGTCTCGAATCAAGGCTGACATTGAGACGGCATGAAGTCCAATTCCGGTGACTCAGCCGCAAATTTTTCTTGTGTGACCCCCCACAAAGAGGTCTCGCGTTGGGGGTGGAGCCTTGATTCTTAACCTGTCAGCCACATGGGTGAAATTCTTCGGCATGTCCACGCGGTGTGGTGGGTTTTCAGAATTATGGCCTGTCTCGACGCTCCGTGATGCCCGACAATTTGTTTTCCGATGGGTTTCGTTTCTTTCCCCCCCCCTTGTTTCCTGTTTTTCAGTTACGGTGCTGTTGCTGTGAGGGTTTGGAGGTGTTGGAATGGGATTGGGTGTGAATTTTTTTTTTGTTGTTGTTTCACTACTTGTAAGGAGTTACATAAGTTTGAGTTAAGAGATTTCGTGGAATATTTGAGACAGTTATTTGAAGGAGATCGATAAAGTTTGCACTGATGAATTTGTTGAATGGTTGGGAAGGTTTTTTTATGGAGATAGTTGAGTTTGTGTTCAAGGTTTACGTTTATTCGATGGTTGTTTTTTTTATGGAAATGGATAATTGAATTGAAGGGAAAGTCATGGTTTATTTGAGAAAATTGTTTGATGTACAGAAGGATATTTTGAGTTACGGATTTTGGGCAAAGGAAATATTGAGTTGATATAATTATACGGTATAATTGAGAAAGTTGTTTTGATGTAGATAGGATAATTTGAGTTAATGATTTGGTACAGTTCCGAGTAAATAGTTGATGAACATGGATAAGTTGAATTAATGGTTGTGTGGTATATTTAGGAATGTTTTGAGATGCATTCAGGAAAGTTCGAGTGGAGGATTATGCGAGATTTTTGTGAATAAGTTAATGAGCTAAGATGGGTTTGGTTATTGATATTGTGGAGAAGTCGATTAATTATTTGAAAGTTGAAGATATGTAAGTCTAGTTAAGTGTTATTGAGTATGTGAGATTTTGTGTAAATAAGTTGATGAGCATAGATGGTTTTAGTTAATGGTATTGTGGAGCAGTCAATTGATTATTCGGTAGTTGCAGATGAGTTTAGTTAGTGTTGTTGAGGCATAAGATGTGAACGATCTGAGGTAAAGGCAATTTTGGATTATCGAGGAATCATTTTTAAGGTTACTGAGAATTTTAGGTTGTTGTTATAGAATTGTACTTGAGTTATTAATTAGAGGATTTTCGATGAATTGAGTTAGCGGTATTGTTGTAAATCGAGGATCTTGTGTGTTTTTTTCGTGTTTGTATATTTGTTGCGCGTATAGTGAAACAATTTTAGTTTTTTTTAATATTATTTGGACTTGTGGATACATTGTATTACGAGGATTGTTAAAAAGTTATGTTGATTAGTTAAGCGATATTTTTTTATATTGGAAACTGTTTAATTCTGTGTAACACTTGCAATAATTTTCTTTAGTTAAATTACTTTACTCTGTATGTATCGCCTCATATGACTTGGGTTGCATATCAATTTTATGTTTAAAATTTTTTTTTCTGAAATTTTCAACTGCACTTGTGATTTCTGAATTCATTTCTCAAATGGAAATTCAAATGTATTGAAGGTGGAAGAAATTTTTTTTCTTTAAAGTTTCTTTTAAGCAATATTAATCGTTATAGTTATTTTTTTTTTTTTTTACAATCGGATTTGCAAAATTTTTTTTATCTTAAATTCATTCTATCTCTTGTGCTGGCGTTTGCGGCATGCAGCAAATCGTTGCGCAGGAATGGCATGTTTTTTTTTTTTGTTTTTTGTGTTGCATTTGTAAACAGTGGGGGTGCATACTGATCACATGCGCACTCACAGTTTGCGATTCTAAATTTAATCACAGTAATTTTTTTTTCTTAATTTTATTTGTAACCAATGCTCGTAGTGAAGTTTTCTTTTAAAATTCCTTAGGCTACTCAGCATTCTTGCAGGTTATAAATTTTTTTTTATCATTTATACGATTAGTTCATTTATAAAATTTTTAATTTGCAAATCTTAATTAATTCCGTTAAATTTTTTTAAAACTTTTATTTGTAACCAATGCTTGTCGTGAATTTTTTAATTTCTTAGGCTACCAAGCATTCTATGAAGTTACAAAATTTTTTTTTCTCCACTTATGCACACTCATCGTTTCAATCTCTAATTTTTTTTTACTTTTACTTAATTATTTTCATTAAAATATTATCAATGCTCTTAGTTAACCATTGAAATTTTTACGCTTGAGTATGTAAAAAGTTCTGCTAGTTTTGTTTTTTTTTTTTTTTTTGATGGTCTGGGACTTTCACTTCACACTGGTCGTGTCAAGATTTCGATGTTAAACGATTATGAAGTGTCTGTTTCTGGGCACCACACGCTTGAATTGTATGTAAATGTTTTCACTGGCGTTTATTTCTTATCAATGTATTTTGTTCAACACTCCTAAGTGTTGTTTTATTAGTTGCGCAGTTGTTACATACGCCAATTTTGTATTCTTACGTGTTATTTGTCTTAATATTTTTTATTATTTAGTGGCACACGATTCTTTGTGATTGTTTAATTATTTCTATTTGTCAGTCTGTGTCTGATGTTTTTGTGAATTGTTTGGGTGATCCATTCAGTAAAATTTTTTTTTTTTTCTCCTTTCGTACATTAACGTCATTGTAGTTGTTGATAGTTAATTTGGTTTTCCCTCACGGAATAGGTTAGGAACTTCAGAAATTGATTGTATTTTTTTTAACATTCTTATTTTCATTTTATGAGCGGTGAGAGGAGTTGGAAATTGGTGCTTGGAGTCTTCAAGGGTGGTCACAAAGGGCCAAGTTTAATTTTTTTTTCTCATAACTGTTGTTTCATTACTAATATGGTTTCCCTGGGAGACAAAGTTTCTGTTATTTTTTGCAGTTTAGCAGATTTCTTTAGCAATATCTGAGCGACGATGGAGCTGCCAACATCATGGATGAACATGGACAGAACCCCTCATAAGACGTGGACAGCTGATAGTGAACCAGGAGTCTACAAATTTTGTTCTTGACATAGACATTTGCCGACGCTAGGCCAATTCTGTATTTCGTTTGCTTACTGAAATTTTTTATTATTATTCATTTGGTTTTGTTAATCTGAGAGGAGGGGAGGAGTGATGGGGGGCCGCCTTTCCATAAGGATTAAAACAGTAATTTGTATACAGACCCTGTTGTTGTTTACAAGCCGAGGAATTTCTGGGAGTGCCTCTCACCCCACCGAAAAGGGTGACGCATTTCCCACGCCTGGAAGAAGGCAATGTACCCATAAATACATCATGGTATGGGATGTTTTTGGGAATTTCCCGCGTTTTGGGTGAGTTATGGACCGCGGGAAGATATCCCCTCCATGACTTCAGACCAATCAGAAAAGCTGATTGTGTTTCGAGAAAGAGTCCTCTCCAGAATACACAGGTAAACCGCCGCGAAATATAAGCGCTTGCACGACGAATTTAGACACTCTCTGACACAAATTTTATCACCGATTTTGGTCTGACGACCGTTTGACAAATTGCCGAGGTTGGAGACTCCCGAGATGGCACACCAAGATTCCTCTCTCTCTCAGATCCTAATTCAGTTAAGTAATCATGTATATCTTTAGTAATTAACGTAATTTAAATGTTTTGTAAATAAATTAAGTGTTAATTTAAAGAACGGCTTTTTAATTTAGTGTCCTGTTTTATTTGTCTTTAAAAGATCTAATGTTTAAATGTAAACTATAGTGTGACGCCAAATGACAAATTAGAACCTGGGTATTATAAAATGGATAACGAAATAAATGAATCAATTTAACATTAAAGTTAACCGGGCGTTGCATTAGTATCCGACTACGT
>BMAU01013019.1:0-32680 GCA_019973935.1 Trichonephila clavipes | reverse complement strand
ATATATATATATATATATATATATATATATATATATATATATATATATATATATATATATATATATATATACTGGTGTGCAAAAATTAAGGACGAAGTCGAAAAATTAGCATATCAGCTAAACGAAGAGGCAGAGCGGACAGAAAGACCAATCAGGGAGATTAAGTAAGGTGATGTACGGTAGCACATGCGCAGGATATGCAAGTAGACGTAATGGGAAGTGTCTGAGCAAGCAAAGCATGTTGTCGGTGTAAGATCAGTATTTCTGGCAAATAGATTGTACGCCGTATAGCAGTTAAAATTACCGAGTTGCTGCCTCAGCGAGAAAGGGTGAATAATCAATCTGTTAGACGACATCTGGATGTTTTTATCCGTGGTCGAATCATTGGGAAGTTGGAGGAAAGCCGCAGTGTGACAAGTGTGGCTGCAGAGGTTCGGAATTGCTCAGCATCGTTTCACGACTTTGGAGCACCAATTTCAAACTACAGGAACAGATATCCGAGGGGTTCAGTAGTGGTCGTCCACGAGGAACCACACCCGCAGAGGACCGATACATTGTCTTACAGGCCAAAGAAACGGGCGACAGACAGCGGAAGAAATCGCTAGACACGGACACTGGGCGACTGGACGACCTATATCGCGTTTAACCGTGACCAGAAGACTGCACGGTGGTGGTCTGTTTTTGCACGACGCTCTGTACGGTGTGTACCAAACGTCTTCCCATCGGAGAGGCGTTCTCTGTGGTGCCGGGAACATCGGAATTGAAGAGACAATGAATGGGGACAGCAATCTTTACAGATAAGAGCAGATTCAGTTCAGAAGCGATTCTCATCATACTCATCTGGAGAGAAGCAGGGGAAGCCTCGCGCAATCAGCCCTCGAACATCACTTGAAAGGGACAGGTATGGAGGGTCGCGGTGTTCTCGTTTGGGGAGGCATCATGCTTGGTAGTCGTACATGCGTACATCTTCGGCGTAGGTTTCAGTCAACGGGACCCGTTATTGTAACGAGATTCTTCCATGTGTGCGTTTTTTAGAATTTTCAGACGCTATGGGTCTCCAAGTTCCTTTTCATGGAAGACAATGCACCATGTCATCGCAACAGTAGCTGCCGAACAGCTCTTAGAGAGTGAAGATATTGAACGTATGGATTTGGGTTTGGGGCACGATCTCCGGATCTCAATCCCATTGAGCATGTATGGGATTTTCTAGGGCAGACGCTTGGCAGCTCGTACCTTACCACCAAAGTAACGATTCGGAAACTTCGATTGGCTCTGAAAGACGAATGGGCAGCAAAAGCCTCAACAACTCATTGCACCCTCATTCTCAGCATGGGCAGATGCTGTGAAACCTGCCTAGTAGTCAGGGAAGATCATATCCTACTAATGACCGGATGTTTCTTGCTGGACACACATCACAGGGATGTTTCGGCTTTCAGTCGCATTGCGCTCCATGCTACTTTTTCCAATCAAGCTTATTTTTATACCTCTGATTTCTCTTTTAGTAAGTGTTGCTTACATTACACATGTCCTTACGTATTCGGGGGATCTTACGGTATTAAATGTGTTGATTTGGAAAGCTTTGTGCGAAGTTATATTGAAAAAACTGTCTCGTCCTTAATTTTTGCACACCAGTGTATGTATATATATATATATATATATATATATATATATATATATATATATATATATATATATATATATATATATTTAAATATATACATAAATATATACATATATATATACAAATATATATAAATATATATATATATATACATATTTATGTATATGTATATATGCATATATATATATATATATAAATATATATATATATATGTATATGATATATATATATATGTATATGTTTAACGGTTCTCTCATGTCATTACTGGGTAAACCAAAATAATGGATAAGATCTCGGGGGTAATTTAAAATAGTTTTAATGACACAAAACAACACAGTTACAAAGGACAGACATTTAGACACAATACAGATTAAACATTTAGAGGAAATATAATATATTAAATATAATACATAGTCCAGGATTGGACAGCGAAACCCAGTAAAGTTCACTCGTTCAGTTCCCAACTTTTCTCTGGCGGTACTACAGAGCTTCGGTCGGTAATGCTTCCGTTACAAGTACCGCCATCTACATTTTGGTCTTCGAATTAAACAGTGTGTTTACAGACTCCCCTCTAGTTCCGTTGACGTCTCGGCTCGGAACCGGTAGATAATTTCTTTTTGGGGCGTCCTCTTTTCCTTAGAGGAGCAACAAATCCGGTGTTTCTTTTTGTTTCAGGTTCTTGATAGTCCTTTAAGGCAGAAACTGATACGTTCCAAGGGCTTGGTCTGGGTTGGCCCGGTCGGCAATCTCATATGTTACTGGTGATCTCAAGGTGAGTATGAGGTAAGGACCTTCTCTCTCTGGGCATGAATTTCCTGCTGCTCTGTTGTTACTACTTATGGGATGAATGGTCACCCAAACTTTGTCACCAGGTTTATAATATTTTCTTATTCGTCGATCGAAGTTTTCTTTCCCCACAATCATTTCTTTACGGGATTCATCCTGTAGGAATACGTTGCTATTGGGGTTGATCACCCGTGTCAAAACGGTGTTCAATGAAAGGCGTGTGCTCTCCTGGTTGGAAACATGGGCTTCATATCTGTCCAGGAGTATATGGATTTTCTTGCCTGTTCTGGACATAGATTTTTACCCTCATCCTTTCGAAGTTCGAATGCGCTGAGGTTATATCTTCTAATGTATTCTTGAAGAATTTGTACTATTTCCGAGGATTTCCAGAAAAGTGCCATTTTCCACTCTGGACGTCAAGGACGATACCAGCTGCACTGCGGAAATCAAGTCCTAGCAAAGTCTTTTTCCTTTGGCATCAGGCAATACTAGAAATTCTGTAGGAATAACTTTGCCTTCAATGTACAGGTCGACGACAGTACTCAGAGCCATAATGGTCTGTCGAATTCCATCAGCCATCATAAATGAAATCCTGTTGTTTGTAAAGGTAACATCATGCTCTTGTAGGAATTTAAACATCTTTTCACCTGCAATGGTATGGGAAGCACCGGTATCAGCACATACAACAATCTTTCTCCAAAAAATTTTGAGAACAATACTCGAATAACGTCATACAGTTCACTGCTGTTTCCATTTCATTAGCTCTCTTGCAGGTAGGACACTTTGGATTGACGACTCCAGGAGTCCCACATCCGTAACAATGTATGGGGTATCTTCCTTCAGTTTTGTAACTTGGGAATCTAGGCACAGTTCTAGAGGGTCCAGATGAGTGGTATTCATGGGATCCTCTAACAGGGTTGATTTTTCTTTAATGGAAAGGGTTTCCTAAATTCTTCTCTTCTTCTTGAAAGTCTGATTTGAATTACTTTTCATTCCAGGCCATAGGCTATCATGCGTCCAACTTCTCAGCCAATTCAGAGGGTCGTTCAAATCCGCCCAAATATCCAGAAAGTGTTCTTTGATATTTGCTGGAGTTTTTTCTTTTCATCTGATCAGCAATTATCAGAATTTTTAAGTTGATTAAACATGGTTATCTTCAACTCTTTTGATCCAACCTTCAAAATAAGAACTTAATTTGAAATAAAAGTCTCGCCATGTCGAATTTGGGTTTTTCTTCTGTTGGGAAAAGTACTACCTAAACCTATCCTGTAACGCGAAATCTTTTGAGAAGCATTTCTTTTACCTTTTCATAGTTTTGAGCATCATCTTCATCCTCTCTTGCGATGAGCTGAACTATATCAGGTGGCAATGAGCCAATCAGGTATGCTGTCCAAGTTTTTTCAGGGATGTTTAAGAACTTCACTTGACGTTCGAAAATTGTCAAGTATAGACCCATTTCATCTTCCTTCGAATTGAATCTCGGAATAATTCTATTTAACTCAAGCTTTGGGTTTTCCAGCTGTTGGCTTGTAACAGGTTCTTGTGACAGCTTCTGCATTTCAAGTTGAATTTTCATTTTTCCAGTTCGAATTATCTTTCTCGTTGCTGAGCCAAAACCATGGCTTTTCTGTTTCTCCTCCAGTTCCGCAGCTTTTTGTTTTTCTGTTGCAGTACGTTCTTCTACAATGACGCTGAGCATATCTTTGACGAATTCTCATCATACCTATCGCTGTTGGTTATGAGATCTTTTAGTTCAATAATTTTGAGATTGTCCGACGGAGCCAGACCCAATTATGTTGCCAACATTCGTAAATCCTCTTTTTCTGGACCTTCCCAAAAAATCCATTTTTCGTCTCAAAGTAAATTTAGTAAAGTTCAATTAAAGTTAATGAATTAAAGTTCACTCAAAAACTGTTAATTCTGTGATCTGAAAATATTATAGTTAAAAACAATACTTATGCACTTAAAGTTTCCGAAACATACAAAAAAAAATACTCTATACTATAATACACTCTTCCTGAATGACAATATAATTCTCTAACTTCAAAATGTGCTAATTAATTTTCACATCAATATTAATGAGATTAGAAAAATGAAACAAATTCTTCAATATCAACTATCTTCTAATTTCGTACTTCAAAACCAAATTAATATTTCAATAATATTCATTATTAATCAAAAGAGTATCAGCAATTAACATGAAATCATTTATATTAAATCAAAGAAAATTTTGTTTTCGTTAACTTAAATCAATTAAATTGTTTTTAATCAAAAGTAATTCAAATACGTTTAAATAGAAATACCATTCATAAATTATTTCATCCACCAGAAATTAACACTATTAATAACTTGTTTTACACTTAGAAGTACTTTTTTGAAATTATTTTTAATTTTTTAAATAAAAGGCATAAATGTTTATACTTTATCAGAACACACAAATTTTCAAATGTTATAGTAATACTTGTAATAAATCATGTACTTCACAAAATAATTATTTTTAAATTAGACATAAAAAAAAAAATTATTATTATAAAACTGCATACAACTTAAAATTAAATTAAAAGTTTAGTAATCAAACACGAATCAACGTGAAATTATTTGAATAAATACTGTAACGAACTCTACGCTTAAAGACCGTGTGATTTGGAACTTCAGTTAGGTGACGAGGAGGATGACTGAGGTAGCACCCCACTCTCAAGCTTCAACGTGAGGATCTCGAGCCTTGCAGTGAAATACCTGAACATCGATTGGCAACGTAGACTGATCGCAAGCACTGCGCATGCACGAGTGCCAAGCCAAAGGGAGTCGACAGTTGAAAAACCACGACTTTGATCACCTGGTGACTTTTGGGGTGATGTTCTCTGGGCTCCACCCGTGAGCGTCTTGTTGACATCTGAAGTTGGCTTTAGCTTCCGACGAGAGCAGTGGTATCTGTGAGCTCCACAGGTGAGGCGGAGTGTGAAAATCCGCAGTCGGTTCTTACCTCTTAATGTAAAGATTAATTATCTCTGTGAATGTCAAGAACTCGGAATTTCTAAATAGTAAATACTGTACAAGGCAAATTGTGTATGTCTGGGAACTGTCTTATGTTTTGGAAATAAATCTACAAAGATCAAAGAGGTGTCATCTTTTAGATGCTTAAGACGTTACAATACCAATCGCAATAATTTCTTGATAACAAAAGTATATATATATATATATATATATATATATATATATATATATATATATATTAATGGCATAAAATTCTTAATTAGTGAGTAAATATACATTCATAAATAACCTTCAATTAGCTTTAATCAGAACAAAGAATAGAATGCGAGTTTCGTTTTCAAAAAAAAAAAAAAGTATTAAGAATACTGACAAATAAATAAGTGAAAATATCACTTAAAATTCAATTACGTTACTATATACTGTAACACACACACACAATACATACTAAGAGCAATAATATATAATCAATGTTCTTATACAGAATAACAGAGCAAGATTCTTTAGGATAAACAACACTTATCTGTTTACATGTTTTCTGGATGAAAACATTTATTTATTCGCAGGGTTGCGAATTCCTCTATTTGTTGACGGGTGACAAACGCCTCAACCTAAGAGGAAAAAGCGAAAAAAAAAGCTGGGAATTGCTCGGATCGGCCCGACGTTTTGGTGCCAATTTGTGTAACGGTTCTCTTATCTCATTACTGGGTAAACCAAAATAATGAATAAGATCTCGGGGTAATTTAAAATAGTTTTAATGACACAAAACAACACACAGTTACAAAGGACAGACATTTATACACAATGCAGATTAAACACTTAGAGGAAATTAAATATAATACATAGTCCAGGATTGGACAACGAAACCCAGTAAAGTTCACTCGTTCAGTTCCCAACTTTCTCTGGTGGTACTACAGAGCTTCGGTCGGTAATGCTTCCGTTTCAAGTACCGCCATCTACATTTTGGTCTTCGAATTAAACCGTAGTATACATATATATATATATATATATATTATATTATATATATATATATATATATATATATATATATATATATATATATATATATATATATATATATATATATATAATCTTTATACATAAAAATCTTCTGTGCGTGTGTTTGTTACTAAACTCCTCCTAAAGGGCTGGACCGATTTCAATGAAATTTTTTTGTGTGGGTTCAAGTAAATTCGAGAATGGTTTAGATTCACAATTCGGTCTGATATCGCAATTAATTAAAAAGATATTAATTAAAAACATTCAAAAAATACAACTCAACATTCACCTGCATTGTTGTAACAACGCTATTGTTATAAACAAGTAATATAAAAAAAATTTTAAAATCAATTTCTACTTATATCAACCAAGGAAAAATTTATTTTTTAGCTACTTTTTATTAAATAGTTGCAATTAATATAAATATGTATAAACATATGACAGAATCACAACATTAAGTGGTAATTAATTTTTATTAATTATCATTAAAGTATCGTATTGTCATCTAAAACAATCGTGTATTTAAAATTTCCTTTGACTGAATGCTTTAACACGTGAGAAAAAAAAAAAACTTTTCAAATTTTAACATAAGTCGCCAAAATGGCTGTAGTTGTAATTTTTTAAAGAATTAGTTTTAATTAATAAACTTTTATTAATTATAATTATATTATTGTATTGTCATCCAAAATAATCATGTACATTACATTTCAGCTCAATTGAGCGCTTTAAAATGTATTTTATTAACGATTGAATATTCCACCAAGATAAATAAATAAATAACAAACAAGCAAATTAAATATGTATAGAGATCGTGAGCTAAAAGTAGGAATTGAAAAAGGCGTAATTTGGCATCGAAAATTGATTTTCAATCAAACTGGCCAAACCCGATCTTTATTGTTACGAAAATGCGGACGATTCACGCTTTTTAGCTTTTTTAATTAACATCTTTTCAAATAATCTTTATATATATAATTCTTCTGTGCGTGTGTATGTGACTGAACTCCTCCAAAACTGCTGGACCGATTTTGATGAAAGTTATTGTTTGTTCCAGTGGACTCGAGAATGATTAAGATTTATTTTTCGGTTTAGAAATGTTTATTTAATTAATTTCTTATTTATAAATTGTTAAACTTGGAATATTTTACATTGGATTCCACAGACTGCGCTACGATCGCAGTATCGAGAATATTAAAAAATATTTTATTATATTTCAAGTGATCATTGGTGCTGTGATCATTTCAGGAAAATTATTTTGTCACTGCGTGTTATTATTTTGTTGAAATAAATCATGTATTAGTTAAATTATTACATTCAGATGTAATTAGTGTTTGAAATTTTACTCAATTTTACTCAAATTTCACTCAAAACGGTCCAGATTGTTAAAGCTTATTCATAAAAATTTGGAATTTTTGAATTTAAGATGTGTGTACAGGACAGCGTCTGCCGGGTCCTCTAGTATATATATATATATATATATATATATATATATATATATATATATATATATATATATATATATATATATATATATATATATATATATATATATATATATTTATAGATATATATCTATCTATAAATATCTATCTATATATATCTATAAATATCTATCTATAAATATCTATAAATATCTATCTATAAATATCTATCTATAAATATCTATAAATATCTATCTATAAATATCTATCTATAAATATCTATCTATAAATATCTATCTATAAATATCTATCTATATCTATCTATCTATAAATATCTATCTATATCTATCTATCTATAAATATCTATCTATATCTATCTATCTATATCTATCTATCTATAAATATCTATCTATATCTATCTATAAATATCTATATCTATCTATAAATATCTATATCTATCTATAAATATCTATATCTATCTATAAATATCTATATCTATCTATAAATATCTATATCTATCTATAATATCTATATCTATCTATAAATATCTATATCTATCTATAAATATCTATCTATATCTATATCGATCGATAGAGATAGAGATAGAGATAGAGATAGAGATACAAATAGATAGATAGATAGATAGATAGATAGATAGATAGATAGATTTATATATATATATAGGAAATAGTATTTATTAGTTTCGAATAATTAGAATGTTTTAAATTTTCTATATACTTCGAGAGGGAGAGATGTAGGAGATGGCGACCTTTAAACAAACCAAATTGAATCGAGAGGCATTTCAATGCCCAATGAAAGAATTCGAGCGAGATGGCGTCAGACACATATAGTCCCTAAGCGCGAGATCATTTTTTCACTCGCAAACCGGACACGAGGGGAAGTAAGGTCGACGCCCTCTCAGCAACTTAGCCGTAAACAACGCTTCGTTAGGCCTAGCGATGTTTGACGCCTTCATTTCACAGGTGAATCCTGCTTAGTGTTCGAACTATCTTTTATTTATCTCCTTGTAAATAATTCAAAGCAGTAAATATAGCCTGTTCTTTATCTTAATAAATTAATTGTTCTTTAAACTTGTGGCTTATGCTTTCTTTCGTCCAACATTACCCCCTAGACACCGCCCCACATGTATATGTATATATATATATATATATATATATATATATACATATATATACATATATATACATATATATACATATATATACATATATATACATATATATATACATATATATACACATATATATATATATATATATATATATACATATATATACATATATATACATATATATATACATATATATACACACATATATATATATAAATATATACATATATATGTATATACACAAATATATAAACGAAAATATAAAAAATAAACAGATAGTTATAAGCCTAAGATAACTATAAATAGGTAGAAGGCACAGTAGTATAATGACAAACTCCTGGCCTTAGGAACCAGGATTGCTGGTTTAAAATATATACATGTATATATATATACATATGATTGATTGTGTGTGTTGATTTAAACGACGAATATATCTTTAATTATTAGCTATATTAAATGAAAGAAGCTGTTAAAGTTCGATTTCTGTTAATTTTAATCCAAACATTATCTTTCCACTGATTTATGAATCAGAGTATAAATTAATAAATTCATTTCAATTTAATCTGAGATAGGACTTTCTCCGTTGTAAGAACTTTAGCCTGGAAGTATGTTGCTTTTTGGCACCTAAGTGGAATTTAACATGTTCCCCTAAATTTGTCTGATTATTTTCAGATGCGTTTCTTATTTCCTGCGCCACGCTTTTTATTATGGTGGCAGAACTAACTTATAAGAATTACTTCCGATTAGCTAAATATGTTAAATTTGAATAAAGAATAAATTATTTTTCAAATTTTAATGAAAATTCTATCCAATGGTATTCTGTTTCAATTGTCTCATGAAATAGTAATAAAAGTACTTACACGAAATAAAGTAATAAGCTTTAAGAAAATTTTATAAATGTGTTTCCATAAGCTAGAAGCTTCTTATTAAAAATGAATTCAGTTTATTTTTTTTATTTTTATTTTAAAATTTTTCATAGGAGTAAAAATGTAAATTTTGTAATTTAATTTATAATTTTGAAACTGCATTGCCCTACTCGAAATAAAAAATACAATAAAATAATAAATAATAATAAAATAATAAACTCACATCAGTATATATTTTAACTAAAACTATTTTAGCCTAGAGACTATGACGTATGATAAATCATCATTGTTTATTTTTCAAATCTTTTTCCCAATGTAATATTACTTAATTAGTATTATCTAGTTAGAAATTCTAAATTATTTGTAATATAAAAACATGTTAAATATTCATCTATGAAAATGCTGGTCTAAACTATTTCCCCTGCGAGCTTCATGTTTTATTTCCGTTTGCTTTCGAAATCAATTATTAAAATGTTAACTAAGTATTGTGTTTCCGGAAATCATTAAATTACGTCTATCATAAAATTACAAATGTATATACTTTTGAAATCCTTATAAACTCAAAGGTCCAAACATAAGATATCAAAGTTTAAATTTAATGTATTTTGTGTAATCCGTAGTGAACGAAAATTATTAGTGCAATCATTTTGAAGTTGATATTGTCATCTCCTTATTCAGAAGTCTCTTAAACTGTTCATGAATACCCTGAAATTATAGCATAATTAAGATAAAAAGTAATCCGCCTATTTGTTAGCTACGAATATAATTGAAAGAAAAGACAATATTTAATATACTCGCTATAAGAAACTGAATCAAAAAGCTAGTATGCAATGAAAATTAATTTATTAAACTATTTAGATAAATGAAGAATACCATGGTATAAATATGAATTCTGTATGTGAAGACTAAAAATTATTCCTAAATAATAAGCAAATACTGGATCTAAAATGAAAACACTTTCTTTCTATAAAAAACTTTCTACGCATCCCACCCGATCTATAATAACATCAGATCTAAGCCTACAAAGTACATCAATGGCAAGAAGGTAGTCGTATGCAGTTGTTATCCATAGCTTTGAGCACCATCAGGCTACAATACAATTTGGATCCCTCCCATTTTGACTTTGACGGAGAACACCGGGGGTGTCAGAGGCTTCCCACAACTCTTCCCCTTCCACCAACTTCAGGAGAGGACTTTCGGTTCGACGAATATTAAGAGTGAACCATTCCGTAAAAGTACTGTTCGTTTACAACTGTTTTACTGTTCGTTTCGAATCCTTATCCAAGATTCGAACCCAGGCGCTACCGCACAGCAGTAAGCATCACTAACCACTGTACCGAAAGAGCACAAATTAAAACGTATTTCATTCTATTTGTTAGGTATATATTTGAAAGAAAAGCAATTTATATTGATTTACTCACAAGAGAAGGCGCGAGTTATATTAACATTGCACTATTAAGTGGCAAAAGGATTGTTTGGCGACAGGATCTCGTAATCTTGAGCAATGGTCAAGATACGAGGACATCACTTGATCTGATGCCTTCCTCTTCAAACTACCACACGACACCAAATGGAGGATGTTTGAGCCTGGACATATTTAACGTTCATCAGCCCTCTCAACACGGTGCGTGTTCAGCGGCACTGGGGTTGAACACATGACATCAATCACGAGTCTGTGACTTTACTCGCTGGAAAAACTAAGTAAAGAATTAATTAAAAAAATGATGAATACATTTGTATAAAGTCGAATGATGTATTTGAAGATTCAAAATTATTAATATATTCTAAGCAAAAAATTAATGTAAATTAAATACAATTTCTTTTTATAAAATAACTTCGAAAACGAGTTATTGTGCTATATTTTATGTACAGTTTCAAAGATTTATAGATATTCCTGTATGTGTGATAAATATACTTTTTTCAATATAACTTATATTATTACAGCTCTCGCTTTTTTAACTGTATTTGAAAAGAAATAATATAATTTAAGTGAAAAGTATAGGATGTTATATAAGATACATAATTTAAATCAATTTCTTTTTCACCTAATTTTTCAAAAAATTTTAAATGAAAGTTATGTACATCAGTTCTACGTTGTTTTTTTATTCCAAGGCATTCCTTAATGTAATTAAATTTATGTGCTTTTACATAGTAATTTTTTTAAAAAGATAACTATAGGCAAATATTTCTCTCTTAACGGAAAGTAATTAAATGTTAATTAAATTTTTAAATAAAATGTTAACGCTTGAATTCAAAACTTTTATTACTCAACTACTTCCAAAAAGAGTTTAACGTTAAAAACGCAAACTCAAGATTCAGAGTCTTAAAAACTACATTTGTAAATTTAGTACAACTTCGTGTGTCTAATTTATAACTCAATTATAAAAAGTTTACAGAAATAGTTAGTCGAAAGAAACCTTAAATAAATGAATAAATAAACTTTCAACGGAATAACATTCCTTCTGCTTTTGTGTATTCTTAAGTAAAATAATACATATTCACAGAACAAAAACACAAAAAAAGTTACATAAGATAAAACAGTAACTTTTAAGTTCATTACTTAAAGAATAATAAAATAAAATAGCTGTAAATAATAGTACTAAATGAGATTTGCATCAGTATACCATACAAAGAATAGAACTACATTTTATGGTTATATTGCTTATTTTATAGCTTCAAATAAATAAAATATTGGAGGAATTAATGTAATAGAGTTCTTTTTATAATGAGAAACTTCATTTTGTGCACGTAAAAGGGATTTGGAAACAGTGCACTGAGCTTAAATAGTTAAGTATATATTTTTCTTGAAAAATAATTGGAAATAGTGAAAAGCTCGCGTGATATAACAGCCCTTACTAGGATTTTTCAGGGGAGGGGGGCCCCCTGAACTTCAGAAGATTACTATATATCGAAAAGAACTAAGCAGTTGATTTATAATTAAATATAAATCAAAATATGAAGGATGTAAATATAAAACAAGTTCTTTCAAATATAATTTTAATATATGTTTTAACGTTGATACATATTCTAGAATTTATACTATTGTCGTCAGGTTTGATTTGGTAACTTATGTATAGCTTAATTTTTCTTACTGTTTATTTTGTTTACTGATAACTAATCGCTTAGTATTGTAAGTTTTATTGACAAAATTGGCATCCTTTTGATGAAGAATTTTTATGTGAGAATTCTTCAGTCGACTGTTAAAATTCGGATTTGATATGTGTTTTGGACACGTAATAGAAAAATCAGTTGCTTATATTAATTGATTTAGATTTTTTAAATTGCAAGGTTTTTATTGAATATTTGGTACTTACGTATTATAACTCGCAAAGTTAGCAACCCTGATTCTTTAAGTGCCGTTGGCAACAAGATGCTTTGTTTCATATAATATTGCCAATAGAGTACGATAATACATAAGTACCGAATATTCTTACGTGTAAATGTGTGTTCATTTTTGTCACTGCCTATTTTTAGATTAAAAAAATGTACTATTTCGATTTTATTATTTGCGCCATATTTCGAACACTGATCCATCTAAACAAATATGACTAATCGGTCGCGTTTTTGTATATTTTTTTACATTTTTTTCAATTAATACAACTAATTTCTTTCAATTTTCTTATAGCTCATGTTATTTTAACTTCTACTTTACTAATATCAAATTCTTTGCTAAGTATTCAAATATTACACATTAAATATGCATACAATATTGCTATGTTAATACATATCCCTAAAATCACAATTTATGCGTCGAAATCATCGAAAGCAGATCCAATACTAAAGTTTTTAAAATGACTTTTAGAAGCCATGTCATGCCACATAAGACAAGGAAATTGTTTGCTTTCGACGGCCAAGGCAACACAGAAATTTCCCCAAATATAGATAAGTGAAATGTTTTTCTAACATAAGAAAATACAAATGAATAACATATTGTAGAGGAAAAATTATATTAATTGATTTTTCTGTTATTTTAGCTTACCACTAAAGATTTCAACTTCCTTTTAATGTTTCGTATATTATTCTAACTTTTATTATATCATCATAAAATTATTTTGAAATTCTTACAAAATTGAGTTAGGCTATTTTACTTTTGATAATTCTTAACAATGCTTTTCATAGTGATACTAATTTAAGGATATAATATTTATGGTATAATAACATTCTTCATAAAACTTTTCATTTCTTTGGTAAAGCTGTATTCAATTGTGTTGTATAGATTGAAGTATATGGACTATATGCTTAAGAACAAGACAGTTCTTCATGAACGATGCAATTTATTGTTGAAAACAATCATTTATATACAAGATACAGCAGTTAAATTTGCACAATAAATTTAGAAATTTTTCGTTGATATAGGGAGGAAGTTAGAGAGCGGTTACCAGCTCAAGTGTCTTCCACGTCACTTAACCATGATGCGTTGCCAAAAACTCTCTCTTGTAGCTGAATGGTGCTAAATTTATATTCATTCAGTCACTCACTCCAGAAGGTTTTCCCACCTTCTGCATAGCCCTGACACACTAATCAGTGTCTAAAAGTTGAAGTCCGTAATGCAGTGGTTCTCAAACTTTCACTACTGCTGACCCAATTTTCAATCAAAGTTTTTATCGCGCCCCCTTAAAAATAATAATGTACCGAATGCCATAATAATGAACTTTTTGCTAAAGATACAATACGATCATAATTATAAACCGTATAAATTAGCAAGCTAAGTATTGAATTTTGTGTATGTGTGTTACTTTTAAGTAATACATATATATATATTTTTTTACTTTTTAGTTTGATTCCCTATAAAAGCGAGTTTTTTAGTTTGTTTTAAAACTATAATTTATTTTATAATTATTTTTACTACACACGATAAAAATCACAATTCCAGTGAATAATTTAATTAAGAGAAAATATACTTACCTACTTTCAAGGGTTTTAAATTTTTCTTTGACAATTTAAAAAAAAATACAATAAAAACTAAAGAAAATGTTCCAAATGTGCTTTGCCCTTAATAAAGGACATAAATCACAGACACTTTTCGCTGACAATACAGGGAAATTATTTTCCATCAAAATTGTCATATTTTATTCACGTTTTTGTAGTTTTGCTGTCTGATGATCTACAAATAGCATTTTGAACTTTTTCTTCTTTGTGTCTTTTTGACAAGGCGAAGTGCTACATTATGGCTTCATAGTTTTCTGCATAGAGATCTTTAGGCAGCATTTGAAAATTTCAAATCAACTCAAACGTTTCACATGTCTAACTCTTTTCTTATATTTACTTACGCTATCTTGATTAATATACATTGTTTCAGCAGGTTTTTCAATTGCTTGATCAGTTTCAACTTTCTTCAATAGGAATCACAGATGCCCATTTTTATATAAATATATTCTGCTCATTTACATTTATAAACCATAATAAGTCGTACTACACAGCAATCAAAAATCACAAAAATTGTTCATGGGGAAAGTGCAGCATGTTCTAAAAGTAATTGTGTAAAACGTTTTTCATTATGCATATGTTTCAGAATACTCATAAAAATACATCTTGGCCAAATAATCCTTCAAAGTGCTCTCTCTCTCTCTCTCAGTATGCTTATCTATATATCATAAAACTCATTCACATGGGAAAAAAAAAAAAAAAGCAGCAGAAAATTATTATTTACAACTTTCCTAAAAGAAAACAGATGGAGTGAAACATACCAGTAAGTTTGAAGGTCAAATATATAACAGTCAAAAGTAGCATTTTAGGTTAAAAGAAACGTAATAAAAAATCTCTCATCGTGTGATTACAGTAAAGCAAACAAAAAATGTATTTTTTTATTTGGTTATTTGGTCAAAGATAGCTAATGAACGTTTGAAGTGGAATGTTTCATTTTTGATCACCAGATGATATGTATAAATGTTATCGGTGTAACTGTGAATTTTTTATTATGTTTGAAAGCATTATGTTTTACTTCATTCCCAAAAATTATTTTTTAAACCTTTAATTTCAATATGCTCGCGCCCCCCTCGCAGGGTTACCACGCCTCCCCAGGGTAGCGCACCCCACTGTTTGAGAAACACTGCCGTAATGTTAAAATTATCCGCAAGGAAGATCTGAGTCGTAAGGAAGTGAACACTTCAACACACTTGAAGTAGTACTAACTCAGTTTCAGCAAGCAACTGTTATTTATAATCTGCGTGGCTAGCTTCCCGTGCTTTTAGAAAAATCCCTCTTATGCCATAGTTCTTGACGTTGTAGACTATTCCAGTAGTTTCGCGAGGTATTTATATGGTCCCTGCGTCACCAAAAAGGACGCTAACTTGGCTGAATCTACAATAGTTCACCTAAGTTCCTACTAAAACGCCATTATAATGTGAGGGATGGCGTTACTTGCGAATATTAATTTTTTTTATCTTAAAAGAACTGCTACAAAAAGTAATATTATCTTATTACACATATAGATTGAAATATTTTCACTATTTTAAGATAAAATTAACCGTTAATTAAACAATTTTGTAGGGATTTTGATAATAGCTCTGTTTTTTTGCAAGTATGTTTTAAAGCAGTGCCTGAGTACAAAAGACACAGTGTTTAGGTTAATGAGATTAAGTAGCTGATACTTTTGTGTTAAATCAACGGCTTTGCAGAATACTTATCATGTGATATTCTTTAAATTCTTAAGCTAAAACTCATTCTGACCAATGATGTGTATGCTTTTATACAGTGAATTTTTTATAGTTTAACTTTGTAAACAAACACATTCCTTTTATAATATTCTGCGTATCTTTCCAGATATGCTTTATAAAATATTTATCTGTACTACAACATTGCCTTTTATTAAAAATATCAATAATAAAGATTAAATATTTGCATATGGCTGTTTAAAAGTGTATTTAAAAAGATATACATAATCTTTAATTCCGAAATTGAAATTTTAATGCAATTTATTCAAATAATTATAATTATTACTTCATATATTATTACTTCATAATTATTCGGATTACATATGGTGTGTGTATATGAGAGAAATTTTAATTTCTTAAAAAAAATGGACATCTGCTAAGAGAATAATTGTCTGATAATTAATTAATTTTTAACAGAAAAAAAGGAACTGTTCGCATGTTCTATATCCACCTAAAAAGAATTGTAAAATTGAATTCTGAATTAAACCACGTATTATTGATGAACTGACTGGGGTCAAAGTAACAGACTCGTGGCTGGTATGTCATGAGTTTGAACCTAGTGCTGATGAATACTTGGCGTGCGGGGGTGTCAATGCACATAAATCTTTCGAGAAGATTCTAACGTATATTCATAAAATGGTCATTATATTCAATTTTTAAATATGGTTAAACCGAAGTGAATGCATTACTATGATACTTATATTTAAAAAAGATTAAAGCCTTGATTTCTCAGTTGTTACTTCAAAACAAAATTCAAAATACAAATTAAAAAGTTGAAATGAGAAAAATATATTCCAAATATATCTATTTTTCGAAATTCGATACAAATCTAATGCAGATTTATTACATTATAAAGTTAACAGACGTATAAATTAGAATTTTAAACTATTTGAATAAAACCACAAAAAGCTATGTGTGTGAAACTACTTGCATGCCAAAAAATATTATCTAATAACATTCAGTCATACATAAAAATTTATGATGGAAAAGAAGACGAACTATTTTATAATTGGGATATCTGACACCAATTTTACATTCATGTACAAAGTATCTAAATAAATAAAATTTGCGCTTAAGTCAAAAATGTAAAATTTCTACCTTGTGTGAATTCCCCGGTTGTTGCAAAGATCTGAGAAAATGGTCAAAAATTCAATGATTCCCTTTCCTAACTACCTTAGATATTCAAGACTGAGCATTTGTTTAGAGACCTGGAAAAATATGGTGTCTCAAAAAAAAAAAAAAAAGATTTTTTTTTCTGTTCTTTAAAAGTATTAGAAAGAGAACATTTGAATAATCCGATATTTGCATTATTCATGAGGGCCATTTTTCCATTATATTGGCTTGGATCGATCTGAATTCTCGTTTAGTTCTACTTTCTCTATTAACTTTCAATTCAAAATTGAATAGAAGGCAAGTCATGTGACCGTGAAATCTTACGTGAAGTGAAAAAAGATTGAGCAGTCCATAGAATAAAAATACCCCCTTATTTTTTTTGTCTTGTCTATTTAAAAGTCGATTAAATTGTTCTTTGACAATTATGAGCTATAGTGACCCTATTATGCGTTAGAAGGTTTTTACTTATACGTATTTAAAATGGCACTTTTTAATTCATATTTTAGAAGTTTTTTTTTATTTTAAAAAAACCGTTCTTTCCCTGATCACAAAAAGTAGTAAGTTGGAACAAAATAGTAACAGGTAAGATCTCGGGTTTAAAGTAATCAACTGCGTTGTTTAAGGCTCCTTAATCCAACTTTTGATAATGCACATTATTTATTTAGAGTTATTTTTAATCGAAATAATATAACTGGTGTTTCCCTGCTAAACATTTATCTAACTTGATGCATTAAAAATAGAAATTAACTCACTTCCTAATGTCCAAATTTATTATATACTAGCAAAATTTCACCACGCGTTGTTGTGGCTTGGTACGGATAAAAAAAAGTACAGCACATCCCTTTTTTGTATCTCCATTTAATTTCAGAGCCTTGCAATTAGACACACTCCTCAGTAATTGTGCTGATGATTATATCCTGGCTCAAACTATAATCCTCACAGCTGCGTTGCACTGAATTCCAGGTGATTGTAATTATGTTATTGTTTTGCACTCAAGACATGTTTGATGATGTTTCTCGATATTTTTAAGGTCATACGCAGCCTACTGTGTTCCCTTTTGTTGAGAACAGAGTTGACCTGATGTTGCAAAATGCTAATGCTGTGCTCAGAAGCGTGCATCGTCAAGTATGGCTGCACGTTGCTCTGCTGCTTCCTCGGCGAGTATTTGAGCCATTCTTTTGTTTGGTTTGCTCGTTCTCTGATGCCTGTTATTCCTTAGTTTGATGGTCATTTACTACTCACATTGCTTTTGCTGGGCGAAATGATGACTCTGACTTTCTGTAATGCATTATTTTTATGTACTAAATCCAAATTGACTGCACATAAAAAGGAATGGTTAACAAAAACGTATGAAATTGCAAAAAAAAAGTTTTTTAAAAAAGAAAAAAATAAGAATCAAAAGAAGGGAAAAAATTAAAAAAAATGCTAACAAAATATTTAACTTGAAACATAAATCAACCAACACAGCCCAATTCCAATTGAGTTAGAAACAGAATATTTTATTCCATTCAAACAAATCAATCCAAAGAGGTCAATTTCACTATATAACTTGAGGTCAAATGAACATTAATTGGCAGAGCTCAATTTCCGTCAATTGCACTGAGAAATGAGAAAAATAGTTAAAAAACTAAATGAAAAGCAATGAAAAAAATTTTAAATATACTCGCATAAAATCAACACTGCAATAAAAGACGCAGCTCAATACCAACGCAGTGTAGTACAAAATAATTAAGGTGACTGCCTGTGTTCAAAATGTGACCCATAATTAAACCATATAATTAATGACAGGAGTTACACTTTACAACTAAAGAAAATGTGTGCTTTTTTTGCCATTAGAAACTGGCTGCTTGCTTTTTTTCATCTCCAACAGAGTTAGGATAGAAATATAAATCACATAGCTGAAGACATTTTTTGCTGAACACGCAAGGAAAATTGAATTATGAACATGAATATCACAGCAGAAATCTACGTCTAAACCTTACTAAAGATTGAAGGTTTTTAAAATTTTAAATTTGACTGGCATTTGCAATCATTATCAACAAAGTTCAGGATCTACCTTTACAATTGAGCAGCTTAGGTCTAGACATGGAATGCTCCTCACATGGATAATTATTTGTTGTGTGTTCTAGAGTATTCGGTAATGGCGAATGAATGCACACTGCGAAATAATTACTGGGACACAAAGGTCCATTGTTTCTAAACTGCAAGAACTTCACTGAAAAAAAGACAATTTAATGCACATTGAGGCCTCCACTACTGATACAATGTAATTACTTTTAGGTTCGTAACATAAGGACAAAAACAAACAGTTATAACTTCAAGAGTATTCGGTTAAGAAATAAATGAAATATGTTAGAAAAGTTTTGTTCTATGGATATAGTTATACAAGTTTTTTTTTATAAAAATCATACCTCAAGTTCAAACGGTTAAATATATCAGAAATGTATGCTTTATCATTCCTTTCTTTTATTTTAAACCAGAGTGTGCCCCTCAGGAGCATGTGATAGTGTACAGCTTGGGGGTTTTTAAATAAAAAATCATATAATTTAAGTGCAGATAGTTAAATATATCAGAAAAGTGTGTTTTCTCTTTCAACCAGACTAAGCCACGGCAACGCGGGTGGGTACAGCTAGTTGTAACAAACTTAAATCTTAAAAACTATCAAAAAACAATATAAGGTTCAATATTTTGATGAAAAAACCATAAACAGTTCCAAACAAACAGAAAATATACATCAGAAAATCTTAATGTATCCGTTTGTTTGTATTTCAGAGTAACATCAAATTATATTTTGAAATCTGACCAATTAGATCCGTTTTAATCAATCTAATATGTTACCGACCCAACTCTTAGAAATTTTAACAACTATTTGGCAGAAAAATTCATATTCAATTTCAGAAAAATATTATTATTTTATTCAAACAGGTATAGAACGATTTCCCATTATTGAATGGCATTTGGCGATGTCTTCTGATTCGAGGTAAATGGTGGACTGAAAAACAATTAACCTCCAAATAATAATTATTATGCCACTTTACCCAGTATGGTGGTTATGACATTCGGTTTGTTATCGAGTGGGTTCGAATCCCAAGTAAGGCATGGATGTATCTACGGGAAAAGAAATCGGACTTTCACTTGCAATGGTTTCCCGTCTCACAAAAAAGGAAAAAAAGGAAAGCAGTGTACCTCTTCTGTTCTTTGCTGGGATCAGCATTCGTAATAAAAATCTGTATTCTTCTGTGATTGTGTTAAATGTTTCTGTTCATCTATCTTACGTCTTTCCCAGAAATAAACACATGGCAGCAACAATAAGTATTGTATAACAATTTAATTTAGAATTACTGGAGAAAGATCAATTTTTTTTTGTCAGAAATTTTTATATTAGTGCGCTACTCGTTTTGGCATGATTTTAAAATCACGCCAAGTAGAGCTTTGGCAGCATCTAATGTTATCACTTAAACTTTAAGAAACTTTAACTATTTCCGGGGAAAATTAATAGCATACTGAAGTCAAATTAGTACTTTATGTATAAAAATTATCTAAGGCAAATAACCCCAAGCTTGGAAATACAATACACCCAACTCTTTTTTTTACACAATTTGAAATGTGTGACACGGTTCACAAATATACTTTCTTACACTAATTTTTGTCCTAGCAAGAATTCCTCTTTTTTTACCATTTCAATCTTAATTAGAAGATGGTCGGCTTATGCCCATATATGTGACTTGATCTACTTCCTGGCCTTTTTACTTTATATTCTAGAGTTTCGGAGAATACCTGATTTTTATAATCATTTTTTCCTTTATTTTGTTGAGCTCAACAACACTGCGTTCTTCAGTATAGTTGCTTTTTTGTATTGAAGTGTTCAGTTTGTAGGATGCAATAAATAATTTTAATAAATTTCTATAAGTTAACGCAGAAGTTAATTTTTTTTAATACAATGGTGACATTTCCAGTAACATGAGGGTATTATAGCAGTATTGAAAAAGGATCACATAATGCAAATGTATCAATGTAAAACCATGGAAGAAAGAAATTCTACTATTGTGGAAGCATTGGGAAAGTTAACGATTATGGATTACATTTCAAATGCTTCTTTCGTTAATAAACAGTTGTGCTAATCGATTTTGAATGCTCATTGGAGAGAGATTTTCCCAGCATGCATCAAAGTGGAAGTTTCGTAGGTCAAAAATCAGTTTTGTGATCTGAAGTTATAACTCTACCAAATGAAACTGGAGACGAAGGTTTCAATTACATGCAAAAGATTAATTTTAATTTTTCCTGTCATAAAAATTAATTGTTTTCGTATTATAAATATGTAATATGTATTTCATTATTGCATTTTTGGACGGTTTTCAAAGGAACAAATATACCGTGGCAAAAGAAAAAAAACAGTTGGGTGTACTACATTTAATTGATGTAAAAATATTGAGCTGACTTTATCAATCTGAAGGCATAGTTAAAAAAAAAAATATTACATTTTTTGTTTACTAAACATGCAAATCAATTTGGCATACGATTACCTGAAAAATACGTTTATAATATGTAAACAAAACCGTAAACTTTGGGCAGCGAAAGCGTATCAGTATGTTACAACGAACTTAAATCTTACATACAATTGAAAACAAAATAAGTTTCAATATTTTGAATTTTTTTATTGAGAACATTTACTACCCCATGCACCAGAAAGTATCACACGGGAGCTTACATATAAGTAAGCGAGTAGCACACATCGCAAAGAAGAGAAGGATTACAACACAAACATCCTTGTCTTACCCGGGATTCGAACACAGACCTTACGGCATCGTAGTCAGTGTCACTAACCACTATACCGGATGGACGACGAATATTTTAAGGTATCCGACTACCCTAAAACCATGATTTTTTCAAAAATCGGCAAATTTTTTATGATTTTATTTTATAGACCATTTTATTAACTTAATAACAATACCAAGTATTTTATTTTCCCTCCACTAGAACAAAAACTACAAGCGTTTTAGTAAAAGCAAATGCCATAACTTTACACAAGATGTCAAACTTTGAAATGCGTTTTACGCGAAACGTGTTTTTTTCGAAAAACTCAAACGGGGACCGCGATTGCTCAAAAAGTTTTGAAAATAATTAGCTGTAATTTTTGTTTATGTTCTGCATAACAGTAGAAGTGTTTTGATCTTCAGATTTATCAATAACTGTTTTATTTCAAAATTTGCAGCTCTTTATGTGAATATAGTCAATGTTTTTTTAAGCAATTTCGTATAATGACTTAGATAAAGTGCTCTAGTTTTTGTAAAAATTAAAATATTTCTTATCGTGAAGATCACTTCAAACAGGAATAACAAAGTAACACATCAAAATTGAAAAAATGAGAATTAGTTCATAAAATCTTTGTAGAGAGCGGGCCCCGTTTATGTAATTTTTCGTACATTTTTACTAGTTTTTTCCCATGTTAATAATAATAATTTTTTTTCTTTTACCAATTTTAGAATTTTTTCCTTAAAATATACTATATAAATATAAAAATCACAAAAGATCTCCATATTTCCTTTTTTTCAAAAAAAAAAGTTGTCGCAAGTAGTCGGATACCTTAATTAAATCAGCATAAACAGGTTCGTAACAAACCCAAAAACATGTCAGAAAAATCTTAATTTTTGTCATTTGTATTTCAATAGTAACATCAAATGAAATTTAAAAAATTGTCGAAAACATAGAAAAAAAATACTTATCATAAATTATCGTGATTTAATTTCGCCAAATTAAGACGTAGCCAAGTGCAGAAAAATATTGTGTCCCAACATGCATGGAGCGATTTCTTATTGAATACATACTGCAGCATTTGGTGACGTTTCTGGATTTAAGGTAAATCAGTGTTTCTCAAACTTTCAATACTGGCGACCCAATTTTCAATCATAATTTTTGTCTCGCCCCCTGTACAACAATAATGTATTTACTGCAATAAAAATGCACTTTGAGAGAGAGACGCTAAAGTTACAATACGATCTTAATTAAAAACCGTACAAATTAATATGATAAGTATATTAAATTTTGTGTATATGTAACTTTTAAGTAATATATATTTTAAGAAAATTACTTAAAATATATATTACTTAGAATTATGTTATTTTTCTTTCTCTAATTTTCAAATTGGAACAGATCGCAAAATGATGTATTTAATTAAAGATTTATTTATTTCAGCATTCATTTCTCAAAGTACAAATGTCATTAGAAAAATAGTCTAGTCAATGTCGCTCTCTATCATATCCATCACATCTGTCATTATAGGATACGTTTGCGTGAGTCTGGGCAACCTATCGGACGTCTGCGCAAAACATGTAAAAATGCTTTTCCTCGTACAATTCCAGTCAGTTTTGGTCCACTCGATACTCCTATAGCTACCGAATCTAGCTTAAATGTACATTTTTTTAATTTCCACATCAATTGTAATTCACGGTAATTAAGTTTTTACGGCAGTAGATTAAAACAATATCATACATACATTTTTAAGTCGTAAGCAAACATTCGACCATAATAAAGAATCAACAAGTACACAAACGAACGAGCATGGTTCCGAAAATTAAATCAAGGCGATCTTCTCAAAAATACTTAAATTTTGGATTTACCACTACTGAAGTAAATGATGGAAAAAAGCCCCAGCTCGATGTGTGTTAAAACTTACAAATCTGTAGAACAACATGTGAAAGTTGTTTTTAAAACATGTAAAATCATTTAGCTATGTTGGCAAAGAATTTTAAAAAGTATTTTCTGGCTGAGGACAGCTTGGTAGCAAGTTACGAGTGGATTAGGGATCTATTTCAAGATACTCCAGAAGGGCTCTCAACTTCCGAAGAAGAAATCTTCATAGATTTCACATCCAGTGAAAAATTAAAAGACAATTTTGTAATAAATCGCTTTTTGAATTTGGGGTAGAGGTGGATGAGGAATTATCTGTACTGAAAACAAAAGCACTTCGTATACTATTACCATTTTCAACATCCTACCTTTTTCAAACCGGATTTTCTGCAGTGGATGCCTTGAAGACAAAATATAGATCTCAGCTAAATATAGAAAAAAAAAATAACTTTTAAGTGTCAATTTCTGATATTAAACCTTCCTTTGAAAAACTTTCCTCTACAAGACAAGCCCGTGGAAGTCCCTAATAATTATTAAACTTGTTCCTAATTTAGTAATCAGATTGATTGATTGATTATTAACGTCGCACTGTTCAGCTGCACGAGGGCGTTTGACGACGGACCACGTAATTTTGAACCATGGTCAAGTGACGTGGATGACACCTGAGCTGGCACCCCTCTCTCCTAACTACCACACCACACCAACGGGAAAACGTTTCAACTCTCAACAGATTTAACGTGCATCGCTGCCCTACACGGTGGGTCTTTAGTGGTACTGGGCTCGAACTCGTGACAAGGCGAGCCACGATCCGATACCTATACCACTCGGCTACCACGGCCAAATTCAGTAATAAGAAATTATTTATAAAATAACTTCTTCAGTACTGCGTATACTGGCTGAAACACCGACTCTTCGCACGAGTTCATTTTTTAAAAAAATAAAACATTATTCTTGATATAATAGCTGAACTGTAAGGAGAGTAAAACTGTGTGCACGACATTGTATACAAAAATGTAAATGATTTTTTTAGATAAATGCTATAATTGTAAATAACTGTTTAAAAGAACTGTAATTTTAAACCTCACACAATTAGCATTTAGAATTAATGTTAAATTATGAAAAAGAATATAAAATTCCGATGAAGAATAATTGTGTTACTTTTTAACATTTAAAGCGAGAAGACTTCAAAATGTTTTAACCCGGGAGCAGGCGCGTACTCGATACTAACATTAATGGTAGTGCGGGGGGACTCAGTCACCCCGATCATTTGTTTAGAATTATTTTTACTGTACACGATACAATCGGAATTCTAGTGAATATTTTAATTTATAGAAAGTATACTTACCTTCTTTCAAGGACTATTCAATTATTTGATGATTTGAGAAAAAATCCAATAAAACTGAACTAAAATGATTCAAAAGTACAAGACCATAATAAAGGACGCAAATCAGACACTTTTCAATTATCCTACAGAAATGGTAAGCCAATCAATTCTTTTCCAAATATCGCAAAACTCAGTTATTTACAATTTCCCTAAGCGAAAAGCAAACGCATAAAAGATGGGAGGGAACTAATATTGATAATAACCATACCATAAGATTGAAGGTCAATCAAATGATTAGCAAACGTACAATGCAGCCTGGCTGAAAAGTGAATCATGACTTCCTTTTCTTTTTCTACAACTAATGTACAGTATTTCAATAATAATTACAGTGGTGAATTGTTTATCTTCTTAGAATTTTTCTCAGGGTCTCTGGGTTTCGTTTTTCTTTTAACGAGTAATATTTTATGTTATAACGAAATAAAAAAATCTCTCATTGAGGAAATACAGCAAATAAAACAAAATGTTTTTTTCTTTAATTTGGATTTGGGATCAAAGATAGCTATTTGATGACGGAAAAAAGCTAGATAATAAACATAAATTATGTCAGTGTTGTTGTGTGTATTTTTTTTATTATGGAAGAAAGCATTTTGTTTTACTTCTCTTTCCGGTTATTTTTTTAAAAAATCTTTAAATTTTCGATACGCTCGCGCCCCAGGGGCGCGCCTCACACTTTGAGCAACACTGAGGTAAATGTTCGACAGGGATTTAATTTATCAATACTGTAGAAATATAAATTAGCCGTAAATTTTTTTGGTAAGCTACTCGTCTCGATCTGTCACGGCCTGTTTAACGTTATCATAATTTTTAGAAATTACCACTACTTAGCAGATAAATTTGCAGCTTACAGAAGTCAAATACAATTATAATCTTCACTTAGAAAATAGATAAAAACTTTTAGCTCAAAATTACAGAAAAAGTGCATCGTAATGTATAAGCAAAATCGTAAACATAGCGCGATAATATTATCTGAATGTTGCCAAAACTACAAAACAAAATTTGAGAAGTTTGAAGAATAATCATTAAAAAAACGATTTATTTGAAAAATAATCCTAATAAAATACCAAAAAAAACAGAAAAATTGGATAAATATTCCTACATATACACATAACTATAGTAAAAATATGTAATAACCTTGAAAAACTGCGTGTAAAGTATAAATTTTCGCATTTAGTGACGGACTTGACATCATGTGACGTCATAATACCATAAAAATGTTCAAGGAATTTTTCGAAAAATAATCCTTATTAAGTATAAAAAACAGAAAAATTGGATAAATATTCCAACCGATAAACATGCCTATATAGTAAAAATATGTAATAAAACCTTGAAAAACTTCGAGTAAATTATAAACTTTCACATTTAGTGACAGACGTGACATAATATGACGTGATAACACCAGAAAATCACATAAGAATAAAATTTTTTAAAAAATAAAAAGAATTACGAAATATATAATAAGTACATAAAAACCCGTCCGGATTCAAATGAAACGTTTTGTCAAAATTTCAGAGGAAATGGTTCAGTAGTTTCGAAGATTAGCAGCTTTGAATAAACACACATTACATTTTTATTTGTACAGATTTCGAAAATCAGGGCTTAGGATCTATACAAAACTCTCAGCTATTCATAGACAAATTATTATTATTTTAGGAGCATGTTCCTTCTTTTTTTTAAAAAATGGAGCATTTGAAAAAATTTCAAAATTTATTTTAAATTTCTTTAAAAACTAAAATTTTTGTACATTGTTATGTATGTATTTTATTATTATTTTAAAATGCAAAAAATTAGGGATTTTTAAAAAATTAACAAAATAGGTCTTAACGTAGTCGGATACCTTACAGTTAGGATATTTTTAAAAAATGTAATTTTTCTTCGTTTGTTGCCAAAAATTGCATTAATTTTTATTTTATATTTTACTAATATTTTTAAAACAATTTTATATCTATAGTCTAATTCACGTGACACTACATATATAAAATATATTTATTCATAATCTTTTTTTTTTTTTGAAAATTAAGATTCCGAATGAAATCTAGTTTATTATCTTAAAAGTATTAAGCTGTAAATTAAAAAAGAACCTGCTGTTAAATTTTGAAACTTGAAAATCTTTCTTTTATCAGTATATGATTATATATGAACAAATCTTACATGCAGAGAATGAAATTATGAGAATGAAAGTAAACCAAAAATCCAATTTAATTTGCTTGTCTTCTTTTCATGGTACAGAAGCCCATAGAAATAATTTATAGTACTTAATATAGGCAATTTTCTCTTACTCAAACAGCAGTCGGAATATTAATTTTATGTTAAGTCAATTTCCACCTATTGAGTAAGTGTAAAGCCTTTAGATTATATATTTAGCATTATAATTCGACTTATTTTCCGAAACTTTGTAATTGTAGAAACCCCCATCATTAGTATGTTTCCGTTCTCTCAATCAGTCGAGATTTGTAAACTTTGAAGGTGTATTGAAGTTATCATCTTCCTTATTACAGTAATTGATAATGACGCTTCATTTCATTTTCAAAGGCTTTGATGTATTTGCTTAAAACGGAAAGCTGTCATGTAATATGAAGGTGCATGTGTTGAGAAATAATTACGGTCATTGTCAAAAATTTCTAATGTGATGCAACTGAGCTAAGTGATGAAAAAAGGGAAAATTATTTTAGCTCACGTGATTATAAATTTCATTTTGCCAATTATAAAATTTTTAGTTTCATTTTGTAAAAAAATGAGCATATAAATATTTATAACTAAAATAGAATTATTTCAACTCCATCATTTACATTGTGCAATAAAATATCTAGAATAAAAAAAAAGCTTCCTTTTTTTATCCGATTTGCAGCTTTTTAATAAAAATATGGTTGCATTCAGCATAAAACTATTTTGCATCCTATTCTGTATCTTTTTTCAAAGAATGGGAAATATAAAATCACAAATACTATTTAGAAAACCAAAATAAATTTACAATTTATTACGTTTATTTAAGTTGCTTAACAATAACGTTTAAAATCCAGCGACAATGCATAGAAATCGTTTGAAAATAAATACATTGTTGTATTTAATAATATATACAAAGTGAGACAAATACTAAGAATTTCGTTAAAAAGAAAAATTTATTAATGATTTGATTTAAAAAAAAATTGAGCTTTACTATAATGAACAAATAAAAGAAATATTAGAAGTTTAATATTAGCCCAAACAATTGAATAAATGCATTAGAGCTGAAAAACAGTCAAATAATTGCATAGTAAAAAGTATTTTTGTACATTTTTAAATTGTATTTTTCTCAACATTTTACATAAATTTTATTATTAAACAGGCATACCATATATTATGTGTCATTAAATATCTATAGACATTGAGTCTTTTATAAACATTGAGTTTTATATTTATAATCCTGCAAATAATAAAACAAAACAAAAAATTGTCAATTTTTTTTTCGATTAAGAAGAAAAGTATATGTGTTAGAGAATTATTTGCTTATTAAAAGTGTACAAAAATCATTAGACTATATTATATAAAATGCTTTCTAACTTAAGCGGTCTTCAACTTATATTTGTTTAAAGTTACATTTTTGAAACTAATTACCTTGAGAATTGCCATAAAACTGATCAGTGCATAATTTTTCTAATAACAATATTCTTTTGTCTTGACTTTTAATTGGGAGTTAAAATTTCCGATCCCATTTTTATGGAATATATATATATAGCAATAAATAAATTAAAAAAAGACTAATGAATCCTAAAACATCTTAAGAACAAACCAAAAGAACCAAAAACATGGAACTATTACAAACCAAAAAAGAGAAATATAGCTAGAGTGGAAAATAATAGTTTCAGTGATATTGTTGTTTTTCTAATGCCACCTGTCTGACGTATTGAGGCCCACAAAATTCATCGTGGCAAGGGACTAGAAGTACGCCTGTCGTTGGCTTTGAGTACCATATAGGTGACAGTACGATTTAGCTCGGCGAAATTCCCGGAAGAAAAAAAAATAGATCGCGACACCACCTATCTCCACCTCCACAATTTCTGCATGGAACTCTCAGTGATATACAATATGTATTAATAACTATTATTGACATTTTGTTTTAATACTAGTATTTTAACTAAGTATACAATTATTGAATTGATTGCGCCACATGTGTGTTTAATAAATTAATAATATTATTTTAAATATTTCTTGTATAATCATTTATTTTCCACAAATATTTATATAAATATATTTTTAAGGTTTTTTAAACATATATATATATATATAATAATAATATTATTATTCTATCAGAATTTTTTAACTTTAGCCGGTACTGATATTCCTCTGTTGTATTTGGCGGGAAACATAACCAGTTGATCCACTCACAAAGTAAGTCTTATTATTTACCTTTTGCATCGACTTTAAATCTTTCTGTGAATAGTAGTAGACTATAATATTATCGTTATATTTTATTAGTATCGTGATTTTATTTATAATATTTAAATTTCTCCTAATATTATTCTTTGCTTTCCCCTTGGCACTTCGAATAGACAAATTACAGGTGTAGGTTGGCTAGCCCTAAAACTTATTTAAACCTGAAATCTTGGTTCTTAAAGCCAGGAGTTTGTTAGTGTACTACTGCACCTAATATTTCCTATGTTGAATAGTTATCCAAAGGTTATATAGCTATCTGTGAATATATATTTATGGATTTTATATATACACAAAAGAAATTTATATAATATATGAAAAACAAGAAATAATAGATAATGAACATAACAAGAAATAACAAGAAAAAATGTAACGTAAACATAAAAACAAAACATGAAATCGAATTGATAGAAAAATACAAAAAGGTAACTACAAAAAATAATCTAGCGAGTCAGTAAGCAAATTCGTACTTAGGACCGAATAAGTAGGGATAAACTTGTTTGAAGGCGCCAACCTTCCCCCTTTGGAAACTCGGTCGAAAAAACCAAATAACAAATAAAAATTCAAAGTATATAAAAACTGACAGAAAGTATGATAAAACCACTGACTACTATTCTGCAACAAATTCACCTAAAATCTCAAAGCAGAAAATTCCTAAAACAATTACGTAAGAAAAAGGTACTTTTAAAAAAGAATTTAACAAAATGATTTACTCACAGAGCTTTTTCCAAGAGAACCACGAGTCTTGAAATTAATGGAAAGCTGTTATTCACCCAGTTAAAAACCTGAATATACATAAACGCATCTTTTAAACTAGCCAGCAAAGATAGATGCCAAGAGAGATGACAATCAAATTTGGTAGGATATGAATTGTTTGGTTATCAAAAATATAAATTTGCTAGGCTCTAATTTGGTTGGTTGTCAAAAATGTGTAAGATGTTCAAGATATGTGTGGAAAAGATGTAAACTGTGAAAAGAGTGTTATAATAAAAACTTAACAGCAAACTTAACCACTAACATGCTGACTTTGAAATCCTATTGTTGTGTGGTGGATTTGGAATTAGAAGTAGCAAGACGATTAAAATTTATTTGTGATGAATATAAGTTCTTATGAAGTTAAAAGGGTATTCACACACACACATGATCTAAAAAGCATTGGAAAACGTTTTTTGATATTATTGAATTTATCTATTTTTTCGGAAGTTAAGTTATCATTTTTAAATAAAAAAAATCAAAGTAATATGTCTGTAAATTGATAAATGCAAATTACTCTTGAAAATAGTAATTTTAATTATATGGAACTTAAAAGAATCTCTTTTGTCAAAAATATTACTGACTACATTATTGCTAATAAGATGCAACTCTAAATCCAAGAATTCTACATTACTAGAGTTAAAGTTAGTTTTAAGCAGGTTGAGATGGTCAGGGTAGAAAATAATATTTGGTTTGTATTCACTATTTTTACCAAAAATTATTAAAGCATCTATATAACGATAAATCAAGTAATAATCATCAACAATATGATCAATTCAAAAAAATGTAAATATAGGTTCACGAAAAAATTCGCAAACAGCACCACCCTGAGGAAATCCTTTGATCTGTTTATAAAGATTCTGATCAAATGCAATAAAGTTTTCTTTTAATACGAGGTTAACAAGAATATCAAATTTATCTTTTTTCATTGAAGTATATAATTCACACACACATATTTATCATAAACTAACTTTAGAAATCTAATCATATCACCAATATCGATAGAATTAAAAAGGTTCTCAAATCAAAGCCATACATGGGAAAAATAACAATTTCCTTATTGACTCTGGCAATCTCTAAGCTATTTTTAATTATTGCTGTGTTTTGTAAGTTATCAATTATATTTTAAAGAAGAGATTGTAAGTTCTTCCCAGACTTCGTGATATATGTATCGTACCCATTAGAAATACTAAGGAATTTTATTAGGCTTTTATGAAAGTTTGGTGTTAAAAAATACATATATGGATACTTAATATTATTTAGATGAATATTCAGTTTTTTATTCAAAGCCAAATGACGATTATCATCTTCTCTCTTACTATGAATTCATTTTCAAAAATTGAAAGAAAAATAATGTCATATCGTTGTTGACATTAACCACATTAACTTTTTAATACTGTAATATCTAAGTTAGTTAATGTCAACAACAATATGACCTTATTATTCTTCTTTTAATTTTTGAATGGGAAATGCTAGTTTTGTTTTTTTTTCCTTTTATATTTCAACGACATCAGTTGTGCCTTCTAAACTTCATTTTATTAAGAATTTTTAAAAAAATTATGAGAATTTGTTATTATTATATAATTTTCTTTAATGAAACTTTCATTTATTCTGACATAGAGAACATTTCATTATCTAACTTTACACCACGCAGTTATCCATCAAAGTTTCATTACTTTCAATAAATCGCTATTCTACAGTTAAAAACCTTTTTTATTTTCTTATTCTGTATTTTCTATTACGTATGTATTTGTTGGCAATGCAAGAGCCGTATATCATTAGATGTAATTAAAGGATGAATATAAGCTATTTACACCCATCTATCCATTTTAGTTAACACTTTTAAACATCGTTATTACATGAATATATATATGCATTGTACTGAACAATGCATAAAATTCAGTGCAATAATTTCTCATATTGTTTAATT
>BMAU01013018.1:0-29005 GCA_019973935.1 Trichonephila clavipes | reverse complement strand
ATACGAGGGATATTCGGAAACTAAGGTCCGAATCGTCGTAGCTAATCGAATGTCGCGCAAACATTGAAATGCGCATGCGTACCAACTCCCGGCATACCTTGGGCGCAAAACGACGCCATTTGCATTGGTATTGTTGCAGTGTGGTAAGTACAGTGCTACTTCAAAATGTTTAAAACAATCGATCAGCCCGCTGACTATGAAATATGGTCAGTGATTCCGGTTTTGACAGCAAAGAACGTTTCAGCAGCGGAAATTCATGAACAGATAAGCGACGTGTATGGCCCAAATGCGATGAGTAGCAGCAAAGTGCGTAAGTGGGCGAGAGATTTCAAGGACGGATGGGAAATGTTCATGATGAACCGCGTTCCAATCGACCATCAGTGATCACAGATGATTTGGTCAATGCCGTGGATGAAAAGATTCGTGAAGACCGGCGATTCACAATTTCAACTTTAGCATTGGCATTTCCGAATGTGGGTAGAACAACTTTGCACAAAGTCGTTTCCAAAAAGTTGAAATTTCGCAAATTGTGTGCACGGTGGTTTCCCCAGGCTGCTTACTGAGGAACACAAACTGAGAAGAATGGCTTGTGCTCTTGATTTTTGATCGATATCATAAAGAAATGATCAATATTTAGAGAGGATTGTCCGAGGGGACGAGACGTGGGTTTGTCACATAACCCCAGAGTCTAAACGTCAGTCAATGGAATGGAGTCACAGAAATTCACCAGTCAGAGTCAAGGCCAAGCGGACAATCTCAACACGCAAGGTTATGGCAAACGTGTTTTGGGATAGACATGGGGTCTTGTTAGTCGAGTTTATGCAGCAAGGGACAACAATAAATGCAGCCGCTTACTGCGCTACGCTAACTAAACTTAGACGAGCTATACAGAATAAGCGACTTGGTCTTCTGACGTCTGAGTTCGGTTGCTGCATGACAATGCCAGACCCCATTCTGCCATTAACACACAAAATCTGATCAGATCTTTGGATGGGAACAGATTGACCACCCACCATACAGTCCAGACTTGGCTCCGAGTGGATTTTCACTTATTCCGCTACCTAAAAGAGTTTCTCGGCGGCAAGCGCTTCGACACAGCTGACGAGGTGAAGGAAGAAGTTCAGACTGGTTATCCTCACAGGCGGCAGACGTCTACGACTAGACATACAGAAGCTCGTAGAACGTTGTGACAAATGTTTAAACAAATATGGAAAGTATGTAGAAAAATAGAGACACATGTAAGGAATTTAAAATATAAAGTGTTTTGAAAAAATCTGTAATGTTTTATGTTTTATAAGTAAACGGACCTTAGTTTCCGGAATATCCCTCGTATACATATATATAAATATATATATATAAATATATATATATATAAATATATATATAAATGTATATATATATACATATATATATAAATATATACATATATATATGTATATATACATATACATATATATATATATATTGTATATACATATATAATATATATGTATATACATATATATATAAATATATATATATATATATATATGTGTGTGTATGATATATATATGTATATGTGTAACGGTTCTCTCATGTCATTACTGGGCAAAGCCCGGAAATATGGGATAAGATCTCTCGGGGTAATTTAAAATAGTTTAATGGCCTTCGGCACTAACACAGTTACAAAGGGACTTGAGTGCATTTAGACACGGCTACAGATTAAGCATTTGGGGGATTAATGTTAAATACTTAATACATAGTCCAGGATTGGACAGCGAAACCCAGTAAAGTTCACTTGTTCGGTTCCCCAGCTTTTTCTCTGGCGGTTACTGCGGAGCTACGGTCGGTAATGCTTCCGTTACAAGTACCGCCATCTACATTTTTGGTCTACGAATTAAACCGTGTTGTTACAGACTCCCCCTCTGGTTCCGTTGACGTCTCGGGCTCGGAGCACAGGAGATCATTTTACCTTTTGGGGCGTCCTCTTTTCCTTAGAAGAGCAGCAAATCCGGTGTTTCTTTTTTTTGTTTTCAGGTTCTTGATAACAGTCCTTTAAGGCAGAAGCGCTGAAACGTTCAAGAACTTAGTACGGGGTTGGCCGGGTCGAAGCAATCTCATATGTTACTGGTGATACCTCAAGGTGAGATTATGGGGTAAGGACCTTCTCTCAACTGGGCATTGGATTTCCTGCTCCTTTTGTTACGATTTATGGGATGAATGGTCACCCAAACTTTGTCACCAGGTTTATAATAATATTTTTTCTTCTTCGTCGATCGAAGTTTTCTTTCTGACTCTGTTCAATCCTGTTTCTCTTACGGGATTCATCCTGCTTAAGGGTACGTTGCTATTGGGGGTTGATCGCCAGTGATCAACCAGGGAACGGTGTTCCGTGAAAGGCGTTGTGCTCTCCCCTGGTTGGAAGCATGCTTCATTTCTGTCCAGGAGGTATATGGATTTTCTTGCCTGTTGTTCGGACATAGATTTTTACCCGCTTATACCATTTCGAAGTTCAGGAATGCGCTGGGTGTTACCCAATATCTTCTAATGTCTTCTTGAAGAATTTGCACTGTTCCAGGAGGATTTCAGAAAAGTGCCATTTCCCTGCCCCCTGGACGTCAAGGACGATACCAGCTGCATTGAGAGAAAATCAAATCCCTAGCAAGAGTCTTATTTTCTTTGGCATCAGGCAATACTAGAAATTCTGTAGAATAACGCTTTGCCTTCAATGTACAGGTTGACGACAGTACTTTCAGAGCCATAATGGTCTGTCGAATTCCATCAGCCGTCTACGTGAAATCCTCTTGTTCGTAAAGGTTACATCATGCTATTGTAGGAATTTAAAACATCTTTTCACCTGCAATGGTATGGGAAGCACCGATATCAGCACATACAACAATCTTTTTCTCCAAAAATTTTGAGAACAATTACACTTAGCGGGATACAAGTTTGAATTCGAGTCGAATAACGTCATACAGTTCACTGCTGTTTCCATTTCATTAGCTTCTCGTTGCAGGTAGGACACTTTGGCTTGACGACTCCAGGAGTCCCACATCCGCTAACAATGTAGTGGAGAGTATCTTCCTTCAGTTTTTGTAACTTAGAATCTAGGCACACAGTTCTAGAGGGTCCAGATAAGAGTGGGTATTCATGGGGATCCTCTAACCTGGGTTGATTTTTCTTTAATGGAAAAGGGTTTCCTGGATTCTTCTTTTCCTTCTTTGAAAGTCTGATTTAGATTGCTTTTCATTCCAGGCGCTTAGGCTATCATATGCGTCCAACTTCTCAGCCAATTCCAGAGGATCGTTCAAATCCGCCCAAATATCGAAGAAATTGTTCTTTGATATTTGCTGGAGTTTTTCTTTTCATCTGATCTGAATGTAATTGCATCAGACTTTTAAGTTGATCAAACGTAGGTTTATCTTCAACTCTTTCATCCAACCTTCAAAATAAGAACTTAATTCGAAATAAAAGTCTCGCCATGTCGAATTTGGGTTTTTCTTCTGTTGGGAAAAGTACTGCCTAAACCTATCCCCTGTAACGCTGAAATCTTTTTGAGAAGCATTTCTTTTACCTTTTAATAGTTTTGAGCATCCATCTTCATCCTCTCTTGCGATGAGCTGAGCTATATCAGGTGGCAAATGAGCCAATCAGATATGCTGTCCAAGTTTTTCAGGGATGTTCAAGAACTTCGCTTGACGTTCGAGAATTAATTGTCAAGTATAGACCCATTTCATCTTCCTTCGAATTGAATCTCGGAATAATTCTATTTAACTCAAGCTTTTGGTTTTCTAGCTGTTGGCTTGTAACAGGGTGCTTGTGACAGCTTCTGCATTTCAAGTTGAATTTTTCATTTTTTTCCAGTTCAAATTCTTTTTCTCGTTGCTGAGCCACAACAATGGCTTTCTGTTTCTCCTCCAGTTCCACAGCTTTTTGTTTTTCTATTGCGGTACGTTCTTCTACAATGACGCTGAGCACATCTTATGACGAATTCCTCATCATACCTATCGCTGTTGGTTATGAGATCTTTTAGTTCAATAATTTTTGAGATTGTCCGACGGAGCCAAGACCCAATTCTGTTGCCAACATTCGTAAATCCTCTTTTCTGGACCTTCCCAAACAAGCCATTTTTGGTCTCAAAGGTTAATTTAGTAAAGTTCAATTAAGAGTTAATGAATTAAAGTTCACTCAAAACTGTTAATTCTGTGATCTGAAAATATTATAGTCAGAACAATACTTATGCACATAAAGTTTCCGATACATACAAAAAATACTCTATACTATAATACACTCTTCCTGAATGACAATATAATTCTCTAATTTCAAAATGTGCTAATTAGTTTTCCCATCAATAATATAATGAGATTAAAAAATGAAACAAATTCTTCAATATCAACTATCTTCTAATTTCGTACTTCAAAACCAAATTAATATTTCAATAATATTCATTATTAATCAAAAAGAGTATCAGCAATTAACATGAAATCATTTAAATTAAATCAAAGAAAAATTTCGTTCCGTTAACTAGATCAATTAAATTGTTTTTTAATCAAAAGCAATTCAAATACGTTTAAATAAATACCATTCATAAATTATTTCATCCACTCCGTAACACAATTACAAACTTGTTTACACTTGTACTTATTATTTTTAATTTTTTTCAAATAAAAGGCATAAATGTTTATACTATCCAAAGAACACACAAGTTTTCCAAATGTTACCGCTTCATGTCGTCATGTGCTTCGCAATAAATATTTTTATATTAGACATAAAAAGAAAAAATTATTATGATAAAACTGCATACAACTTAAAACTTAATTAAAAGTTTAGTAATCAAACAAGAATCAACGTGAAATATTTGAATAAATACCAATTGCAATAATTTCTTGATAACAAAAGTATAAATATATATATATATATAATGGCATAAAATTCTTAATTAATGAGTAAATATACATTCATAAATAACGGCTTCAATTAGCTTTAATCCCGGAACAAACAATGAGATACGAGTTTCGTTTTCAAAAAAAAAAAGTATTAAGAATACTGACAAATAAATAAGTGAATATCACTGAAATTCAATTACGTTACTATATACTTTAACACACAATACATACTAAGGCAATAATATAAATCACTGTTCTTATACAGAATAACAGAACAAGATTATTTAGGATAAACAACACTTATCTATTCACAGGTTTTCTGGATGAATACAATATTTTATTTATTCGCAGGGTAGCGAATTCTCTATTTTGTTGTCGGGTGACAACGCCTCAGCCTAAGAGGAAAAAACCGAGAGAAAGCTGGGGTGGCGGATCGATTCGGTTCGACGTTTTGGCGCCCAATTTGTAACGGTTTTCTTATGTCATTAATGGGTAAACCAAAATAATATGGATAAGATCTCGGGGTAATTTAAAATAGTTTTAATGACACAAAACAACACGGATTATAAAGGACAGACATTTAGACACAATACAGATTAAACATTTAGAGAAATTAAATATAATACATAGTCCAGGATTGGACAGCGAAACCAAGTAAAGTTCACTTGTTCAGTTCCCAACATTCTCTGGCGGTACTACAGAGCTTCGGTCGGTAATGCCGTTGCCAAAGTACCGCCACACATCTACATTTTTTTGATCTTCGAATTAAACCGTGTGTTACATATCATACACACACACACATATATATATATATATATATATATATATATATATATATTGCTTTATATATATATATATATATATATCTTTATATAAAAATCTTCTGTGCGTATTGTTTGTCACTAAACTCCTCCTAAACGGCTGGATACGATTTTTTTCAATGAAATTTTTTGTGTGGGTTCAAGTAAATTCGAGAATGGTTTGGGTTCACAATTCGGTCTGATATCGCAATAAATTAAAGATATTAATTAAAAACATTCAAAAAATACAACTCAACATTCACCTGCATTGTTGTAACAACGCTATTGTTTATAAACAAAGTAATATAAAAAATTTTTTAAAATCAATTTCTATATCAACCAAGAAAAAATTATTTTTAGCTACTTTTTGAAAATAGTTGCAATTAATAGCAAATATGTATAAACATATGACAGATTCACAACATTAAGTGGTATTTGTATTAATTTTATTAATTATCATTAAAGTATCGTATTGTCATCAAAACAATCGTGTATTTAAAATTTCCTTTTGACTGAATGCTTTAACGTGAGGAAAAAAACCTTTTCAAATTTTAACATAAATCGCCAAAAGGGTCGCCAACACGTGGCTGTAGTTGTAATTTTTTAAAGAATTAGTTTTAATCAATAAACTTTTATCAATTATATTAAATTATTGTCATCAAAATAATCATGTACATTACATTTCAGCTCAATTGAGCGCTTTGAAATGTATTTTTTATTAACGATTGAAAATTCCACCAAGATAAATAAATAAATAAACAAACAATCAAATTAAATATGTATAGAGATCGTGAGCTAATAGTAGGAATTGAAAAAAGGCGTAATTTGGCATCGAAAATTGATTTTCAATCAAACTGGCCAAACCCGATCTTTTTATTTATTACAAAAATGCGGACGATTCACGCTTTTTTAACTTTTTTAATTAACATCTTTTCAAATAATCTTTATATATAAATTCTTCTGTGCGTGTGTATGTGACTGAACTCCTCAAAACTGCTGGACTGATTTTGATGAAAGTTATTGGTTGTTCCAGTGGACTCGAGAATGATTAAGATTTATTATTCGGTTTAGAAATGTTTATTTAATTTCTTATTTATAAATTGTTGAACTTGGAATATTTTACATTGGATTCTGACTGCGCTACGATCGCAGTATCGAATATTAAAAAAATCTTTTTATTATATTTCAAGTTGGTCCGACAATTGGAGCTGTGATCATTTTCAGGGGAAAAGGTATTTTTGTAACTGCGTGTTATTATTTTGTTGAAATAAATCATGTATTAATTAAATTATTACATTCAGATGTAATTAGTGTTTGAATATTTACTCAATTTTACTCAAATTTCACTCAAAACGGTACCAAAACGGTTTTATCATACTTATTCGGTCCTAAGTCGAATTTGCTTACTGACTCACTAGATTCTTTTGTTGTTATTACCTTTTTTGTATTTTTCTATCAATTCGATTTTATGTTTTGTTTTTCTTTGTTATTTCTTGTTATGTTCATTATCTATTATTTCTTGTTTTTCATATATTATATAAAATTTCTTTCGTTTATATATAAAATCTATAAATATATATACACAGATAGCTATATAACCTTTGTATAACTATTCAACATAGGAAATATTAGGTGCAATAGTACACTAACAAAACTCCTGGCTTTTAGGGACCAAAGATTTCAGGTTTAAATATAGTTTTAGGCCCTGGCCAACCTACACCTGTAATTTGTCTATTCAAAGTGCCAAGGGAAAGCAAAGAACAATATTAAGGAGAAAATTTAAATAATCCATAAAATAAAATCACGATACTAATAAAATATAACGATAAGATTATATAGTCTACTACTATTCACAGAAAGATTTAAAGTCGATGCAAAGGTAAATAATAAGACTACTTCGTGAGTGGATCAACTGGTTATGTTTCCCGCCAAATACAACAGAGGAATATCGGTACCGGCTAAAGTTAAAAATTCTGATAGAATAATAATATTATTATTATATATATATATACATATATATATATATATATATATATATATATATATATATATATATATATATATATATATATATATATATGTTTAAAAAACCTTTTAAAAATATATTTATATAAATATTTGTGGAAAATAAATGATTATACAAGAAATATTTAAAATAATATTATTAATTTATTAAACATGTGGCGCAATCAATTGAATAATTGTATACTTAGTTAAAATACTAGTATTAAAACAAAATGTCAATAATAGTTATTAATACATATTGTATATCACTGAGAGTTCCATGCAGAAATTGTGGAGGTGAAGGCCGTGGTGTTGCGATCTATTTTTTTTTCTTCCGGGAATTTCGCCGAGCTAAATCGTACTGTCACCTATATATGGTGCTCAAAGCCAACGACAGGCGTACTTCCAGTTCCTTGCCACGATGAATTTGGTGGGCCTCACTACGGCCAGATAGGTGGCATTAGAAAAACAACAATATCACTGAAAGCTATTATTTTCCACTCTAGCTATATTTCTCTTTTTTGGTTTGTAATAGTTCCATGTTTTGGTTCTTTCGGTTTTGTTCTTAAGATGTTTTAGGATTCATTAGTCTTTTTTAATTTATTTATTGCTATATATATATATTCCATAAAAATGGGATCGGAAATTTTAACTCCCAATTAAAAAGTCAAGACAAAAGAATATTGTTATTAGAAAGAATTATGCACTGATCAGTTTTATGGCAATTCTCAAGGTAATTAGTTTCAAAAATGTAACTTTAAACAAATATAAGTTGAAGACCGCTTAAGTTAGAACGCATTTTATATAATATAGTCTAATGATTTTTTGTACACTTTTAATAAGCAAATAATTCTCTAACACATATACTTTTCTTCTTAATCGAAAAAAAAAAATTGACAATTTTTTGTTTTTGTTTTTATTATTGCAGGATTATAAATATAAAACTCAATGTCTATAAGAACATAAATCAGTCATATAGATATTTAATGACACATAATATATGGTATGCCTGTTTAATAATAAAATTTATGTAAAATGTTGAGAAAAATACAATTTAAAAATGTACAAAAATACTTTTTACTATGCAATTATTTGACTGTTTTTTCAGCTCTAATGCATTTATTCAATTGTTTGGGCTAATATTAAACTTCAATATTTATTTTATTTGTTCATTATAGTAAAGCTCAATTTTTTAAAATCAAATCCATAAATAAATTTCTCTCTTTAACGAAATTCTACAAGTATTTTTTTGTCCACTTTGTATATATTATTAAATACAACAATGTATTTATTTTCAAACGATTTCTATGCATTGTAGCTGGATTTTAAACGTTATTGTTAAGCAACTTAAATAAACGTAATAAATTGTAAATTTATTTTGGTTTTCTAAATAGTATTTTTTGATTTTATATTTCCCATTCTTTGAAAAAAGGTACAGAATAGGATGCAAAATAGTTTTATGCTTCTGAATGCAACCATATTTTTATTAAAAGAAGCTGCAAATCGGATAAAAAAGCTTTTTCTTTTATTCTAGATATTTTATTGCCCAATTCAAATAATGGAGTTGAAATAATTCTATTTTAGTTATAAATATTTATATGCTCATTTTTTACAAAATGAAACTAAAAATTTTGTAATTGGCAAAATGAAATTTATAATCACGTGACTAAAATAATTTTCCCTTTTCATCCTTAGCTCAGTTGCATCACATTAGAAATTTTTGACAATGACCGTAATTATTTCTCAACATGCACCTTCATATTACATGACAGCTTTCTCGTTTAAGCAAATACATCAAAAGCTTTGAAATAAATGAAGCGTCATTATCAATTACTGTAATAAGGAAGATGATAACTTCAATACACCTTCAAAGTTTACAAATCTCGACTGATTGAGAGAACGGAAACATACTAATGATGGGGGTTTCTACAATTACAAAGTTTCGGAATAATAAGTCGAATTATAATGCTAAATAATCTAAAGGCTTTACACTTGCTCAATAGGGAAATTGATTTAACATAAAATTAATATTCCGACTGCTGTTTGAGTAAGAGAAAATTACTACTATTAAGTACTATAAATTATTTCTATTGGCTTCTGTACCATGAAAAGAAAACAAGAAAATTAAATTGGATTTTTGGTTTACTTTCATTCTCATACATTTCCATTTTCTGCATGTAAGATTTGTTCATATATAATCATATACTGATAAAAAGCAAAGATTTTCAAGTTTCAAAAATTTAACAGCAGGTTCCCTTTTAATTTACAGCTTAATACTTTTAAGATAATAAACTAGATTTCATTCGGAATCTTAATTTTCAAAAAAAAAAAAAAAAATTATAGAATAAATATATTTTATATATGTGAGTGTCACGTGAATTAGACTATAGATATAAAATTGTTTTAAAAGTATTAGTAAAATATATAAAAATAAAAATTAATGCAATTTTTGGCAGCAAACGAAGAAAAATTACATTTTTAAAAATATCCTAACTTTAAGGTATCCGACTACGTTAAGACCTATTTTGTTAATTTTTAAAAACCTAAATTTTGCATTTTAAAATAATAATAAAATATATACATAACAATGTACAAAAGTTTTTAGTTTTTTAAAGGAAATTTAAAATAAATTTTTGAAATTTTTTCAAATGCTCCATTTTTTTAAAAAAAGAAGAGGAAAATGCTCCCTAGAATAATAATAATTTGTCTATGAATAGCTGAGACTTTTGTATAGATCCTAAAAGCCCTGATTTTCCGAAATCTGTACAAATAAAAATGTAATGGTGTGTTTATTCAAAGCTGCTAATCTTCTAAAACTACTGAACCATTTCCTCTGAAATTTTGACGACAAAACGTTTCATTTGAATCCGGACGAGTTTTTATGTACTTATTATATATTTCGTAATTCTTTTTTATTTTTAAAAATTTTTATTCTTATGTGAGTTTTCTGGTGTTATCACGTCATATTATGTACACGTCTGTCCACTAAATGTGAAAGTTTATAATTTACTCGAAGTTTTTCAAGGTTATTACATATTTTTCACTATAGGCATGTTTATCGGTTGGAATATTTATCCAATTTTCTGTGTTTTTGATACTTAATAAGGATTATTTTTCGAAAAATTCCTTAAATATTTTATGGTGTTATGACGTCACATGATGTCACGTCCGTCACTAAATGCGAAAGTTTATACTTTACACGCAGTTTTTCAAGGTTATTACATATTTTTACTTTAGTTATGTGTATATGTAGGAATATTTATCCAATTTTCTGTTTTTTTGGTATTTTTATTAGGATTATTTTTCAAATAAATCGTTTTTAATGATTATTCTTCAAACTTCTCAAATTTTGTTTTGTAGTTTTGACAACATTCAGATAATATTATCGCGCTATGTTTACGATTTTGCTTATACATTACGATGCACTTTTTCTGTAATTTTGAGCTAAAAGTTTTTATCTATTTACTAAGTGAAGATTATAATTGTATTTGACTTCTGTAGGCTGCAAATTTATCTGCTAAGTAGTGGTAATTTCTAAAAATTATGATGATAACGTTAAACAGGCCGTAACAGATCGAGACAGGTAGCCTACCAATTAAAATCTCCGGCTAATTTATATTTTTACAGTATTGCTAAATTAAATCCCTGTCAGACCATTTACCTTAAATCCAGAAACGTCACCAAATGCTGCAATATGTATTCAATAAGAAATCGCTCCATGCATGTTGGGACACAATATTTTTTCTGCACGCCGGCTACGTCTTAGATTTGGCGAAATTAAATGACGGCGATATTTTATGATTAAGTATTTTTTTTCTATGTTTTAGACAATTTTTTAAATTTCATTTGATGTTACTATTGAAATACAAATGACAAAATTAAGATTTTTCTGTGCTGCATGTTTTGGGTTTGTTACGAACCTGTTTATGCTGATTTAATTAAAATATTCGTCGTCCATCCAGTATAGTGGTTAGTGACACTGACTGACCGTGACGTAAGGTCTGTGTTCGAATCCCGGGTAAGACAAGGATGTTTGTGTTTAATCCTTCTCTTCTTTGCGATGTGTGCTACACGCTTACTTATAATATAAGCTTCCGTGTGATACTTTCTGGTGCATGGGGTAGTAAATGTTCTGAATAAAAAAATCAAAATATGTAAACTTATTTTTGATTTTCCAGTGATTGTATGTAAGATTTAAAGTTCGTTGTAACATGCTGATACGCTTTTCGCTGCCCAAAGTTTACGGTTTTGGTTTACATATTATAAAGCGTATTTTTCAGGTGATTTTATGCCAAATTGATTTTTGCATGTTTAGTAAACAAAAATGTCATATTTTTTTAACTATGCCTTCAGATTGATAAAGTCAGCTCAATATTTTTACATCAATTAAATGTAGTACACCAACTGTTTTTCTTTTGCCACGGTATATTTGTTCCTTTGAAAACCGTCCAAAATGCAATAATGAAATACATATTACATATTTATAATACAAAAACAATTAATTTTTTATGACAAGAAAAAAATTAAAAATTAATCTTTTTGCATGTAATTGAAACCTTCGCCTCCAGTTTCCATTTGGTAGGAGTTATAACTTCAGATCACAAAACTGATTTTTGACCTGAAACTTCCACTTTGGTGCATGCTGGTAAAATCTTTCTCCAATGAGCATTCAAAATCGATTAGCACAACTGTTTATTAACGAAAGAAGCATTTGAAATGTAATCCATAATCGTTAACTTTCCCAATGCTTCCACAATAGTATAATTTCTTTCTTCCATGGCTTTTACATTGAAACATTTGCATTATGTGATGCTTTTCCAATACTGCTATAATACCTCATATTACTGGAAATGTCACCATTGTATTAAAAAAATTAACTCCTGCGTCAACTTATAGAAATTTATTAAAATTGTTTATTGCATCCTACAAACTGAACGCTTAATACCAAAAGCAACTAAACTGAAGAACGCGAGTGTTGTTGAGCTCAACAAAATAAAGGGAAAAGTGATTATAAAAATCAGGTATTCTCAAAACTCTAGAATATAAAGTAAAAGACCCAGGAAGTAGATCAAGTCACATATGTGGGCATAAGCCGACCATCTTCTAATTAAGATTGAAATGGTAAAAGAGGAATTCTTGCTAGGACAAAAATTAGTGTAAGAAAGTATATTTGCGAACCGTGTCATTTCAAATTGTGTAAAAAGAGTTGGGTGTATTGTATTCCAAGCTTGGGGTTATTTGCCTTAGATAATTTTTATATATAAAAGTAGTACTAATTTGACTTCAGTATGCTATTAATTTTCAGGAAATAGTTAAAGTTTCTTAAAGTTTAAGTGATAACATTAGATGCTGCCAAAAGCTCTACTCGGCGTGATTTTAAAATCATGCCAAAACGAGAAGTAGCGCACTAATATAAAAATTTCTGACAAAAAAATTGATTTTCTCCAGTAATTCTAAATTAAATTGTTGTGCAATACTTATTGACCCCGCTGCCATGTGTTTATTGCTGGGAAAAGACGCAAGATAGATGAACAAGAAACATTTAACACAATCTGCAGAAGAATACAGATTTTTATTACGAATGCTGATCCCAGCAACAAGGAACAGAAAAGAGGTACACTGCTTTCCTTTTTTGTGAGACGGGTGAGTGAGTGAAGATTAACGTCGCACTGTTCAGCTACACGAGGGCTTTTGGCGACGGACCACGTAATTTTGAACCATGGTCAAGAGTGACGTGGACGACACCTGAGCTGGCACCCCCTCTCCCTAACTACCACACCACACCAACGGGAGGACGTTTCAGCTCTCGACAGATTTGGCGTGCATCGCTGCCCTACACGGCGGGTCTTTAGTGGTACTGGGCTCGAGACTCGTGACAAAGCCAGCCACGATCCGATGCCTATACCACTCGGCTACCGCGGCCGTTTGTGAGACGGGAAACCATTGCAAGCGAAAGTCCGATTTCTTTTCCCGGCGTAGATACATCCATGCCTTACTTGGGATTCGAACCCACTCGATAACAAACCGAATGTCATAACCACCATACTGGGTAAAGTGGGATAATAATTATTATTTGGAGGTTAATTGTTTTTCAGTCCACCATTTACCTCGAATCAGAAGACATCGCCAAATGCCATTCAATAATGGGAAATCGTTCTATACCTGTTTGAGCAAAATAATAATATTTTTCTGAACTTGAATATGGATTTTTCTGCCAAATAGATGTTAAAATTTCTAAGAGTTAGAGTCGGTAACATATTAGACTGATTAAAACGGATCTAATTGGTCAGATTTCAAAATATAATTTGATGTTACTCTGAAATACAAACAAACGGATAAATTAAGATTTTCTTATGTATATTTTCTGTTTGTTTGGAACTGTTTATGGTTTTTCATCAAAATATTGAACCTTATCTTGTTTTTGATAGGTTTTAAGATTTAAGTTTGTTGCAACTAGCTGTACCCAGCCACGCGTTGCCGTGGCTCAGTCTGGTTGAAAAGAGAAAACACACTTTTCTGATATATTTAACTATCTGCACTTAAAGTATGGTTTTATTTAAAAAACCAAGCTGTACACTGTCACATGCTCCTGAGGCACAGTCTGGTTTAAAATAAAAGGAATGATAAAGCATACATTTCTGATATATTTAACCGTTTGAACTTGAGGTATGATTTTTTATAAAAAAACATGTATAACTATATGCATGAACAAAACTTTTCTAACATATTTCATTTATTTCTTAACGGAATACTCTTGAAGTTATAACTGTTTGTTTTTGTCCTTTATGTTACGAACCTAAAATTAATTACATTGTATCAGTAGTGGAGGCCTCAATGTGCATTAAATTGTCTTTTTCAGTGAAGTTCTTGCAGTTTGAAACAATGGACCTTTGTGTCCCAGTAATTGTTCGCAGTGTGCATTCATTTACCATTACCGAATACTTAGAACACACAACATATAATTATCCATGTGAGAGAGCATTCCATGTCTGAGACCTAAGCTGCTCAATTGTAAAGGTAGATCCTGAACTTTGTTGATAATGATTGCAAATGCCAGTCAAATTTAAAAATTTTAAAAACCTTCAATCTTTATTAAGGTTTAGACGTAGATTTCTGCTGTGATATTCATGTTCATAATTCAATTTTCCTTGCGTGTTCAGCAAAAATGTCTTCAGCTATGTGATTTATATTTCTATCCTAACTATGTTGGAGATGAAGGAAAGCAGGCAGCCAGTTTCTAATGGCAAAAAAGCACACATTTTCTTTACTTGTAAAGTGTAACTCCTGTCATTAATTATATGGTTTAATTACTAGGGTCACATTTTGAACACAGGCAGTCACCTTAATTATTTTTTGTACTACACTGCGTTGATAATGAGTTGCGTCTTTTTATTGCAGTGTTGATTTTATGCGAAGTATATTTAAAATTTTTTTCATTGTTTTTCATTTAGTTTTTTAACTATTTTCTTATTTCTCAGTGCAATTAACGGAAATTGAGCTCTGCCAATTAATGTTCATTTTGACCTCAAAGTTATATAGTGAAATTGACCTCTTTGGAGTGATTTGTTTGAATGGAATAAAATATTCTGTTTCTAACTCAATTGGAATTGGGCTGTGTTGGTTGATTTATGTTTCAAGTTAAATATTTTGTTAGCATTTTTTTAATTTTTCCCTTCTTTTGATTCTTATTTTTTTCTCTTTTTTAAAAACTTTTTTGCAATTTCATACGTTTTTGTTTTAAACATTCCTTTTATGTGCAGTCAATTGGATTAGTACATAAAAATAATGCATTGCAGAAAGTTCAAGTCATCATTTTCGCCCAGCAAAAGCAATGTGAGTAGTAAATGACCATCGAACTAAGGAATAACAGGCATCAGAGAACGTGAGCAAACCAAACAAGAATGGCTCAAATACTCGCCGAGGAAGCAGCAGAGCAACGTGCAGCCATACTTGACGATGCACGCTTCTGAGCACAGCATTAGCATTTTGCAACATCAGATCAACTCTGTTCTCAACAAAAGGAACACAGTAGGCTGCGTATGACTGAAAAATATCAACGAGAAACAGCATCAAACATGTCTTTTTTATGCAAAACAACATAATTACAGTCACCTTGAATTCAGTGCAACCTCAGCTGAGGATTATGGTTTGAGGCAGGATATAATCATCAGCACAATTTACTGAAGTGTGTCCTAATCTGCAAGGCTCTGAAATTAAATGGAGATACAAAAGGGATGTGCTGTACTTTTTATCCGTACCGAGCCACAACAACGCGTGACAGGGTACAGCTAGTATATAATAAATTTGGACGTTAGAAGTGAGTTAATTTCTATTTTTTAATGCATCAAGTTAGATAAATGTTTAGCGGGAAACACCAGTTATATTATTTCGATTAAGAAATAACTCTAAATAAATAATGTGCATTATCCAAAGTTGGATTAAGGAGCCTTAATCCAATTTATTTTGTTCCAACTTACTACTTTTTGTGATCGGGAAAGAACGTTTTTTTTTTTTTAAATAAAAACAAAACTTCCCTAAAATATGAATTAAAAAGTGCCATTTTTAAATACGTATAAAGTAAAGCCTTCTAACGCATAATAGGGACACTATAGCTCATAATTGTCAAGAACAATTTAATCGACTTTTAAATAGACAAGACAAAAAAATAAGGGGTATTTTTTATTCTATGGACTGCTCAATCTTTTTCACTTCACGTAAGATTTCACGGTCACATGACACTTCTATTCAATTTTTGAATTGAAAGTTAATAAGAAAGTAGAACTAAACGGAGAATTCAGATCGATCCAAGCCAATATAATGGAAAAAATGGCCCTCATGAATAATGCAAATATCGGATTATTCAAATGTTCTCTTTTTCAATACTTTTTTAAAGAACAGAAAAATCTTTTTCTTTAGAGCACCATATTTTCCAGGTCTCTAAACAAATGCTCAGTCTTGAATATCTAAGGTAGTTAGGAAAGGGAATCATTGAATTTTTGACCATTTTCTCCAGATCTGTTGCAACAACCGAAATTCACAAGTAGAAATTTTACATTTTGGACTTAAGCGCAAATTTATTTATGTAGATACTTTGTACATGAATGTAAAATTGGTGTCAAAAGATATCCCCGAATTATAAAATAGTTCGTCTTCTTTTCCATCATACATTTTTATGTATGACTGAATGTTATTAGATAAAATTATTTGGCATGCAAGTAGTTTCACACACACATAGCTTTTTGTGGTTTATTCAAATAGTTTAAAATTCTAATTTATACGTCTGTTAACTATAATGTATTAAATCTGCATTAGATTTGTATCGAATTTCGAAAAATAGAAGATATATTTGGAATATATTTTTCTCATTTCAACTTTTAATTTGTATTTTGAATTTTGTTTTGAAGTAACAACTGAGAAATCAAGGCTTTAATCTTTTTTTAAATATAAGTATCATAGTAATGCATTCACTTCGATTTTAACCATATGTAATAATTGAATATAATAACCATTTTATGAATATACGTTAGAATCTTCTCGAAAGATTTATGTGCATTGACACCCCCGCACGCCAAGTATTCATCAGCACTAGGTTCAAACTCATGACATACCAGCCACGAGTCTGTTACTTTGACCCCAGTCAGTTCATCAATAATACGTGGTTTAATTCAGAATTCAATTTTACAATTCTTTTAGGTGGATATAGAACATGCGCAACAGTTCCTTTTCTGTTAGAAAATTAATTAATTATCAGACAATTATTCTCTTAGCAGATATCCATTTTTTAAGAACTTAAAATTTCTCTATATACACCCACCATATGTAATCCGAATGACCAGTAAAAAGTCAGTTCGCAATTGCCTGAATGTCCGCTATTGGTACTACCCGATTCAAAAAGAGCCGCGTATGTCTTTGAATATTATCTTTAGAACAGTCCGATATGCAAATAGTTTAATCTTTATTATTGATGTTTTAATAAAAGCCGCAATGTTGTAGTACAGATAAATATTTTATAAAGCATATCTGGAAATATACGTAGAATATTATAAAAGAATGTGTTTGTTTACAAAGTTAAACTATAAAAAATTCACTGTATAAAAGCATACATATCATTGGTCAGAATGAGTTTTAGCTTAAGAATTTAAAGAATATCACATGATAAGTATTCTGCAAAGCCGTTGATTTAACACAAAAGTATCAGCAACAATCTCATTAACCTAAACACTGTGTCTTTTTGTACTCAGGCACTGCTTTAAACATACTTGCAAAAAAAAATAGAGCTATTATCAAAATCCCCTACAAAATTGTTTAATTAAAGGGTTAATTTTATCTTAAAATAGTGAAAATATTTCAATCTATATGCGTAATAAGATAATATCACTTTTTGTAGCGCTTCTTTTAAGATAAAAAAATTAATATTGCGTAACGCATCCACATTATAATGGCGTTTTTGTAGGAATTTAGGTGAACTATTGTAGATTCAGCCAAGTTAGCGTCCTTTTTGGTGACGCAGGGACCATAAATACCTCGCGAAACTACTGGAATAGTCTACAACGTCAAGAACTGGCATAAGAGGGATTTTCTAAAAGCACGCGAAAGCCACGCAGATTATAAATAACAGTTGCTGTTAGAACTGTGGAGTTAGTACTACTCAAGTGTTGAAGTGTTCACTCTTACGACTCAGATCTTTCCTGTGATAATTTTAACATTACGGCAGTGTTTCAAACAGGGGCGCGCTCCCCCCTGGGGAGGCGCGGTAACCTCGCGAGGAGGGCGAGCATACAAAAATTAAAGGTTTAAAAATAATTTTGGGAAATTAAAGTAAAAACATAATGCTTTCAAACATAATAAAAATTCACAGTTACACTGGATAACATTTATATATATCATCTGGTGATCAAAATAAAACATTCAACTTCAAACGTTCATTAGCTATCTTTGACCCTATAACCAAATAAAAAAAAATACATTTTGTTTGCTTTACTGTAATCACACGATGAGAGATTTTTTTTTTTTTTTATTACGTTTCTTTTAACCCCTAAAATGCTACTTTTGACTGTTATATATTTGACCTTCAAACTTACTGGTATGTTTCACTCCATCTGTTTTTACTTTTAGGAAAGTTGTAAATAATAATTTTCTGTTGCTTTTTTCCCATGTTGAATGAGTTTTATGATATATATAGATAAGCATACTGAGAGAGAGAGAGCACTTTGAAGGATTATTTGGCCAAGATGTATTTTTATGATTATTCTGAAACATATAATGCATAATGAAAACGTTTTACACAATTACTTTTAGAACATGCTACACTTACCCATGAACAATTTTGTTGTTTTGATTGATGTGTAGTACGACTTATTATGGTTTATAAATGTAAATGAGCAGAATATATTTATATAAAAATGGGCATCTGTGATTCCTATTGAAGAAAGTTGAAACTGATCAAGCAATTGAAAAACCTGCTGAAATAATGCATACAATCAAGATAGCGTAAGTAAATATAAGAAAAGAGTTAGACATGTGAAACGTTTGAGTTGATTTGAAATTTTCAAATGCTGCCTAAAGATCTCTATGCAGAAAACTATGAAGCCATAATGTAGCACTTCGCCTTGTCAAAAAAGACACAAAGAAGAGAAAAAAAGTTCAAAATGCTATTTGTAGATCATCAGACAGCAAAAACTACAAAAAACGTGAACAAAATATTATAAAATTTTGATGGAAAATAATTTCCCTGTATTGTCAGCGAAAAGTGTCTGTGATTTATGTCCTTTATTAAGGGCAAAGCACATTTGGAACATTTTCTTTAGTTTTTATTGTATTTTTTTTTTTTAAATTGTCAAAGAAAAATTTAAAAACCCTTGAAAGTAGGTAAGTATATTTTCTCTTAATTAAATTATTCGATTGAATTGTGATTTTTATCGTGTGTAGTAAAAATAATTATAAAAATAAATTATAGTTTTAAAACAAACTAAAAAACACGCTTTTATAGGGGAATCAACTAAAAAAGTAAAAAATAAATATATGTATTACTTAAAAGTAACACACATACTAAAAATTCAATACTTATCTTGTTAATTTATACGGTTTATAATTATGATCGTATTGTATCTTTAGCAGCAAAAAGTGCATTATTATGGCATTCGGTACATTATTATTTTTAGGGGGCACGATAAAAACTTTGATTGAAAATTGGGTCAGCAGTAGTGAAAAAGTTTGAGAACCACTGCATTACGGACTTCAACTTTTAGACACTGATTAGTGTGTCAGGGCTATGCAGAGGTGGGAAAACCTTCTGAAGTGAGTGACTGAATGAATATAAATTTAGCACCATTCAGCTACAAGAGTGTTTTTGGCAACGCATCATGGTTAAGTGACGTGGAAGACACTTGAGCTGGTAACCGCTCTCTAACTTCCTCCCTATATCAACGAAAAAATTTCTAGAATTTATTGTGCAAATTTAACTGCTGTATCTTGTATTTAAATGATTGTTTTCAACAATAAATTGCATTGTTCATGAAGAACTGTCTTGTTCTTAAGCATATAGTCCATATACTTCAATCTATACAACACAATTGAATACATCTTTGCCAAATGAAATGAAAAAGTTTTATGAAGTGTTATTATACCATAAATATTATATCCTTAAATTAGTATCACTATGAAAAGCATTGTTAAGAATTATCAAAAGTAAAATAGCCTAACTCAATTTTGTAAGAATTTCAAAATAATTTTATGATGATATAATAAAAGTTAGAATAATATACGAAACATTAAAAGGAAGTTGAAATCTTTAGTGGTAAGCTAAAATAACAGAAAAATCAATTAATCTAATTTTTCCTCTACAATATGTTATTCATTTGTATTTTCTTATGTTAGAAAAACATTTCACTTATCTGTTTTGGGGAAATTTTCTGTGTTTGCGCGGCCGTCGAAAAGCAAACAAAATTTCCTTGTCTTATGTGGCATGACATGGCTTCTAAAAGTCATTTTAAAAACTTTAGTATTGGATCTGCTTTCGATGATTTCGACGCATAAATTGTGATTTTAGGGATATGTATTAACATAGCAAATATTGTTTGCATATTTAATGTGTAATATTTGAATACTTAACAAAAAGAATTTTTTATTAGTAAAGTAGAAGTTAAAAATAACATGAGCTATAAGAAAATTGGAAAAGAAATTAGTTGTATTAATTGAAAAAAATGTAAAAATATACAAAACGCGACCGATTAGTCATATTTGTTTTAGATGGATCAGTCAGTGTTCGAAATATGGCGCAAATAGTAAATTGAAATAGTACACATTTTTTTAATCTAAAAATAGGCAGTGACAAAAAATGAACACACATTTATCGTAAGAATATTCGGTACTTATGTATTATCGTACTCTTATTGACAATATTATATGAAACAAAGCATCTTGTTGCCAAACGGCACCCTTAAAAGAATCAGGGTTGCTAACCTTGCGAGTTATAATACGTAAGTACCAAATATTCAATAAAACCTTGGTAATTTAAAATCTAAATCAAATTAATATAAGCAACTGATTTTTGCTATTACGTGTCCAAAAACACATATCTGTAACCAATTTTAAATAGTCGACTGAAGAATTTCTCACATAAAAATTCTTCATCAAAGGGGATGCCAATTTTGTCAATAAAACTTACAATACTAAGCGATTAGTTATCAGTAAATAAAATAAACAGTAAGAAAAATTAGGCTATACATAAGTTACCAAATCAAACCTGACGACAATAGTATAAATTCTAGAATATGTATCAACGTTAAAACATATATTATTAAAAAATTATATTTGAAAGAACTTGTTTTATATTTAACATCCTCATATTTTGATTTATATTGCACTTATAAATCAACTGCTTAGTTCTTTTCGATATATAGTATCATCTTTCAGTTCAGGCCTCCCGAAAAAATCCTAGTAAGGGCTGTTATATCACGCCAGAGCTTTTTCACTATTTCCAATTATTTTTCCAAGAAAAATATATACTTAACTATTTAAGCTCAGTGCACTGTTTCTAAATCCCTTTTACGTGCACAAAAATGAAGTTTCTCTCATTGTATAAAAAGAACTCTATTACATTAATTTATCCAATATTTTATTTATTTGAAGCTATAAAATAAACAATATATATAAGAATGTAGTTCTATTCTTTGTATGGTATACTGATGCAAATCTCATTTAGTACTATTATTTACAGCTATTTTTTTATTATTCTTGAAGTAATGAACTTAAAAGTTACTGTTTTTATCTTATGTAATTTTTTTGTGTTTTGTTCAGTGAATATGTATTATTTTACTTTAAGAATACACAAAAGCAGAAGGAATGTTATTCCGTTGAAAGTTTATTTATTCATTTTTTTAATGTTTCTTTCGACTAACTATTTCTGTAAACTTTTATAATTGAGTTATAGTAAATTATCAATAAGAAGTTGTACCTTAAATTTACAATGTAGTTTTTAAGACTTCCGAATCTTGAGCTTCATGTGCTTTTAACGTTAAACTCTTGGAAGTAGCTGAGTAATAAAAGTTTTGAATTCAAGCATTAACATTTTATTTAAAAATTTAATTAACATTTAATTACTTTCCGTCTTCAGAGAGGTAGTAAACATTTGCCTATAGTTATCTTTTTAAAAAATTCACATGTAAAAGCACATAAATTTAATTACATTAAGGAATGCCTAGGAATAAAAAAACGTAGAACTGATGTACATAACTTTCATTTAAATTTTTGAAAAATTAGGTGAAAAAGAAATTGATTTAAATTATGTATCTTATATAACATCCTATACTTTTTTACTTAAATTATATTATTTCTTTTCAAATATACAGTTAAAAAGCGAGAGCTGTAACAATATAAGTTATATTGAAAAGAGCCATATTTATCACACATACAGGGAAAATATCTATAAATCTTTGAAACTGTACATAAAATATAGCACAATAACTCGTTTTCGAAGTTATTTTGTAAAAAGAAATTGTATTTAATTTACATTAATTTTTTTGCTTACAATATATTAACCAATTTTGAATCTTCTAAATACGATCATATTCGACTTTTATACAAATGTATTCATCATTTTTTTAATTAATTTGTTACTTAGTTTTTCCAGCGAGTAAAAAAGTCACAGACTCGTGATTGATATGTCATGTGTTCAACCCCAGTGCCGCTGAACACGCACCGAAGCTGAGAGGGCTGATGAACGTTAAATATGCCCATAGGCTCAAACATCCTCCATTTGGTGTCGTGTGGTAGCGTTTGAAGAGGAAGGCATCAGATCAGAGTGATGTCCCTGTATCTTGACCATTGCTCAAGATTACGAGATCCTTGTCGCCAAACAATCCTTTTGCCCACTTAATAGTGCAATGTTAATATAACTCCTCGCCTGCTCTTGTGAGTAAATCAATATAAATTTTGCTTTTCTTTCAAAACTATATACCTAACAAATAGAACGAAATGCGTTTTTAATTTAAAGTTGTCTCTTCGGTACAGTGGTTAGTGATGCTTACTGCTGTGCGGTAGCGCCTGGGGTTCGAATCTTGGATGTGATTCCGAAACGAACAGTAAAACAGAAGTTGTAAACGAACAGTACTTTTACGGAATGGTTCACACACTCTTAATATTCGTCCCGAACCGCAAGTCCTCTCCACTGAAGTTGGTGGAAGGGGAAGAGTTGTGGGGAAGCCTCAGACGAGCCCTGGTGTTCTCCGTCAAAGTCAAAAATGGGAGGGGGATCCGGAGTAGCTCATTGTAGCACAGGGGGTGCTCAAAAAGCTATGGATAACAACTGCATACGACTACCTTCTTGCCATTGATGTACTTTGTAGGCTTAGATCTGATGTTATTATAGATCGGGTGGGATGTAGCAAGTTTTTTTATAGAAAGAGAAGCCATTTTAGGATCCAGTCGTTTGCTTATTATTTAGGAATAATTGCAGTCTTCACATACAGAATTCATATTTATACCATGGTATTCTTCATTTATCTCAATAGTTTAATAAATTAATTTTTCATTGCATACCCAGCTTTTTTTTTGATTCAGTTTCTTATGGCGAGTAAATTAAGTATTGTCTTTTCTTTCAAATTATATTCGCAGCTAACAAATAGGTGGATTACTTTTTTATCTCAATTCATGCTATAATTTTTCAGGGTATTCATGAACAGCTTAAGAGACTTCTGAATTAAGCAGATGACAATACGCCATCAATCAGCAATGATTTGCACTTTCAATAATTTCCGTTCACTACGGATTACACAAAAATACATTAAATTTAAACTTCCTTGATATCTTATGTTTGGACCTTTGAGTTTATAAAGGATTTCAAAGTATATACATTTGTAATTTTTATGATAGACGTAATTTAACGATTTCCGGAAACGCAATACTTGAGTTTAGCATTTTAATAATTGATTTCGAAAGCAAACGGAAATAAAACATGAAGCTCGCAGGGGAAATAGTTTAGGACCAGCATTTTCATAGATGAATATTTAACATGTTTTTATATTGCAAATAATTTAGAATTTCTTAACTAGATAATACTAAATAAGTAATATTCACATTGGGGAAAAGATTTGGAAAATAAACAATGATGATTTTATCAAAATACGTCATAGTCTCTAGGCTAGAACAGTTTGAGATTAAAATATATACTGGATGTGAGTTTATTATTTTTATTATTATTTATTATTTTATTGTATTTTTATTTCGAGTAGGGGCAATGCAGTTTTCCAAAAATTATAAAATTAAATTACAAAATTTACATTTTTACCCTATGAAAAGTTTTTAAAATAAAAAATAAAAAAGTATGAACTGAAACTCATTTAATACAAGAAGCTTCTAAGCTTATGGAAACACATTTATATAGTACTTCCTTAAAAAGCCATATTACGCTTATTTCGTGTAAGTACTCTTATCCTTATTGGCTACGAGACACCATGGAAACAAAGAACACACTATATTTCTTCTGGATGAATTTCTCAATAAAAATCATTAGAAAATAATTTATATTCCTTTTATTCAAATTTTTAACATATTCAACTAATCGGAAGTAATTCCTATAGGTTAGTTCCGCTGGGCCACCACGACAAAGGCGTGGCGCGGGAAATAAGAAAATTCGCACATCTGGAGCTAATCAGTACAAATCCTTAGGTGGGGAACATGTTAAACTCCGCCCTAGGGTGCCAGAAAAACCAACACTGCTACCAGGCTAAAGTTCTTACAACGGAGAAAGTCCTATCTCAGATTAAATTCAAATTAATTTATTACGTTATACTCTGATTCATAAATCGGAGGGTGGAAGAGATAATGTTTGGATTAACAATTAACAGAAATCGAACCTTAACAGCTTCTTTCATTTTAACATAGCTAATAGGTAAAAGATGTATTCTGTCGTTTATTAACTCAACAATACACAATAATCAATCATAGTGTATATATATACATGTATAGTATTTTAAACCAGCAATCACTTGGTTCCTAAGGCCAGGAGTTTGTCATTATACTACTGTGCCTTCTACCTGACTTATAGTTATCTTAGCTTATAACTATCTGTTTATTTTTATATTTCGTTTATATATTTGTGTATATACATATATATGTATATATTTCGTATATATATATATGTATATATATATGTATAGAGCGAATATTAGATATATGTAATAGTATTAGCAGTTACATATATATACATATATATAATATATATATACATTGTGAAAGATATTATTATATATACATATATATATACATATATATATATATAATATATATAAGTAACAACGTAATACATATGTATGCAGTATATATGTATATTATATATGTATATAGAGAAAGAGTATACATATACATATACATATATATATATGTATATATAATATGTAAATATATATACGTATATACATACATAAGTTATTAAGATACATATATATATACATATATATATATATTTATATATATATATATGTATATATATATGTATATATATATGTATATATATGTATATATATAGATATAGAGATGTATATATATGTATATATATGTGTATATATATGTATATATATATGTATATATATGTATATATATATATATATGTATAGCAAAGGTATATATGTATATATATATATATATATATATATATATACATATACATGTGGGGCGGTGTCTAGGGGTAATGTTGGACGAAAGAAAGCATAAGCCACAAGGTTTAAAGAACTATTAGTTTATTAAGATAAAGAACAGGCTATATTTACTGCTTTGAATTATTTACAAGGAGATAAATAAAAGATAGTTCGAACACTGGCAGGATTCACCTGTGAAATGAAGGCGTCAAACATCGCTGGGCCCTAAAGAAAGCGTTGTTTACGAAGGCTGGAGTTGCTGAGAGGGCGTCGACCTTGCTTTTCCCTCGTGTCCGGTTTGCGAGAGTGAAAAAAATGATCTCGCGCTTAGGGACCTATATGTGTCTGACGCCATCTCGCTCCGAATTCTTTCATTGGGCATTGAAATGCCTCTCGATTCAATTTGTGGTTTGTTTAAAGGCCGCCATCTCCTACATCTCTCTCCTCTCTCGAAGTATGTAGAAAATTCAAAACGTTCTAGTTATTCAGAAGTTAATAAATGCTATTTCATATATATATATATATATATATATGTATATACATACATATATATATATATATATATATATATATATATTTAAATATATATATAATATATTAATGTATAAATATATTATATATATATATATATATATATATATATATATGTATATATATAATTTTCATATTGCCTGTGGCTTTTTAATACTGTAGAAACTAAGTTAGTTAATGTCAACAACAATACTTGACCTTATTATTCTTCTTTTTAATTTTTGAATGGGAAATGCTATTTTTTTTCCTTTTATATTTCAACGACATCAGTTGTGCCTTCTAAACTTCATTTTATTAAGAATTTTTAAAAAATTATGAGAATTTGTTATTATTACTATAAATTTTCTTTAATGAAACTTTCATTTATTCTTACATAGCGAACATTTTATTATCTAACTTTACACCACGCAGTTATCGATCAAAGTTTCATTACTTTCAATAAATCGCTATTCTACGGTTAAAAAGCCTTTTTTTATTTTTCTTATTCTTGTATTTTCTATTACGTATGCATTTGGTGGCAATGTACAGAGGTGCCGTATATCATTAGATGTAATTAAAAGGATGAATATAAGCTATTTACACCCATCTATCCATTTTAGTTAACACTTTTAAACATCGTTATTACATGAATAGGTGTATGCGTTGTACTGAATACAATGCATAAAATTCAGTGCAATAATTTCTCATATTGTTTAATTCTCTACAGCAGTGCTTCTCAAACTTTCAATACTGGCGCCCCCTTTTCGATCACAATTTTTCTCGCGCCCCCTTAATACATTAATAATGTACTGAATGCAATAATAATGCACTTTGACGCTAAAGCTACAATAGGCGATCTTAATTATAAACCATACAAATTAGTAACATAAGTATTAAAATTTTTGTATACTACTTTTTAAGCAAAATAAATAAATAAATAAAATAATAGGATAATTATTATGTTACTTTTTCCTTTCTCTAATTTTTAAATTGAACATATTGCAAAATGCGGTAGCTGCTTAGAAGACAAAATATAGATATCTGCTAAATATAGAAAAAGAACTCAGAGGGTCAATTTCTAATCATAAGCATTCCTTATAAAAACTTTGCTTTCCAAGACAAGCTCATGGACGTCATTAATACTTATTAAACTTGTTCTTAATTTAGTATTAATTAATTAGTTATAAAATATTCTGTGCAGCACTGATAAATTAAAAGTATACCGGCTGAAGTGCCCGCTCTTTTGCACGAGTTCATTTATAAGAAAATAAAACATTATTGATATAATAGCTGAATTGTAAGGGGAAGCAAAGCCAAGTGCTCGACAATGTTTACAAAAACGTAAAATGATTTTTTAAAATGGTTGCGCAAATTATAATTAGTTTTAAGCGAATTGTAATTTTAAGCCTCACAGAATTAGCATTTATAATTGATGTTAAACAGTAGCGCACACAGGAATTTTTCAAGGAGAGGTCCGGGTCGAAAGTTCACCAATCTTGCATCAGGTTCCTTTTGATTTTGTCGATTTTCGGGAACAAAACACAGTAAAAAACTAATTCTTGAATAAATAATTAGCATTAATTAATAAAATTAATCATTAATAGCAAATACTTAATTAAATTTTGCGTACTATAAACTTAGAATTATAATCAATCGGAAAAAATCAAGGGCTTTGGGGAGTCGGGCCGTCGCGTGCGCCACTGATGTTAAATAATGATCAATAATATAAAATATCGATGAAGAATAATTGTATTATTTTTAATATTTTTTTAAAGCGAAAAGACTTCAACATGTTTTAACCCGGGAGCAGGCGCGCACTCGATACGGTCAGGGGTTATTGAGTCACTCCCAATCGTTTTTTTTTATAATTATTTTATTGTACACGATACAAATCATGATTCTAGTGAATAATTTAATTAAGAGAAAGTTTACTTACCTACTTTCAAGGACTTTTCAATTTTTCTTAGGTAATAAATAAACAGTTTTGCCAGAATTAACGATTTCGTAATCTGTGTGTCCCGCGCGACCACTTCCGGGTAAAAAGTATATTCATTATGATAATATGTATGTTACTGCTAAAAAATTGTGTGAAACGTTTTTCGTTATGCTTTATATGTTGAGAATATTTATAAAAATATGTCTTGGCCAAGTAATCCTTCATGTGCTTGTGTGTGTGTGTGTTGCTCTCCGTGGTTTTCCAAATATCATAAAACTCTTTTGCATGGAAAAAGCGCAACAGAGAACACATAAGAGAGGAGGTCATATAACTAACTGTACCAATAACTTAGAAGGTCAAACAGATTACAGCTATAATGTGCAGTATTTCAAAAATAATGACAGTGATGAATTTTTTATGCTCCTAAATTTTTTCGATTCTGGGTCTGGGATCTGTTTTTCTCTGAAAGAAGTAGTATGTTAGGTTAAAAAAAAGCGTAATAAAAAAATCTTCATCATGGGATTACAGCAAATCAAATAAAAGTTTTTTTATTTGGTTATAGGATCAAAGATAACTAATTAGGTATTGAAGAAGTTTTTATTTTTGCTGACTTAATATCGCGCGCGCGCGCCGATAAATTATATCAGAGTAAAAGAGCATTTTTTATTATGTCTGAAAGTATTTTGTTTTAATTTAATCCAGTAAATTAATTATTTTTTAAATCTTTTATTTTCGATATGCTCGCGCACCCCTCGT
>BMAU01013013.1:0-59882 GCA_019973935.1 Trichonephila clavipes | reverse complement strand
TTGAAGTAAATGATGGAAAAAGCCCCAGCTCGATATGTGTTAAACTACAAATCTAGAACAACATGTAAAAAGTTGTTTTTTAAAACATGTAAAATCATTTAGCTATGTTGGCAAAAAATTTTAAAAAGTATTTTCTGGATGAGAACAGCTTGGTAGCAAGTTACGAGTAGATTAGGGATCTATTTCAAGATACTCCAGAAGGGCTCTCAACTTCCGAAGAAGAAATCTTCATAGATTTCACATCCAATGAAAAATTAAAAAGCAATTTTGTAATAAATCGCTCTTTGAATTTGGGGTAGAGGTGGATGAGGAATTATCTGCACTGAAAACAAAAGCACTTTGTATACTATTACCATTTTCAACATCCTACCTTTTTCAAACCGGATTTTCTGCAGTGAATGCCTTGAAGACAAAATATAGATCTCAGCTAAATATAGAAAAATAACTCTTTTAAGTGTCAATTTCTGATATTAAAACCTTCCTTTGAAAAACTTTCCTCTACAAGAAAAGCCTGTGGAAGTCCCTAATAATTATTAAACTTGTTCTTAATTTAGTAATAAGATTGATTGATTGAATATTAACGTCGCACTGTTCAGCTGCACGAGGGCTTTTGACGACGGACCACGTAATTTTGAACCATGGTCAAGTGACGTGGATGACACCTGAGCTGGCACCCCTCTCTCCTAACTACCACACCACACCAACGGGAAAACGTTTCAACTCTCAACAGATTTAACATGCATCGCTGCCCTACATGGCGGGTCTTTAGTGGTACTGGGCTCGAACTCGTGACAAGGCAAGCCACGATCCGATACATATACCACTCGGCTACCGCGGCCAAATTCAGTAATAAGAAATTATTCATAAAATACCTTCTTCAGTACTGATACATCAAACGTATACTGACTGAAACACCGACTCTTCGCACGAGTTCATTTTTTTAAAAAAATAAAACATTATTCTTGATATAATGGCTGAACTGTAAGGAGAGTAAAACTGTGTTCACGACATTGTATACAAAAATGTAAAATGATTTTTTTTTAGATAAATGCTATAATTGTAAATAACTGTTTAAAAGAACTGTAATTTTAAACCTCACACAATTAGCATTTAGAATTAATGTTAAATTATGAAAAAAAGAATATAAAATTCCGATGAAGAATAATTGTGTTACTTTTTAACATTTAAAGCCAGTAGACTTCAAAATGTTTTAACCCGGGAGCAGGCGCGTACTCGATACTAACATTAATGGTAGTGCGGGGGGACTCAGTCACCCCAATCATTTGTTTAGAATTATTTTTACTGTACACGATACAAATCGGAATTCTAGTGATAATTTTAATTTATAGAAAGTATACTTACCTTCTTTCAAGGACTGTTCAATTATTTGATGATTTGAGACAAAATCCAATAAAACTGAACTAAAATGATTCAAAAGTACAAGACCATAATAAAGGACGCAAATCAGACACTTTTCAATTATCCTACAGAAATGTTAAACCAATCAATTCTTTTCCAAATATCGCAAAACACAATTTCCCTAAGCGAAAAGCAAACGCATAAAAGATGGGAGGGAACTAATATTGATAATAACCATACCATAAGATTGAAGGTCAATCAAATGATTAGCAAACGTACTATGCAGCCTGGCTGAAAAGTGAATCATGACTTCCTTTTCTTTTTCTACAACTAATGTACAGTATTTCAATAATAATTACAGTGGTGAATTGTTTATCTTCTTAGAATTTTTCTCAGGGTCTGGGTTTCGTTTTTTCTTTTATAACGAGTAATATTTTATGTTAAAACGTAATAAAAAAATCTCTCATTGAGGAAAAACAGCAAATAAAACAAAATGTTTTTTTTCTTTAATTTGGTTTTGGGATCAAAGATAGCTATTTGATGACGGAAAAAGCCAGATAATAAATATAAATTATGTCAGTGTTATTGTGTGTATATTTTTTTATTATGGAAGAAAGCATTTGTTTTTCTCTCTCTTTCCGGTTATTTTTTTTAAAAAAATCTTTAAATTTTCGATACGCTCGCGCCCCCCTTGTAGGGTCATCGCGCCCCCCAGGGGGGCGCGCCCCACACTTTGAGAAACACTGAACTAAGAGTTATGACTGCACAAAAATAAACGGCTGCAGAAATTGTGCCACTGCGTTTGTATAAATGCTCGAAGTTCGTCGATGCCGCTCAATGATAGAGCCTCTGTCTATTATTAATTTCCGCGTATTCAGTGGTAGAGCGGAAGGACAAAAGTAAACTGCTCTTGCACGCGAAAATAAAAATAAATTTCACATAGTATTTCGGGTATTTTACTTTTAATTTGTATTTTTTACTGGCTTATTATTTTATTACCATTTTGAATGTAGCATCTTTTTCTTTTTATTATTTTCGACGAGGAACAGGGGCCCCTGGAGTGCAGCCCATTTAGCTCATATGTAGATCTGGCCTTGTCTACAGCAGAAAAATGTATTCAGATATAGAGAAAAATCCAACTCTGACCGAATTTGTTTCTGAAGAACAATTTAATGAAACTATCAGAATGTTTTTGAACAAACACCGTGATAAAGCAAAACCTTTGTGGACTCGAGAAAGAATAGAAGTTATCGCAGACATGGAAAAATTTAAATTAGCACCTCTACTTAAATTGAAACGAACTCATAAACAATATTATTATGGAAATAATATATATATATATATATATATATATATATATATATATATATATATATATATATATATATATATATATATATATATATATATATATATATATATATATATATATATATAAATATATATATATATATATATTAGGGGGAAAAAGAAATGAAAAATCTTTGATTTTAAAGAACAAAATTGACTCTGATCCAGTTGTGGAAATAGTGTCAACAGCTGTTTTGTGCTGTTTTGAATCTACCTCCCTTTCTCTCAAAGCTTGCATTCCGCCAATAAGAAAAAAAAACTCCTCAGTGCTGCTATTTCCATTGGAGAAAAATAATGAATGACGCAGCAGAAGGTATTAGGCAATTAAAAAAATCTATACATGGTACTGTAAATTGTGGTGTTTCGGTGGATGATACCTGGCAGCGTGTTGTGGTTTTTCTTCGCTAAATGGTTGTGTTAGTGCAATATCTGTTGATACTGGGGAAATTATTGACTTTGAAACTTTATCTCAGTTTTGTAGAAAATGTAATTCAAAGACGGAACAACAAAAATGTGAAATTGCAGTGTAATCATCATAAGGATCTTCATCCAGCATGGAACCGGTTGGGAGCTTATCGTATTTTTGAGGGTCGAAAGATCATAGAATGTTACGATACACTGACTATTATGGGGATGGGGATTCCAAAGCTTTTTTGATGCCGTGAAGGACATTTACGAAAGATTCTGTTACGAAGCTAGAATGTATAGGGCATATTCAAAAAAGAGTTGGAACAAGGCTTCGAAAATTGAAAAGCAGAAATAAAGGACTCGGAGGGGGGTAAATTAACTGATGGTTTAATTAATAGTTACAAATTACTATGGAATTGCTATTCGAAAGCAATATTGGGAATTTGGACAAAAATGCAGTCTGCTGTTATTGCTGCCTTCTTTCATTGTTGCTCATCAAAACATCAGCCAAAACATGGACAGTGCCCTGTCGGAGATGAAAGTTGGTGTAAATTTCAACGGGCTAAAGCTTCAAATATTGTGTACCAGGATAAATCTTTGGGCCTGCCACAAATATTGTTAACACGATAAAGCTTACCTGTTTATATGGATTTGTGTGACAGAAATCTTTTTTAAAAAATGTTTACGGAAAAACTCAAAATCGAACGAAAGTTTCAATGCACTTTTTGTGGCAGACATTACCAAAAAGAAGTTTTCGTTGAGCATCAAACATTGCGTTTAGGAGCATATATTGCTGTTGTGCAGTTTAATAATGGCTTTCAGGGATTAATATCCATATTAAATGAAATGGGTATTGTTTCGGGGTATTATACTATACGGGGGCAAAAAATCTTCGATAATGAGCGCATTGCAGACTCAAAACGTCACTCACTACCAACAGCAAAAACCTGCAGAAGAAAACTTAGGGCCATTCGAAAAAAAAGAAATATAAAAATCGAGAAAGAAGAAGGAATTACCTATAAAACTGGAGAATTTTAAGTTGTTTTTTAATATTTACTTTATGTAACTTATAAGTATATTTTTAAATGTGTTCTTTGAAAAATGAAATTTTCACGATAATTTTTGCACGAAAACTGGGATATCTCCAGAACAATTATATAAAATTCAATGAAATTTGCAACACTTATGTTATAAGCCCTTGAGAGTGTAGCAAACCGCAGTTTTTAAAATACTTACACTTAATAACATTTTATAGTCCTTTTTAGCATAGAATAAAGAGTAATTTTGACGAAAAATCATTAACGTGAAGTTCGAATGCTTATTAAATATTTATTTTTGAAATTTTTTTTTAACCTGCGGTTTGTGACACTTCAGGTGAATAAATAAATATATCAATGTGTGTGTGTGTGCAATTAAAATTAAATTATGTCCAACATATTTTTTTACGCTGTTTTTCCTGAAATTGAAATTTTTTAAAAAATTTTATTAAAATATTTTTTTTCAGAAACAGAGGTGATGCATGGTATTTATTTCATAATTATAACTTTTTAAGCCTATTTATGCTCTTTAAAATAATAAAATTCTTCTGATAATCAATTTTGGAAAAATTGGTTTTCGGACCTAGTCGGGTGCCTTAATAATCCTAACTTCCCTATAATTTATTCCAGTAGTTAAAATCCGTCCTTTAGTCACGCAGCTTAATTCTGATTCTTATCGTATCAGCACAGCTTTCAGCGACTCCGCTCCTGTTCTTTCTAATCCACGATTATTAAACTTTAACTACATATATACTAGCTAATTTGCATTTCATGGTTTCTTCTTGAGAGGGATGGCCGTGAAATAACGCGATTGCTGGCCCAAAGATTCCCCCAAGAGGGTTATTAGTAGAAAGTCACGTAAAGCCCCGTCACATGCTATACAGTTTGAAATCTAAATACTTCATTCCGACTTCAGTTGTACTGGAATTTTTAAAGCTGTGCACTGTATGTGAGTCAAAAAAGCATTTCCAAGAAAAGGAATCGTTGTTTGCCGAATTGTATCCAGAGACTTCAGTCATCGTGGCCAAGTCGATTTAGTTGAATTACAGTCGACCCCAGATAAAAATTACAAATGGTTATAACACTATCAGGACCACACGACGAAATTCAGCTTTCTTTGACCGTTGACTTCAAAAATAGCAACTGAAGTAGCATTGGAGCAATTAAAAATAGTTTTCGAAGTAGATTGTCCTCGTATACTACAAAGTGACAATGGCCGTGAGCTTACGGCCGCTGTCATACAAGAATTAAACAATCTGTGGCCAACGTGCATAATTGTAAATAAAAGGTCTAGACATCCAGCTATCCAAGGATCTGTTGAATGATCAAATCAAGATGTTGAAGCTGTGCTACGTGAATGGCTAATTAACAATAACACAAAAATTAATTGGGCTCTAGGTTGTTCAGTTCCAAAAGAATTCCTCTTTTCATCGGACCATTAAACGATCACCTTACAAAGCTTTATTTGGATCAGAACCAAAAATAGGATTCCAATCTAGTCATATTTAAAAAGGATTGCTTAAAAAACTTGTTATTGAAAAGGACGTGGATCTACATCTTAATGAACAGAGTACCAGGTCATTACTTCAACGCCAGACGACTTACCAGTAACTTCCTTAAGGTATCCGACTACTTGCGACAACTTTTTTTTGAAAAAAAGAAAATATGGAGATCTTTTTGTGATTTTTATATTTATATAGTATATTTTAAGGAAAAAATCCTAAAATTGGTAAAAAAAAAAAATTATTATTATTAAAATGGGAAAAAACTAGTAAAAATGTACGAAAAATTACATAAACGGGGCCCGCGCTCTACAAAGATTTTATGAACAAATTCTCAATTTTTCAATTTTGATGTGTTACTTTTATTCCTGTTTGAAGTGATCTTCACGATAAGAAATATTTTAATTTTTACAAAAACTAGAGCACTTTATCTAAGTCATTATACGAAATTGCTTAAAAAAACATTGACTATATTCACATAAAGAGCTGCAAATTTTGAAATAAAACAGTTATTGATAAATCTGAAGATCAAAACACTTCTACTGTTATGCAGAACATAAGCAAAAATTTCAGCTAATTATTTTCAAAACTTTTGAGCAATCGCGGTCCCCGTTTGAGTTTTCGAAAAAAAAACACGTTTCGCGTAAAACGTATTTCAAAGTTTGACATTTTGTGTAAAGTTATGGCATTTGCTTTTACTAAAACGCTTGTAGTTTTTGTTCTAGTGGAGGGAAAATAAAGTACTTGGTATTGTTATTAAATGGTCTGTAAAATAAAATCATAAAAAATTTTGCCGATTTTTGAAAAAAAATCATGGTTTTAGGGTAGTTGGATACCTTAAAGAACAATGACGTTTCAAAATATCTTCTAACCCCTGAATTACTTGATTATAATGCCTCAACTTCAAAAGATCTGCCAGCACTTGAATTAATTGATTACAGCGCTTCAGCTTCAAAAGATCAGCTAGTACCTGAATTCATTAGTTACACTACTTCAATTTTTTATGATCTATCAATGGACAAATCAACGATCAATAACACTTTAGTGTCATATGATCTACCCGCTGCTGATTTACCTACCAAAAGGGCTTTAAATTTAGAAGATCTACAAAAAATTAAATCATTTTCTTTATAGACAACAGGACAACTCGAAACAGTTAACAACTCTACTTCAACTCCTACTTTTACAGTTAAAACATCTATAGTGTTACTTGAATCAGAATGGAAAGCAGCTGTCAGCGACAGTAAAGCATGTTGTGTTCTCTGTGGAATAGAAATCTACTAGAGCCCATTCATGTAACATTTGTATGCCATTTATGCCAAAAAGAAGAGAACGTTAAATATCAAAGAGAAAATGTTGCAAAACTTCTGAAAAGATCAGCTGAAAAGATGAAAGAAGTTTCTTCGAAGAAATTTAAAGACTTGTCAGTGGATTCCACAGATCTGGCAAATATACCTAAAGTAGATAGAGGTCCATTAAATGGAAATAACATTGTGGATAATATGATATAAAAATAATTTGTATCAAATTGGTACCTCAGTTGGAATTATAAAAGATTGGCTACCTATAGAAACGCTCTTCAAATTGCTACTACAATATTTACCGCAATAGTTCCACAGATTAACCTAAGCCTGCGTGAAATTGCAAAAAAATTATCCTTATTTGAAGGTCAAGGATTTAGAAAGTGTTCCTGTGAACAATCAAAAATACAATGTAAAACAAAAAGATATGCATGTAAAAAAGTAGCGTACTTTGTAATTCAAGATGCCACGAATCAACATGTTTTAATAAAAATTAATGAACATTTTTAATAACATACCCTAAAAATGTTTAAAATTTTACCAAAATATCCTTTTAGCTTTTAAAAATATCAGCTTAAGGAAACTTGGCTCCCTTAAAATTATCTAAATATCAATTTTCAACTTAAAAAAAGGTGTTACAAATAAAGCAGGATATTTCTGAAATATTACATTAATGTCATTTTTATTTATCTTGAAATGTGTGCATGTAAAACTTTTTAACTAAGGCATTTTGTATAAATAATTTTATAATTACTGTTCTTATCCATCATATGTTTTCTAAAAAAATATGATGTTTCAATATTATGTGAAGCAAAAAAATTTTTAATTTCTGCTATGGCAGAATTTTTTTTAACATTTCCCTTGAGATTTATGCAATTAATACTCTTTAAAAAGGGATTGTTTATAAAATATATGGGTTGAAATAATATGTAAATGCTATTATTCTTAAGAAAAATATGTAGCTAATACTTAAAAGGTGTTTTATGCTTATTTAAGATTATAATAGTATTTTTTTAGTTATAAACTTTAAAGTGGTTTTTCTCGGTTTGTATTTTGCCGTATTCAAAATGCTCCTCCTTCCATAATTATTTACCAATCACTTCCATTTTTTTCCTGTGTTTGTATAATTCATGTAAAAAAATTGGGGATCCATTTTGCTGCCAACTTAATACTTTTTTTTTTAAAAATTAAAATGTAGGCGATTTTGGCTTCTTTTTTGAATTGTATACCATCCGTATTAATATTTTACTTTTTCTCCAAATTTAAGTTTTTGTAAAATCAATCCCTTAATTTATTAAAGCCTTCCTAGAAATATTATAAAAATATTTTAAGATCGAAAAATCAATAAATACACAAAAGGAGTATTTTAAAATTTTCCATACATTTTTTTAAAAATTTTAAAATTGTGTGAACACTATGTACAAATCTCATCATTTTTTCAATAGAAACATTATATGAAATGCTAAAATATAATTTTGAAATTTATAAATTTTTAAACAAATTGTTTAAAAGCTGCCAAGTAACCTTGATTTCCTTTGTTAATTAGTTTAGAATAAATATTTTTGTTTCGATGTCTCAACATTTAATAATGCCTAATTCACTCTATTACTGCTTTTAATTGTTGCTCTCGGTTCTTGGTTTAAAAAGGAGAGAACATCTCAATAATAATTTCTACAATGGAAGTAGCTCTCATAACTCAGTCTCAAAGTAGATTTCCGCAAAACCCAATTTTAGTGTATCTCTACTCAAAAAATAAAAGTGCTTGCAAAAATTGAAGTCTAAATCGAGAAGTTTAAAAACTGAATTTTTTATCAATTCTCCCCTGTAAACATCAAAGAGTTAATTTCAGAAAGACCCGTTCCTAGCGTATTTCAATTCAACAAAAGAAACATGCATACCAAATTTCATTGCTATAGGTCTAGTAGTTGTGAAGGTCCCCTTGGACCTCACTTTGAGAACGAGAATAAGTAGGAGTCAGATAAGAACCAGTAGCCATTTTTATAAATAACTTTCTTTATTTGGTTATCTTATCCAAATAGAATCAAAGACTTATTAACAAATATATCTAACTAGTATTATGATGTTTTTTAAAGGGAATGTCCTTTAAATTAACTTGAATATTTAATGATCCAATTAATTAACCATTAGAATATCGATCACGCAGAGATTACCACGATAAGAGATCTCAGATTTATATTTAATAATGTTCCTATTGAACATTTAACTTTAATCTCACTCCCAATATAAACGTTTAATGAGACTTCAAGTATAAATCAATATTTACCACACAATCTCAACTCTTCTTGAGATTAAATTATCCACCAAGAAATCTTCAATTGTAAATTTCTAATTTCACTATTATACCTTTCTGCTTCAATCTCTCTCTCCTACTGCTCTAACTTTACTATTCCGTTTGACTTAAATACTTTATCTAATCTGCATAACAAGGAATCCTGTCCTCTTTTTGGAGCTGATTGGAAATAGGTAGGGAATTAAATTTCCCTAAAAAGACGACTCAGAAGGTTAGTGATAAAGTTCCGTATAGATTTGTCACATAGTTAACACCAGTAACTCTCCGTTCGCTTTCAAGGAGTCGATTTCCGTAACATCCGTTCTCAGCAGATCTATATTCAACAAAAGAAACATTCCTACCAAACTTAAAGTCTATGGTCTAACTGATCAAAAACAGGAATTGTCATATATAGCGCCCCTCGCAACCCTCCTTGGGTGTCGGATTCGGCAAAATCTGTTCTTAGCGTATGTCTATTCTGCCTGCCTATTTTCAAGTCTGTACTCCTAATAGTTCCAAAATGGGAATATATTTATCTTCAACTCTTATTTCCTCGCAAACCCACTTAGGATTCAATTTTTGTAAAACTTTTTTGCAGCGCATCTTTATTCCATGAAAAGAACCTGTGCGCCGAATTTCAAGTCTATAGGTTTTTATAGTTCAAAAACGGGAGCATTTATCTAGAATACATCTTAACCCCTCACACCCTCCTTAGGGTTAGATTTTCGCAAAACTCCTTTTGTAGCGGATGTTTACTTAAGGTATGTGACAACCCCCAAATCCTCGGTTTGGAGAAACTTTTCGAATTTTTTTTATGTTTTTATATTATTGCCCATACGCTTAAGATTCCAAAAATACTTTATTTTAGTTCCTAAGATATTTAGAAGCTAAGTTATAGCTTATTTAGTAAACCGGAAATGGAATTTTCAAAACCGGAAATGGGTGTTTAAAAAGACATAAAAATGTAAACAAATGGTTTGAACGTCTTTTTCAAAAATATCTAATAATTAAGGTAAATATAGATCAACGTATCCTTTACTTATTTATTAAGTACCCGTTACTTATTTTTTTAATCTGGCAACTGTTGTTTTTTAATCCAAGCTTGTTTTACTGAATGGCAATAATATTATCGTTTATAGTTTGTTTACATTGTTCATTCTAAAGCGTTCTTCTTAATTATTACTTACTTTTGATAATTTTACAGTTAATTCATTCATTTTCATTTAATTGTAACGTTTTATTTGATTATGAATAATTTCAAAATGCCGAAAGCTAGATCGAAAGTGTCTAGAAAGAGAAAGTTTTATGGTAGTAGGGTTTACCAAGTTAGCACTTAACAGTAATAATACGTCTGCAAGTGAACCGAAATTGAGCACTTTTGGCAGTTTTGATGTGCCTGAACCTGAATTTCATTGTTCTACAGGGAATAGAATTATTAATTTCCAAGCTTTGATGGGAATTATTTCAATCTTGTGTTGTCCGGAATGTTATGCAACTGGATTGAAACTGGCAGAAGATTCTAAAGAAGGACTTCGCTCTAATTTGTGTGTAGCTTGCAGTTGTGGGTTCATGACTGGCTTTACTTCTACTCCTAAAGAAAATAAGAAATTCTCTCTCAATAATTTATTGGTATTTGGATTGAGATTGATTGGCAGAGGATTCACAGCTGGTAAGAAATTGTTTATGCACTTTAAATTTGCCATGCATTTCTAAAAATACCTTCAGAGCTCATGAACTCAAACTGCTGGAAGCAGTACAGTTATGTTCTGAAGTAAATATGAAAGCTGCACCTAAAGAAGTGCAGAATTTAAAAAAAAGTACAACTTTTGTGATGTTTCGATAGATCGCACATGGCAGCGGAGAGGCCATATGTCACTTAATGGCTGCGTTTCAGTTATTTCCATTGATACTGGAAAAATTTTAGATCTGGAAGTAATGACTCAGTATTGCAAAATGTGTGAATTGAATGTGAAATGTGAGCATGTATGTTCAAATTATAAAGGATCCTCTGGAAACATGGAAGCTATTGGAGCTTTTAGAATTTTTGAAAGGTCACTATTTAAACGAGACCCGCAATACACCGAGTACTATGGGGATGGTGATTCCAAGGGCTTTTTACAAGTGAAGGACATATATGGTGAAAACAGTGTCACAAAACTTGAATGTATAGGACATATACAAAAAAAGAGTAGGCTCACATTTAAGGAAACTAAAAAAGAACACCAAAGGACTTGGTGGGAAGGGGAAATTAACTGATAAATTTATCGATAAACGGAAGAACTATTATGGGATTGCCATCCGCAGCAATGTTGGATGCCTCGAAAAAATGCAATCTTCTGTAATAGCTGCCTTCTTTCACTGCTGCTCTAGCAATCAAAATCCCATGCATGGGCAATGTCCAACAGGGAAAGACAGCTGGTGTAAATATAAACAAGCATTACGTGATGGTAAAGTATATGTGGACAAAACAGCAGACCTTTCAAATTCAGTGATTAAAGTGATAAAGCCTACTTATTTAGCACTCTGTGATAAGGAGTTACTAAAAAAATGCCTCCATGGCAAGACTCAAAATAATAATGAAAGCTTTAATAATGTATTGTGGTCTGTTTTGCCGAAAGAAATTTTTGTTCATAAAAACACTTTGTTTTTGTGTTCATACATGGCTGTCATCTTATATAATTCGGGTTATTTAGGGATATTGCCTGTATTTAATTATTTAGGTATAGGAATTGATCCAACGACACTTAAAAACTATATGGGAATTGACACGGAGAGAATTCAAAAATCGAAACGCCAGTCATTACCCTCAACAAAACTGCTCAGAAAAAAACAAAAAGACCTCCAAAAAAAGAAGTCAAAATTAGCTAAAAATGAAGCTAAAGAGGGTTTAAGCTATAAATATAGGGATTTTTTGAAAATGTGTTTAGTTAGTAGAAAAGTAATTGTTTTCAGTTAAAATTATTAAATGTGTTTTACGAGAAACTCTTATTCAATATTTTTCTTCACGATAAAGTTCACTACACAAAATATTTTTAAGATACTAAATCTAAATTTTCAGAACATGTTTTATGTAGTTCTGTCTGTGTTATGAATCAAAATCTAATCTCTGTGTATATATTTATGTACCTAATTGCTCTTTTATGAAAGAAAAAGCATTAATTTTTTTAAAAAATTGAGTTTTTCATAAATTTTAGCATATTTAAAAAACTTTTAAAAGCATTACAAATTTTTTTGATTCCTATCACAGATAAAGATGTTGTTTATGTACTCTATAAATATTATTTGAATACATTTATTAGAATTTTGTGTACAAGATTTGTCGTAACTGCAATTTTTCACCAAAATTTCGCTAAAAACAAAAAATTGTTATAGTCTACAAAACTCTCCAGAAAACAACAAAAGGGTCAAATCAGTTTTACATGAAGCTAAAAAGAGCTTGAGCTATAAATATAGTGAGTTTAAAAAGTGTAAAATTAGTAGACATTTTTTTCATGTAGTATTAAAATCTTTAAATGCATTTCCTGAAAAACTGTTTTTCAATTTTTTTCTTCACGGTACAGTTCACTACAGAATTTCTTTTTAAGATATTGACTTGAAATTTTCAGAAAATGTTTTATTTAGCGTTATCTGTATTATAGAGTATAATCTAATCTCTGTGTATGTATTTATTTATTTTATTGAACTTTTTGTGAGAAAATAACATTAGTGTTTTGTAAAAAATTGAGTTTTTGCATAAAAATTGACATATTTCAAAACCTTTCAGAAGTATTTTCAAATTGTATAGCTATTAACACAGATAATTATGTCATTTATGTTCTGTATAAATATTATAAGAATATATTAATTAGAACTTTTAATACAATCCTTACCGCAACTGCAATTTTTCACTAAAATTTCAGTCAAAATTCCCAATATTTCCAAAATTAATTTTAACTTTGTAAGAACTGTATTGGAATTCTTACTTTTATGTCCCATTTCAAATAAAAAAATGTTTATTTAATTGAAATTTATATATTTCAAAAAAAGTACTCCGAAGGTAGTCACATACTTTAATGAAAATAACCTTTGTGCCAAATTTCAAGTCTGTTGGTATAATAGTTTAAAAACGGGAATATTTGTCTTTAACGCCCCTTAACCCCTTGCAACCCCCCCCATAGGGTTCAATTTACGTAAAACCCGTTATTGGTAGATCTCTGAAGAGGATATTCCTGCAAATTTCAAGTCTGTAGGTCTATTAGTTCGAAAACGGGGGTAATTGTCTATTACGCCTCTTTCACCCCTCGCATCTCCCTTGGGGATCAGTTTTCATAAAAACCTCTTTTGTAGCAGATCTCTCTCGATGAAAAAAACATGTCTTCCAAATTTCAAGTCTGTTGGTCTAATAGCTTAAAAATGATCTATAACACCCTTTAATCCCACACAACGCTACTTGGGAAGGGAGGGGCGAATTTCACTAAAACCGTTTTGTAGCCGGTATCTACTTTGTAAAAGGAATCTTCTTACCAAATTTCAAGACTGTACGTCTAACAGTTCGAAACTGGGAATAATTGGCTATAACGCCACTTTAATCCCTCGCAACCCCCTTGGGGGTCAGTTTTCATAAAATCCTCTTTTGTAGCAGATCTCTCTCTATGAAAGAAACATGTCTGCAAATTTCAAGTCTGTAGGTCTAATACTTTAAAAATAGAAATAATTATCTGAACACTTTTAATCCCCCGCGACGCTACTGGGGGGCGCATTTCATTAAAATCATTTTGTAGCGTGTCTCTATTCTATAAAATTAATCTGCTTATTAAATTTCAAGACTGTACGTCTAATAGTTTAGAAATGGAAATAATTATCTATAACGCCCCTTATAATCCCCCGCAACCCCACTTGGGCATCTATCGGAACATAGTTTTACTAACTCACAAACTTGGCCACTCCCCAAAGTTTCATAGCGATCGGATGAACGGTTAAAGAAGACACACCGATGAAAATTCATTCAGGGAAATGTGTTGAGGAGAAAAAGGGGAGGTAAAAAGCGCGGGAAAGCGAAAACGTAGATCTTCAAATGCTGTTCATTTCATTATTTCACTGAAATAGTTCGGGAATTTAATTAATCACTTACTTACAACAGGGAAAAGACCTCAAAGAGACGTTGTTTCAACATCTGGCGTGAATTGATTATCTCCTTTATAAATTTGACTAAAGCCCTAATTTCATCGTTTCCCTGCGACATATATATCCAAATGCTAGTTTTTTTTTAAAATAAGCGATAAATGTATGCATTTTTTCCTGCACATTTAATTTATTCTGTGCCACAAATCGACTACACCAAATGAGCATTTTCACTTTCATTCTTTTCTGCCCACTTCAAGACAATCGTACGCCGTGTTTCTTGTTAGAATTAATCCATTTTATCGATTTTCTGGGAGCAGTTCAAAACACTTTCTTCTAGGATGCAAAGCACATTTATTCTTTGGCACATTGATTATTGTGATTTCGTTTCATATTTCCACTCACGTACAGAACTTTCACCCAAAACGAAACGTCCCCTCTGCAGCAGAATTTCCATTTTTCTTCACAAATTCGAAGACTTTGCATTTTCCAACACTGTGTTTGCTTCGTTTGATTGGACCCTTTTTTATACCAAAAGAAACAACACATCAACCGTATTTCAACCGAAGCAAATGCGATTTACAAAAGTTTCCATATTTACTTTAAACAACTGGAGATGGAGAAATCATATGACTCCTAATTCTGTGAATTCATTCTCCTTGAAAATGCGTTCTTGGCCAAATTAACGTATCCAAACACGTTGAAATGACCAAATTCGGTCAAAATACACATTTTTTTTGTTTTTTATGTTTTAAATAAAACTATCTTTTGACTTTACAAAACACACTTTTTTTCACGTTACCTAGAGACCAAGTTACAATCAATTTTATAAAATTAGAAAAATTGGAAGTGGGTCTTGAATCTACCGGAAGTGGGCATTTAAATTATTTAACATTTTTCATGGCGAGTCTGATGACTCAAAATGTTAAAAATGTATTTTTATAGAACTGTTGAACCTGATATTTATATTATTTTCTACAGAATGAGCTAAAATATTTCCTATTCTATGAATATTTTTGAGGTACAGCTTGTTTAAAAAATGATATCATACACTGGTGTAGCTAGTCTTGATTGGGCCCCGTATTCATGTTCCTTGGGGAGGCCTTTCTAGGAGCCCCTTAAAATTTTGTGACTTTTTTTTCTTACATGTTTTGGGATCCCCAAAGCTTATTGGCGGTATACGGTGGTAGCTACGCCCCTGGTTTCATAAGGTGGGGGGGGATATCACATTTCTTATTATACCTACTCAATCAGCTCTAAAATTTTAATAAAAATGTTAAATGTCTAAATAAAAATGTTTAATATTCAATACTGTCAGCTTCTTCCTCGAACCCTCTGACATCCAATGAAAAGAAAACCTTCGCAGACAATTACTTTGAAGTTGCCCAAGAAACGCAAAAGAGAAAATGAATTACAAATTTGTTTCCATACACTGCGAATGACCTTCTGTATTCCTCAAAATAGCAAAAAAGTATTTTAAAATTATAGGCGCATGTGATACTCCTTCGGGGATCAAAGGTATTACTTCAAACAATATCGATTAGATTATGGTACTTTAATCTGTAAAACTTACTAAAGCACTGCTTCTCAAACTTTCAATCTTTACGACCCAATGTTCATCGCGCCCCCCTCCATGCATTGAATTTAATAACATCATGCCTTGATACTGAAGCGACTTTAGCCTTCTTAAGTACACCAGCGTACATAAACGTCTACCAAAGCATTAAATGCCCCGGACGTATATATACGTCTTTAAGAACTACGATCTTCTCTGTGCACTGCTATCCATAAAAGTATTCCGAAGGCTTCGGAATGTAATAAAAGGGCTTTGAAGGATTTACTTATTTTAGAGAAGGTTTTATTTATTTATTCCTTTTCATCCCCCCCCCACAATTCATCACACACAAGCACCTACGTGGACATTGGTAAATTGTCAAGAGTAAACATATTTTCATCCACTTGTGCTACTATAGACTCATCACCTGAAAAACATGTATTTACTATAAGTACTACAACTAATAAATATGATGCTATAGTCATTCATTCATAGCATAATAGTTTTTTTTTCTTATGTAAGCTAGAGTTTTATTTAACAAATTAAAGTTATGAGAGTTGAGTATATTTTTGCCACAAACAACAACTGAGGTACATATTTACATGATGAAGCATTCATATATTGTGTGGAATTTGAACTCGGGCCCTTAGACAACATCATCAGAGATAATCGGGCTACCATTTTTTTTACCAACTACTCTGCTCGCGGTTGGAGCTAAAACTCTTTCTGAAAAATTGTAAATATTTTGTATATGTAACATTTGTTTTCTGTTCTATATTGTAAAATATTGATAAATGTGTGTGTATATAATGTGTTTTGTGACAAATAAAATCAGATTAATACCAATAGTATAATTATTTTTGTTAGATGGAATTGTAAATGATTCAGTAACATGTTCTATTTTAGATAAATGTGACTTAATGGGCCCTAAGATTCAGAGTTAACAAATTTATTCTTCACAAAAAAACTGGTTTTTTCATTCTAAGATTTTATAAAAATCATAAATTGAGAATAATTATTAGAGATTAGAAATTATTTAAATTAATGATTATATACATAATAAACATTCTATTTTAACCTACCCAGGGGTTACGGGAAAATTTTAATTCAAAAAGAAAAATAGATTAGGATTTATATGCTTGTATACAATCAAAATATAAATTGAAATTTTAAAATAATAAAGAGTTTTGAATTCTCATTGTATAACATTTAACAACATTTCCTAATAATATTATCAACTTTATTCGTACCATGCCCAACTTTTTAATAATAAGCCCTCAAATTATTGATAGCCATATTTTCAGGCATCATCACATCAGAACATTTACAATGTAGAGCACAATGTAACAACAAATAATTCATAATGTCAAAGCTGAAAATAGTCATTTGATTTTTAGAAGGATCTATTCCTTAATTTTAATTGGTTATTTATTCAATGTGTCATCTGGGAAAGGTGCTCAGACTGTTATATGGATCGATATTTCTTATCATCGATTCTTTTACTCAACATTTCATAATGTGATCATTTTGATTTGCATTAAGAGTTCTTTTATATAATAAAACTTACACAAATCACTGTCAGAAAAGTCTATTCAGAATGAAACAGAAAATTTAAATTAAAGGCTAAATAATAAAAAATCCATTTACACTTACACTGAGTTCCTGAAGATACAGCAGTCTCGTATTCGTAATCGCAATCGAATCTGCATGGCAATGGTTCGATTAGTGCACCCATAGCAGCCAGTCGTTCATCTAACGATGTACACAGTAAATTAGGGGTTCCTCCACCAGTTTTAAAAATTTCAACTTTATCGGAGCTTCTTTTTTTTGTGACTCCTTTTTAATGTTTTTAAATTTGTTCTGAAGCTGCTGTCGACTTCGTTTACATAGGCTGGCTGCTTTGAAATCGACCGTCAAACTATCCCATGCTTCTCCTTTCTTCTTGTTAAAAACTGCATTCGTAATTTTGCAGTTTATGATGTATTTATATTTCTCTACAAGATTTAACTGTAATTCCTTCTCCTGAACAGAAAAGTTGCTTTTCGGCATAGCAAAACAAGAGAAAGAAATGCAAGTCAAACTTAAAAAAACGTGTTAAAAACAGCTGACCGAATTACGCGCCACGATACAACATAAAATGTAAGAAATATGTCACGTGATTATCATTGTCTAATCACAACGACTGTAACATCTTGCCCACGCATAACTCACGGATTCGGTAATCGGCAGTTCGAGAATAAGAAATGGTCTTCTCGGTGTTAAGAGCGATGTTCTTCCGGGGATTACTAGCGCTCTTCATTTTCCGAACCATTTTTTATTCCGGCAATCCGACGTCTTCAGCATAGAGTCATAAGACACAGTCGGTATTCCATCAAGTTCCCCATTTCAGTTATTACGGTTGCTGACTTTAGTTTTATATTAAATTTGTTTTCTATTAAGAATAATTTTAAATTAAGATTTGAAATTTACTGGCAGATAAAATCCTGCCGGCTTTATTTCTGTCATGATTTTTAAGACAGAATCAGATTAAAGTTTAAAAAGGAAGATATTTATTCAATCATTTCTACATCTGTTCTGACACTAAGAGCAGGGAGTAAAAAAGCACGCCACGGTTTCGGTTAAAATGGATAACACTTGAAAAACATGTGGTAAGTATCGCGGATTTTATGTTGGTACTTGAAAGTTAATGCTGACATATGTTGACTATTAAATCCTAGCGATCTGGAATTAGACTTGTTTATTGGCTAGGCCATATGTTCGGAAGAAATAAATGGATGGTTAGTTTGATACTTGACGATATGAACAGAGAAAGATGAGTCAAGTGCTAGATAGGGAATTTAATTTTTAATCTAATTTAACTATCCTTACACACACGCATATATATATATATATATATATATATATATATATATATAATGATAAAACTTATTGTGTGACATAATTTATCGTGGCGAGTGGTTGATTTTAAATGTGGTGAACCAAAGGTAGGGTGTGGCCTGTGGTGTGTGAATGATACTGTATTACCGTAGAACCATGAATCTCGAAAGGATTAACTCCAATTTATTGCATTTCTTGAAACATATATGCATCTTACAACAATAAAGACTTTACGGCACATAACAGACAAAGACAACACACAAAGCACGGCAGCTGGTTGACTACATGATTGCAGAGATGCGTGAGCAGAAGAGAAAAGGGTGCGCGATTTCCAGATGTCGGTATTTATAGGCAGCGAGACATCACGTTATTTAGGAGGTGGACAGAGTTAGTGTCAAAAGTCCCCGGTAGGTGGGTAACCAATTAAAATAATTACATGGTTGTCCTGAAGGACTGGACATTAAATAATGCAAGAGCTATTACAATTAAATTATTGGAATTAATACAGTCCCCCCCCTCCGCAAGAGACATTTGTGTTCCAGGGCCATTGGTCCACACCCGTATCATACAGAGATACCAAATTTTAAACTAAAATATTCAGATTAACCTTAACCCTTTTATTTAAAAAAAATTCCATTCACTTAAATATTAACATAAAATATTCAAAAATTGGCAAAATATTTAAACTTTTAAAGTGTGTAAAAGTATTTAAACAACCACCCCCCACCTTATTACTATTGACTATGAATTCAAAAATATATAAATTCCTAAAATACAGAAAATAATTTTTCTTAAAAATAGATCAAAAATTGTTTACAAGACCACTGAGAGTAAAAACAAACTAGAAAGAACAAATTAAGAGATTGACCCACGCTTTGAACAATCATTAAGACAAGTTTTTCTTCTCATCGTGTAATAGTGCACCATAATTTCAAAAACAAAATTTTCCAAAATTGGAAATTGCAAGTCAAAACCGAAAAAAAAAGAGTATTTTTTTAAAAACTTTTTATGACATGTTTATATTCATGTTACACTTTAATCTGACAAAACGTAAAAGTTAAGAGGCAATAGTATTTTGAGTCAAATGTGTATTTCCTTGAGATACTCTCTCTCTCTCTCTCACTATGCACAATTCTTACAAAAAAACGCCTTCTTTTCTATTATTTCTTATATATGTAAAACTGTGCTTATACTTTTATTTATTTATTAATATTTTCTCAGCATAAGTGCTCTCAAAATCAGTATCATTTTATACACATTAAAAGTTGTTCATTTTAATATCAAATAAATTATATCATTGTAATAGAGTAAATCTTATCATGATAAAAATTCTTAAAATCACAGAAATATATTAAATAGTATCAACATAAAATTCTCAAAATAAAAATATCAAAACATTGGTGAGAATTCATACACTAGGGCCCCGTTTACATGGACGAAAAATGCCGGCAATATGCCGGAACGAATCCGCTTTGTACCCGTTTACACGGCGACCCGGCAAATTGCCGGGTCGAAATGCAGGTCTATTTTTTGTTCCCTCTTTCGACTAGGAACTTTGGGGTAAAAAGGAGAGTGTTTTCTAATTCTCCCATGATGCATTGCGCCAGATTCGTTTATTCAAGATGGCTGCTGTTTTGAATTGCTCACGTTAGACAACAGAATAAATAATAACCCTCATAAACATCTGGGGAGACCAAAACGAATTGGATACAACTGTCCGGGATTCGGAAGTTTACAAGTGCCCATTTTAAATAAAAATTATATTCCATTCTCAGGTATAGGGAAGGATGTACATAAATTTATATTTAGTATGCTCTGCATGTATGTTTCCAATATTTTAATAAGATGATACATATATTTTAATACAGTTTTTGAGATTGATTTGAAAATATTACAATATAATTCTTTTGAATGTATACAAAAAAATTGCATCTTTTTGTTATTTTTCTTGATTTATCTAATTGAGTGTTTCCATATAAGAAGTAAAAAATTAGTAATATCTTGTAACTAAATAACTCCATAAAGGTGTTTTGAATTTTTTTTTTTACTGTGAAAGTTGATATAACCAATAGAATGATCTGTTTTATATTAACATTCCCTTAAATTCATGACGATAAGAACTTAAAAAGAAAATTTCTTTTTTTTTAAATCTTCAGTTTTGATCCACTTTCACTTAACCATTTAATTTTTGTTATTAAAGCAAACCATGATTTACTCTACCAAAAGAGATCTCTTTATACACATATACATACAAAAATTATTTTATAAAAAGTAGGCTAAGTACTACTTTTTTTCTCCTCGAAGGATTAAATAATCCCACAATTATAAAACATACTATGAACAAGTTCGTATGAAAACATTGCACATCGAAGAAAATATTACACTTTTTACAAAACAAAATTTGTAATTTAGCTTTTTAATTAAAGTTGGTTAATATGAAAGTTTTTGTTTAACAACTATAGGAATTCTGAGATGGAAATAAAATTGCTTAACATCATTGAAATGTTTTGGGTATCTGAAATAATCTTATAAAAAAACTAACATTTGATATGCTTTATACAGACTTCCTTTGTAATTATTACCCTTCAGAAGGTTTGCATTTTTTTAAAAATGTCTGTCTCCAACCCTCTGAAATAAATTAATTGGATGTTTTTGAATAAATTAAGAAACATGTTTAAAGAAATACGCTTTTTAATAAAATTATAAAGTAGAACAAATTAAATTGTTTTCGTGAAAATTTCTCGTATACAGTTGTTACGATCATCGATGGTTCAGTTCATCAGTTAATCAGTGGTAGAATGCTTTTATATCAATCAACGCTCATATCATCACAACCATTAGACTCAATTAAATTCGATAAATCATCGAAGACGAGTGTAAGATTAAATAATAAGTTTAATGGAATATGGAGTGCGTCTGCACTCGGTCACGTACACAAGATCTCTGCTGTCAACAAAGCAGGTTTTTACAAGCAGCGCCCTCTATACTGAGGGGGGTTCTACCATTACTCCCCACTTAAACTCCTGCGGAGTTTACATTAAGATAATTAAAATTCTAAGGGAATTCAAGTAAAATTCATGCAAAATGAAATAATACAAATAAAATTCATGCAATGTGAAATAATAAAAATAAAATCCTATCAATTCAATTCTCAAATCACATGCATCATCAATAATTCTGAAATAAAATTAGCAATTCTTAAATCACATGAGTTATCAATAATTCTGAAATAAAATTAGCAATTCTTAAATCACATGAGTTATCAATAATACTGAAAAATCAAATTAGCAATTATGCAAATAGAAATAATGTAAAGGTTAAAGTTCAAGAAATTGTAAAATGTTCAAATGTTCTTTTCTACAGATGCAGGATCAACTGGAATAGGTAAAGGCACTACCTTTGTGATGGCTCGTTTTAAAATACCTGTTGAGGTTTTCACATTAACTACTCTTACAAGACCATCACTACCGGGAAATACTTCAAGAATATGCCCCATAGGCTAGTCTAGGGGCTTTGTGTTGGAATCCTTTAAAAGAACAAGCTGATTCTCCATCAGGTTAGTGTTCTGTACACTCCACTTAGCACGGGTCTGAAGATGGGTCAGATATTCGGTGCTCCAACGGTTCCAAAATTTGTCTCTCAGGGATTGAATGAGTTTCCACCTGGAATGATAGGACAAAGAATCCGAAGCAGTACAAGGTTCAGGAAAGGATGAAATTGCACAGTTCGTCAAGAAATGCCCCGGGGTCAAAGGGTTAAGATCATTGGGGTCCGAAGAAAGTGGAGACAAGGGACGTGAATTCAGAACTGCTTTGATTTGTGCCATCAACGTAGTTAACTCTTCGAAGTTCATGATAGCTGATTTCGCTACCCTGAATAAAATGCGTTTCATGGACTGAATGTTTGCTTCTCCCACAATTCACCGAAATGGAGAGAAGCGGGTGGAATGAAGTTCCATTCGATTCCCTCTTCCGCTGAATAGCTGAATTCTGTTGGACTTGCAAATTTCGTTCCATTCATTAAGAATGTTTCTTGCTCCCTTGAAGTTCGTTGCATTGTCACTCCAAATGACGGATGGCTTGGATCTCCTTGCTATAAATCGTCGGAGACATGCTAGGAAGGCTTCTGTGGTCAAGTCGGAAACTTCTAAATGAGTGGCTTTTGTACTGAAACAGATGAAAATGGCAATATACGATTTTAAAGTTACTCTTGATCTTTTTAAATTTGGTTTCGTGATTATAGGACCAGCGTAATCCAATCCAACTTTTTCGAAGGGTCTAGAAGGCACAATTCTGTCTCGTGGTAAACCTCCCATCATCTGGTTTATTGTCTGGGTTTTCGTGCGAAAACCCGTAATACATTTATTTAATATTCTTCTTACACGGTTCTGACCCGATGGGATCCAATAAAACTGTCTTGTTAAATCTAAAGTGGTTTGAAAGCCAGAATGTAATGATTTCTTGTGATAGTATTCAATTATTAAATCAGTTAAATGATGAGCCTTTGGAAACATCATTTGATGTTTTTGGAATTCAGATAGGGTCGAATGTTTCAATCTACCTCCCACTCTCAGTATTTCATCTTCGTCCAAAAAAACATTTAAAGATGATATTTTGCTGCCCTTTGGAATCGGTTGTCGGTTTTTGAGACACTTTATTTCAGTTAGAAATTCATTTAATTGTACTTTATGACAATCCCCCATGTCGTGTATTCATTGTGTTGAAATAAAGAAGCCTTTTCATTACTGGAACAAATACTATTTAATGTTCTTACGTTCCACAACACAAGGGGTCACTTAAATAAAACAACAAAACAACACACATCCATTATCGTTAGAGAAAATGGCTTAACCCTCTAACTGGATACCTTCCTCCTGAAAAGTTATTCCGAAAGCGTTTAACTCTTATTTTGCAATTCCCTTAAAAAATGCAACAGACTTCTTTCCTTTCCCCCTTTTAGAACTTGGGAGGTCGAACGGGGACAATTTTACGACCCCGTTCGGTCCCTTTTGTAAAGTAAGAACCAAGAGATCAATCGTTTACAGCTAGCTGTTAAGTTGACTTGGGCAATCTTCTTTGAAAGCGTAGCAGAATTCGGTGTGTCTTTCACCTATATGTTCAGTGACTGTAAAATTAAAAACGAAATGAAAGGTAAAAAAAAAGAGGAAAAAATGAAATAAATAGTATGATAGAAGTTGAAAAATAATTATATTTTCTTCAAAGAAAATTTATTTTTCTGTCATTTTTTAAAAATTAAAATACACTCTGTCGGAAAAATATATGCACCCAGAAGAAATTGAGCTACATTCACGAAATTTGGTATGCATGTAGTGTATATGAAAATAAACAAATGATTAAAAATTCAGAACAAAATATCATTTTATTAAGCGGTTACAGCTTGCAAAAGGTTAAAAATCAGTAAGTAGTAAAGCCACCTCTGGCAGCTATACAAAGCCGAAATTCGGCGTGGCATCGATTCAATTAGATCACTTATGACCCCCTGTGGAAGATCCTGCCATAGTCTTTGCATCTGCGCAGTTAATTCTCCTGTATCTCGGACGGCTGCAGTTGCCTTCCCAGCGTCCAAGACATGCTCTATTGGCGAAAGATCTGGTGACCTGGCAGGCCATGGTAGGACGTCATATCCTTGAAGACATTGTTGGGAGAGTCGCGCAGTATGTGGACGAGCATTATCCTGTTGATAAATGGCACCTGGGCGACTTGATAGCATGGGTAGCACAATCGGCGTTAAAATATCGTCCACGTATCTGCGAGCTGTCAAAGTGCCTTGAAGAACCACTAAAGATGATCGTGTGTCCCAAGAAATTGCTCCCCACACTGTCACACCTTGTGAAATTGCTGTATGCCGCTCGACAATAAATGCCGGATCGGACCGCTGGCCGGTGCGCCTCCTGACACGTGTGCGGTGGTCATCAGCACTGAGACTGAATCGGGATTCATCACTGAAGATGACACGTCTCCAGTCTGTCACACTCCAAGTTGCCCGAGGTCGGCAAAATCCAGTCGACACTGCCTATGATGTAGGGTCAGTGGTAAGCGTCTTAGCGGACGTCGGCTCCTCAAGCCAACTTCGGTCAGTCGTCTCCTTATAGTTTCTCTTGATGGCACTGGATGTCTGGAAGGAGGTAAGTGGCGTTGAATCGATGCTAGCGACGTTGTTGGTGCCGAAGTGGCCACTCTTCTGATTGCACGATCCTCGCGATCATTTGTGTTCCTGGGACGTCCTGACCCTCCGCGACGGTACACTCTACCTTCTGTGATCCACTGTTGCCAACACCCAGCAACTACCATATCGCTCCGACCGAGGTGGCGGCCGATACGTCTATTCGACCAACCTGCTTCTCTGAGGCCTATTATACGGCCCCTATCAAAGTCTGTCAGCTGCTCGTACTGCCGCCGGTTACGTCTTAGAGGCATCCTAAGTCTCAATATCGTCTATCAAAGTCATCAGATTCGTTTGGATAGCCGTACGGCGCTCGTACTCATGCTTTTAAACTCTCCCAGTTGCGCAACTAATATGCGCATAGCACACTTAGCCTTGTCTCATTGGCTTCGAAATTTTAATCATTTGCATATCTCTTACCAGACTACATTCTTGCCGAGTTTCGTGATTGTAGCTGATTTCTTCTGGGTGCATATATTTTTTGCGACAGAGTGTATATATATATATATTTTGGTATTGCGATTTGAACCAGAAAAAAAAGCATCCTGTATTCATTTTTGAATAAGAGAGTAAGAAAGCGCGCTCACTTTCCTGTTTTTTAAAAAAAAGTAATGAGGTAAAAAAGAGCAAAGGCCTATCTCATTTTTAAACAATAACACAATAAATATTACATACGATGATTATATTTATGAAATAAAACCGATCTTTCTCTATTCAGTTATATTTTTAATTTAAAATAGCATAAAAAGTGATTTCAATACTTTTAATTTATTTTAATTAATATCATATAAAAGATATTTTTAAGTTAACTGAATATTTTTCGGAAAAAATCTAAATTTTCCTTCCTAGTGTTCTCTTTTTCGAACTTCTTGTATTAAATAAAAATTCCTTTTCTACATCGGCATTTGTGAAGGACATAACACACATTCAGTCAATAATTTTTAATTTTAATGGGGGATATACTTCTTCAAATGCGCATGACAGTACTTCTAACCATTTTCTACTCAAGTTAAATTTCTTATCTTTATGTTTCTTTTATTACAAGGAAAATGTCACACATCGATAACTACATTTTCACACAATTCAGTCATTACAAATTCTATTGTGAGAAAAATTCTCCCTAATTAATTTTGTCTTTCAAAACAGTACACTTAAAACAATTTTGTTCAGTGAAGTTAACCGACAGTTCCACAATGTATTCATACCAAATTTTAAAAACAAATTTAACACTTGAAAATGTATCCTGTATTAAATTTTTCAGTATACACAAATATTTCCTGCTGTAGGAAAGATATCGTATGAGATGTGGTGTGCGGTTGTGAAAGAATGTTTTCGTACGTGTAGACTATTTTTGAAAATTTAAATATCACTGAAGCTGATCATATAACTGCAAATGAGCCTTATTTTAGTGTGTGCTGGTATCAAAGTAAAACACTTTACAATATTAAACAGCCTATGGGTTTATACTCAACATCAAACTATTCGCAAAATGGCTTACAACTTCTATTCAAATTGTAAAGAAACTGAAATATAAATATATCTTACTGCAGTCAAAAATATTCATAATATGTAAATATCCTATTCCTCTCCACTTATTTCAGTATATTTTAAAAACTGTAGCTAAATGCAATTTTAGAGAAGCTAAAAACATGTAATTTTGGATTGATAAAATGTTTAATATAATACACAAATATACATGTTATTAAGCAAATACATTTGAAAAATCAAACTTCCTTCTGAAATAAACGTAATTGAAAGAAAAATGTTTAATAGCAAATGACTGGAAATACATGTTTATCTAAGGGGTATCTCCAAAGTGAGGTAATCCTCAAACTTAAGACTCAAACTCAGAAGCACAACAATCCATGAGGGCAAGGAACTACTGTGCCCATCATAATACACGTGACCATTGGACGCTGAGGTGCATGAACAGATGTTCCGATTTGGTGGTCTGTCTGAAGAGAGACCTTTAGTGTTTAAGACCCGAAGCAAGCTTGGTACTCATTTATCGACCCAATGTTGCGGGGATGAAAGGCAGAGTCGACCTTGCGCAGCCCGTTAATAGAACCCCAGACCTGTGGTGTGGAAGCACTATACACTACCATTCAATCCTATTCGGTGAAAAATAAAATTTAATGTTAGAATCTTATATAAATCCCTAATGAATGAGGGAGTCCACACTTTTTTTTTCATGTAAACTGTTTAGACGGAAATGGTTAATTATGAACATTTTACAAGTTGCGTAAATTAAAATTAACTGTTATAGTTTACATAAATTTTTAAGAGTGCAAAAGGTGTATTTTGGCTGCACGAATTAATTTTAAAAGGAATACGGTTACGAAAAAGTAGTAAAAATCTATCTAAAGTAGGGTTGGTAACACAACGAAGTATTGGGAGCCAATTCCACAATTCGTTGTTATAAAAATGTATGGAAAATTACAAGACTTAGTTTTTGCATTTGTAATTTATATATTTTTTTTTATATATATATATATTCCTCAGAGATTTAAAAGCTAGAGCGGCATCCATCAAAACCGCGGTTCCCTCTCTGTTTTTCCAGATCGCCCCTGACTAAGCCGGCTCTGCCATAGTAAGTGAAAATGCCGTATTTTGTTTGTCAAGATCATTTTATAGCAGACTGCATTTTTCATGTATTTTAGATGGTCGTTTTATATTTTCTACATCAATATCTTAATGTCTGAATTTAAAATTACATAAAATTCTTGACATTCGCATCAATGACCATTATAATTTTTATTAGTATATGAATGTGTCATCAAACGATTACATGACTATTATTAACATATATTATTTTAACCATTTAATTAATATTAAGTATAACATAACGCACACAAACTTTTGAGCCTTAAAATAAATATTTCGAAAACTACTTCAGATACACTCAAAATGTTTCATTCCTACGCTTTAGCTTCTCAGTTTTGCTTCGATGTAAAATTTTATTGTTTATTCGTCGATTTTTTTTAGTATATTTTTTGCTCTTAGCACGCACTTTTCAACTGAATTGTATGAAATCTTCGAAATATATTAAAAAATAACAAAGAAGCTATATAATAAAATTTGAAATTTATATTATACTCAAAGAGTTGCTAGAACTTATGGTAAATAATTTTTAACTGCGCGATACATTTTTTTTTCGAAATTTCAAATGGAATTTTCTATCATAAAATTTCTAGCTTTATACGGTCGAGATTTCAAAAAATATCCAGATTTTAATTACTAATTCTGTTAGCCTTTAAAAAAGATAAATGTTGAGAGGTATTTTGCATAAATAGATATTTTTGAAGAATAATTCGAATGTTTTTGAATAGCTCGAATTTATATAAAATTGATTTTTTCAATTATAAGATGCTTATTTTTATGCATAAATGTCTACTGTAAATGTTTCCGTATATTTTTGATTACCATTTATTCAAACATTCAAGTTATAAAAAAAATGTGGGAAAATCTTCATTCATGTTGTCTTTGATGTAAACTGAAGTTCAAGCACTTAAAATTCAAATATTATTCGGTGTATTTTAACAATATATAACTAGGCACTGTACGTAAACTTCCCTGAACACTTGGGCTTTGAAATCTAAAAAAAAAACTAATAGATCTTAATTAGTTTTTTTTTTTCGTTATTATTTTTATCAAAGTGTAAGAAAATGTTTCAAATGATTTGATGAAGTTTAAATTTATTCATTTTTAGTGGTTGGAGAGTTGAAAAGATTTCAAATTTTAAAGTGTTTGGTGTTTTATTAATTTTTTTTGGCATCTTATAATGAAATAATCATGTTTCAAAAACTGAAAGCATTGATTAAGATAAGAAAAATGAAGCGAAAGAATATACTTTAAAAAAGATATATATAATTTGTCTAACTATATAAAATAGCAGATGTGATTATCTCCTAGGACCTCACTTTGAGAACGAGAATAAATAGGAGTCAGATAAGAACCAGTAGAGCCATTTTTATAAATAACTTTCTTTATTTGGTTATCTTATCCAAATAGAATCAAAGACTTATTAACAAATATATCTAACTAGTATTATGAGGTTTTAAAGGTAATATCCTTTAAATTAACTTAAATAATTAATGATCCAATTAATTAACAATTATAATATCGATCACGCAGAGATTACCACGATAAGAGAACCCAGAATTATATTTAATGTTCTTATTGAACATTTAATTTTAATTTCACTCCTAAAATATATCTTTAATGAGACTTTAATAATAAATCAATATTTACCACACGGAATCTCAACTCTTCTTGAGATTAAATTATCCAACAAGAAATCTTCAATTTAACTTCACTACAACTTTCAACTTCAATCTCTCTCTCCTACTGCTCCAACTTTACTATTTCGTTTGACTTAAATACTTTATCTAATCTGCATATAACAAGGAATCCCGTCCTCTTTTTGGAGTTGATTGGAAATAGATAGGGAATTAAATTTCCCTAAAAAGGACGACACAGAAGGTTAGTGATAAAGTTCCGTATAGATTTGTCACACAGATTGCCCTGACACGCCCCAACTTGTTACAGTTTCAAATTAATATGAAACCAAAAGGGAATTGTAACATATTTTACTTATGCGTTGGGACTTTTCAAAACTTTTAAAGTACCAGCTAACAAACAAACACTTCCTGGGGTGTAAAGAAATTTTTCCCCGATTTTTTACGATTGCTCCAGGGTCAAAACACGGGGTTCCCTGCGAGCCATAAAACTTCCTATCAGTGTCCTGCTGTGTTGCTTCCACCGTCTCTAATTATCTTTCAAGATGTTAAACCTTTAAAAGGGGGAAAGGATTTCAGAAAAGTACGGCTAATCCGCTTTTGAAAATGTTACTTGAAGTAAAAAAAAACCCGTGCAGTGCATTTTTGAAGTATCTTTACAATGACGGAATTTTCCGTGCTAACCGCTTGGAGGGCTAAGAAAATGATACAAGATAAAATTTTGCATGTATTGTTCACATAATTTTACAAATTTAATTTCTTTTAAAAAATTTGGAAATTTTTCAAATTCTACTCATTTTGTGTTAAATAATTTTTTGACATGCAATTTTTGTAATATTTCTGAGGATGTTTTAAACACCTGTGGCAACTCTGCATATGCAAAACATCGCAAGCCACGTCATCTCAAAGTACTATAAATGAACTGTGTCGGCCAAGAATGATTAAGTAATAGAGGATCTATTGTAGATCCATATCCCTGTGACGTGGGGAAAAAAATGGTAATTTGTAAGTTCGGCAGTTCCTTGCCAACGTGCACGTTGTCTTTTAACCTTCTGTTCTTAATGTTTAAACTGAAATACCTTTTAAAATTAATGTTTTTAATAAAAGTTTAGTTTGTTCTGCCACAATTAAATTTGGTCATTATTTGGGTCTAGTCCTTTTTTGATACCAAAATAGTGGTGACCTGGACGTGATACAAATATTAGTGATCTCTGTCCTGTGGCTGGTGATTTGGACCTCGGATGCTTGAGTGATTCGAGTATCACAACCCTGGTTAACTCGTGCTGTGAAGTGCCTGGTTTTTCCGTTAATGAAGTTTCGCACGAACAAAAAAGCATTTTTGCTAGGGAATTTGAGGCTCTAACTTTAGAAGTCGCGACTTTAAAAAGAACAATCGAAGGATTTGTTAAAAGTAGAAAATGCAGTTTAGTAGAGAGCACCGTAGACCTTTTCACAAAAGAGACGAGGTTCTACTACTAGTAAAGATGGTGAAAAGTTATGTTGGTATCGCCGTCATTTTGGTACTAAGGTGCACAGATGCGTACAGCCTTTTGACTTTCAGGAAAACTAACTGGCTTATCTGTTTCGGAGACGACAGATGTTAGCCGTGGTGTTGGTAGTCTATTCATTTACGATAGGTCTTCCCGCTTTCTATATCTGATCGTTAGTGGTGCATCCAATTCTGTTTTTCCAAAATCTCTTACAAATATTAAAAAGGTTAATGAACCGGATGGATTAATCCTATTAGCTGCTAACGGTGCAAAGATTTCCACGCGTGGGACTAGATGTTTGACTTTGGATCTAGGGCTTAAAAGAGAATTTAATTGGTAGTTTCTAATTGCAGACGCTTCTCAACCCATTTTAGGAGCCGATTTTTTTTAGAAAAGTTTAGAATTTTAGTAGACGTTAAAAATCGTCGAATTATCTATGGTTCATTTTACAGCAAATCCCGCGGTACTGTTGTATGTGAGCCACCATTGCGGTTGGCTTTAATATCCTGCGATGAAAAATACCAAAATTTATTAAATATCAAAAATCACTACTCCCAGTTTGAAACGTTTGTCTGGCCATTCTTCAGTGACCCATTGCATTCTTACCAAAGCCCCCCCCCCTGTTGCTAGTAAGGCCAGGAGATTGTCTCCTGCAAAAATTGGAAGCCGTCAAGAAGGAGTTTAAGTCTCTGATTGCATAGGGTATATGTAAGCCTTCGAATAGTTCCTGGTCGAGTTCCATACATTTGGTTTCTTAAAAGGATGGAACTTTCAGGATATGTGGTGATTATAGGCGTTTGAATTCAGTTACTACTCCGGACCGGTATCCCATTCGCCACATACAGGATTTTACGCACTGCTTAGAGGGTAAACGCGTGTTTTCCAAACTGGATTTAATTAAAGCATACCATCAGATCGATGTTGAAAAATCTGATATTCCTAAGGCAGCTGTTATAACTCCAATAGGTCTGTTTGAATACAATTTTATGACATTTGGTCTTGTTAATGCCACCCAGACTTTTCAAAGGTTTATAGATCAGGTTCTCGGTGATCTCTATTGTTGCTGTTTTGCCTATATTGATGTTATCGTTGCGTCTGACAATGAAGAATCTCATTTATGGGATTTAGAACTCATTTTCAAACGATTTGAGGAATTCAATATTAAGTTGAATCTTGGTAAATGCGAGTTTGGTAAAAGTGAAATATCATTTTTGGGATTTCTGTTATCGGCAGATGGATTAAACCACTGCCTGACAAGGTTGACGTTTTACTGAATTATCCTTTACCAAAAACTGCTTCCGGTTTAAGGAAGTTTTTGGCCATGATAAATTTTTACTATAGATTTATTCCTCAGGCTGCTGAAATGCAAATTCCATTACATTTGTTACTTAAGGGAAGAAAAATGACATATCTCTTGTGGTTTGAGATGAGGATGCAACTAAAGCTTTTGATTACATGTGAAAGAAGTTTGGTTGCTACTTTGGCTCATCCTCTTAAAAATGCAACTTTACTTTTGATGGTTGACGCAAGTGATTTGGCTATTGGTGGTGTTTTGCAGCAGGCTACAATTGGTTCGATTCAACCTTTGGCATTCTTTTCTCGGAAATTAACATCATCTGAATCGCGTTACAGTACGTACGATCATGAATTGTTGGCTATCTATTTTTCCATTAGGCATATGGTGGAAGGTAGACAATTTCCAGTTTTACCGACCATAAACCCCTTATTTTTGCATTCAGTCAAAGGGTTTATAAGCTTTCACCTCGTCAACAAAGGCATTTAGAATTTATCGGACAATTTACAACTAATATTAAACATATTACAGGTTCTAAGAATAGTGTTGGAGATGCATTACCGCGTATTAATGAAATAGTATTCCCGAGTAAAATTGATTTTGATGAAATGTCTAAGGAGCAGCTCGGCGATGTAGGTATGCATTCTGAACTTCAAAAATTTAAAGTTGAAGCTAAATGGATGACTCTGGATCATCTGTCTTGTGTGACACTTCAATGGGCGTAATACGTCCTAATGTCCCAAAAACTCTCAGACGTAAAGTGTTTGATGTATTACATGGGAATTCGTACTCTGGTGTACGAGCAACTGTTGACCTAATAAGGAAGCGTTATTTTTGGCCTTCGCTACGTAAAGACTGTGCGATTTGGACCAAGTCGTGTTTACGGTGTCAACATTCTAGGGTTCAGCGACATGTTCATGCCCCAGTGGGTAATTATGACTTGCCACTAGAGAGATTTCGTTTTATCCACATTGATATAGTCGGACCTTTGCCTTCCTCAAGATGCTACACTTTTTGTTTAACCTATTTTGATGGATATACCAGATGGCCTGAGGCTTTTTCAATGACTAATCAAACAGCTGAAACAGTCGCAGAAACTTTCTTTTCTGGTTGGACTTCGCGTTATGGCGTTCCGGAATCTATCGTTACGGACAGAAGTAAGAATTTCGAAAGTGATTTATTTTACACTTTTTCAAACTCTTGGGTATTGAAAAGGGAAGGACTACCTCGTATCATCCCGCATCTAACGACATGATTGAACGGTGGCACCGGCAGTTAAAAAATGCAATAAAGTGTCTGGCAACAGAAAAACGGGTAGAGACACTTCCAGCAGTTTTACTAGGGATACGATGTAGCCTTAAAGAGAATTGAAAGTGTTCTGCAGCAGAGCTGGTATTCGGAAATACTCTCCGGTTACCTGGCGAATTTTTTAGGTCAAGTTCTAGGAAATTCCAGATGCCAGCCAAAGTTTTTTTGCAAAATTTACGTAACCACATGCAAGATCTACAACCCACTTTTGTTTCTAGACACTCTAAAAGTAAAATTTTTATCCACAAAAATCTTCTTGACTGTTCCCACGTTTTTGTTAGACAAGATTGTGTCAGACGACTACTCAAACAGCCATATGAATGTCCTTTTGAAGTAATTTCCTGTACTAATAAATTTTTTACTCTTTTAATCAAAGGCAAAAAGAGTGTCATTTCAGTTGATCGTCTGAAACCTGCTTTTATGGAGATCGATGATCCAGTTCCAGCACAAGTAAAGTCAGTTCCAACTGCCAGTCCAGCTCCACCCAAGAATAGTCCAGCGCAGGCCGAGACTACGACCCGGTATGGCAGACGTGCGAGATTCCGATTTCCCATCTCGTCGAGGCAACCATTCTCAACGGATTCCGAGGGGGAGTGATGTGGCAACTCTGCTCATGCAAATCATTGCAAGCCACGTCATCTCAAAGTACTATAAATGATCTGTCTGCCAAGAAGGATTAAGCAGTTTGGCAGTTCCTTTACAACGTGCACGTTGTCATTTAACCTTCTGTTAATGTTTTAACTAAACTAATTACCTTTTAAAATTAATGTTTTTAATAAAAGTTAAGTTTGTTCTCAATGAAATTTGATCATTATTTGGGTCTAGTCCTTTTTTGATACCCAAACACTTTTAGGGATCAATTTTACAATACCTTAATTGTTGGAGAAAAAAATAATAAAATGTTGAGATATATATATATATGCTAAAATTCGACCCAAAGCCTAACATTTCCCACATTTCAATCTTTTAAAAAATGGTAGTGATTGGTAAATAATTGTGGAAGAAAATTGTGGAACCTATTTTGAATTCGAGAAAAACCGTTTCAAAGTGTATAATTCTGAAAAAATAATATTATAAGCTTAAATATAAAATGCCACACGAAAATATTAGCTATATATTTTCCTTAAAAATAAAATATAGTATAAATCTTACTCCCCCGACAACCACGCATCATTCGATTTAGAGAAGAACTTTTCATTTCTATGGCACCTCATCCATTTTTCCCCTACAAACGAGCAGAAATTTTTAACAATTTTTCTAAATTTTAACTGCTGCTGGTCCTCATATTTATTAAAGTCCATTGTAGTCCTGACCAAACTTAAAACAACATTAATTTTGCTCTATTACCTTGTTCCTCCTTTCACACATTGAATAAGGCACGCCGAGTAATACCATCGGCCAACGCTGAAAAAAAATCATAACTTTAGGAGTAGCGGGAAGTAGCAGCTATATATATATAAATTTGGTATTAAATTAAAGGTCTATATCTACTGTATGTGACTTAAAGGTTAATGTGATCAATCCCAAATGTTCTAGTTCCTAACCTGACATACGTTAGTAAGAGTTACATGCTGTGCTAAATGTTATGTTTTTACAATTTTTAATCGAACTTGAACCTAATTTGAAAGTAAAATCAAGAAATTATTTACTCATGGTATCTATTTTAAAAAAACCCGCTAAAATCTTCAAAATACTTTTCAGACGAAACGATTGAGATTGCGATTGAAAAGGAGGTTCTCGCAAGTGTTTCTTGTAACAAGAACAAACCCGATCTAAACCGATAATTGTTGATGATTTACATTCACGTACTGACATAAACTGTTAACCACATGGCTAGGGAACTCAAGAGGACCATAAATTGTGGGTTGTTTTATTTCACGCAATTTCATTTTTGGACTTTCCGTGCACCAGATTGGGAAAACTGTCCACTGTGCGTCACTGTTCAGCTACCCGAAGGCTTTTGGCGACGGACCACGTAATTTTAAGCCATGGTCAAGTGACGTGGACGACACGGGAGGACGTTTGAGCTCTCGACAGATTTAACGTGCATCGCTCCTCTACACAGTGGGTCTTTAGTGGTACTGGGCTCGAACTACTAACAAGGCGAACCTCTATCCGATACTTGGACCACTCGACTACCACGGCCTACTCTATTCAAAATCGAAAGGCTAATTGTTTTGTTTTTATTGCCTTCCCCTTCAGTTTGAGGAAAAACGTGGAGTTTAGCAACTGGCAGTAATGATTGGAAGAATTCTTTCGCGCTTGCTTCACAGCATGAGAGGTCAGACGACCATAGGCCAAATGCATTGACTTTTTTGTTAAGAAAAGTGGCAGAAAAAACAGTTTAGGATGTAGTCCAAAGTGTCAATATGACACTTGTCAATACAATACTTGTCACACACTTTGTCAATATGACAAAGAGGGGAAGTATTGGTGAGATCTCCTTACTAGAGTTGTCTCTCTTGTGAAATTTTTGTCGGCAAGAGGCCTTCCATTCAGGAATGACGACCCGCACAACATGGATCTACAACAAACGGGCTTTTCTTAGGATGCCTTGAACTCATAAGTGAGTGTTTGATCCATTTATTTTTCAACATCTGACAAAATATGGCAACAAGGGTGTGATGTACCTCCCCTTGGAAGTACATCCCTCGAAGTATCAGCGTGAACTAGAAGTGTAGGGTTATCGAAAGAACTAGACTCAAACATTATCTTAATATGACTTTATTAAGATATTCAACTTAAACTTTGAACAAATATAATATAACTACTTAATGGGAGAATCTACTATGACACAATGCGCAACACACAATATAATACAGACCTATATCAATAATTGAACCGTCTAATCCTCAATTATACTAATAAGTAATTAATCCTACCTTATATTATTCTGTAATGCTACTTGTCTTTATCTGCAATGGTATGCAGCTTGACGACTTACTTCTACTCGAACACCAGTAAGTTTATCCACGACACGTAGAACTTAAATCTTGAACCACGAACTGCAATAATCCTCAACTGCCACAACGCACGTCAATTGTCTAACATTCCTTTACATTTCCATCATAGCCCTTATTGCCATTACGCTTACTCTAAGATCCTATATTTATCCTATATTATTTGCATCTCTTCACTTCTCGTTTCTTGGATTTGATTGGAAAAGAGTTGCCATTAATTCTGGCCCAAAGAACCCAAAGGACTTGTTAAAGAAAAGACGCGTAAGTCGTCACAAGGGTAAAGGGAATACATCTTATCTGTCGTCTGACATTTGTAGTAAGCTCATAGACATGATGGGTAAAAGTGTCTTGCAAGAAATCTTAAAATAGATCAAACTCGCACGTTTCTTTTCTCTCATTATTGACTCAACACCCGACGCTTCACACACCGACCAGTTGACTATAGCACTTCGATACGTTTATGTCAGAAAAGCCTGCGCCAATGAACGCCTTGTACGAGTGTTATTAAGCGTATCTCATAAAGCTCAAGGTATGGAAGAACAGCCCTCAACTTGCTTGAAAAACTTATACTAGATTTGAAAAACTGCTTGGCCAAAGTTACGACAATGCTTGAAACATCACATTTAAGACATTCATAACTCGAAGCAATCAATCCTTCCTTCACACACCATTCAACCGATGCCTTCTTTCCTTTCACATTCAACAAAGTAAAAAATTCTAAGGTACATTTTTTCACACACGTGCCATACTTCCAGCCCGGTGCCCCACAACAAAATTAGTTCGAAATGCTCGCCGACAAAATACGAAAATTCCAGAAATAGTTAGGTTTACCATATCTAGTGTATCAAAGTAGGGTTACCAAGATGGCGCAATTATCGCCAACCAAAATAATTCGCGCCAAGGGTGTGGGCTCTCCTAGGACTGAACCACTACATTGTTGCATAGCATTTCTATAGGTGCTAAACCTCAACATTCGAAGAGTCCTGCAGGAGAAAACTCATGTTGTTGCTACCAATCTGCGATTGCTTATGGTGAAAAACCTAACAATCATAAATTAAATGTAGGAACACCAGTAAATGAAAAGTTTCTTCCAAAAATTCTACCAATTTATGAAAGACTTGCATCTAACGAATTGTTAGAAAAATGCATTCGATGTGGAACACAAAATGCAGACGAAAGCTTGCTGGCATGATTTGGGCAAAGTGTCCAAAAAGAAATTTTTGTAAACAAAAGACGTGTTAAGCGGGCAGTAACAGAAGCTGTCTACGAATACAATAAGGGTACGGTACTAGAAACACAGAAAGCATTAGGTGTAGCTACTGGAGGTTCTACCAAACAACTTGCTACTATCTTAGATTGTCGAAAACAACAATTTAGAAAACGTCGTCAAAATGCCAGATATAAGCTAGCTCTTAAGCTTATTAAAAAGCAATATATAGAAAAGAGTTATTAGCTATATAGGAGAAGAGAATGAATGACTTTTATGGGGTGCAGGCCAATTTTAAAAGAAAACTGTTTTGAGAAAAAAGTACATTGTAGATTAAACTTGTTTTACTTTATTTTATATTAGATATTGATTTAAGTAGCAAATTAATTTTATAAAGCTTTTAAATTTTCTATTGTACATTTCATGTACTTTCATTCCATTTATTTTAAGTATTTTATTTATTTTTAAATACATTTCATGCATGCTTCTTGCAAAAATAAGTGAGGTAATGATATTTCCTATTTTTCGTAATTTTGCTTTTATAATTTTTGTAATATAAGCTTTTTATAAAAAGCTTATATTTTTGTTGAATGTTTTGAAATTGAATTGCATCATGTTTTATTTTTTTTAAAGGGATATATAAATATAATGAAAAATTATTGCAAAATTTAGACATTGTTTTGATATTTATTTACTGATTGGTATTCTTAAAAATGCTTTTTCTCAGTTTGAATTTTTTCATGAAATCATGGTTTTTAAAAATACAAAACTTCTACAGATATTTATAAAACAACTTGAATTTTGGTGTGTATGTTTATTACAATGTGTTTAATGAAAATACGGATCCATTTTTCAATATTTTGAATAGAAAAATTTTTATAAAAGAAAATATAGCCCAGAAATCATGTTTTTTAGCCTTTTTTCCATTGATGTATACATTAAAATTTTTTTTTCCAAAACTAATTTGTTTATTGTATTGTAAAATCGATCCTTTAAGTTATTACTCATAGTCTTATCAGCCTAAAAAAATTTGGTGTCAAAATAATGATAATTGTAAAAGAAGAAAAATTTTGATATAATCATTAAAATTTTTTTAAAAATTTAATTTTTTAAATTTTTGTTAAATTTAGCCATTTTTTCATGATAAAATTTCTTAGTATAATAGTAACTGTTAATAATATACACAAAAAATATTTTAAAACCCTTATATAAAAAAAAGTTGAAAAAGGTGCCGAGTCCCCGATATTGATAAAGATAAAACAAATTATAGATTTAGAATAATAAGACATATGAAATTTCTGGATTAGATAAATAATTACTTTCCTTAGTTCAGGCAAAAAATTAAAACTACGTGTAATTTGATATTTATGACTTGTATTTTAAAAAAATAATGTTATTTACCCTCTTATTTAAATGATAATAATTTTTTGCTTTGAAAAAAAACTTAAAAATTTAACTTAATTGACAAATACATAAAGCTGTTTTAATCCGATTTTGATTTTAAAAAAATTTTCAAAGTGAATTCGAGAAATCGTTAAAACTCCTGCTGAATCTACACTGGTAATATTTCCAGAGAACATCAGCGTGTTAAATAATAAAAAAAAGCCGAATATCAGAAATACAGTGTATTATTACGCGGAGTTTTCTCGTGAGGAGAAACATATCACAGATGGTTACTGCAAACCAGTTCCTCTTAAGGATACACCTTGGCGATCGACCTTTGGCTAGAAAAGAGGATTTGGTGGTGGAAAATTCCAGCCCCGATATTGAAGATTTCCCAAAGGATATATTTGTGGTAAAATTTCAAACATTTTTTTTTTCGTTAATATATCTATATAAATAAAAATGAATGTTTGTGCGTGTGTGTCTGTATATCTTATGCCTTCTTAAACCATTCATTAAATTGCAATGAAACTTTGGGGAATGGTTGGACACATGCTCATGAAGGCTTCTGGGTTAGTAAAACTATGTTTCGTTAGATGCCCAAGTAGCGCTGCGGAGGATATTAAGGGGAGTTATAGATAATTATTTCCATTTTTAAACTATGCAGCGTACAGTCTTGAAATAGAGAATGGTTGCGACAAAATGAGTTTTACGAAAATTGATCCTCAAGTGGCGTTGCGGGCGATTAAGTGCCATTATAGGGAAATACTCCCGTATTTGAACTATTAGATCTACAGATTGACTATTTAACAGGCATGTTCCTTGCATAGAGATCCTGTAAAAAACAGTTTTGAAAAAATCAAACCCCAAGGGGATTGTGAAGGGTCAAAGTGGTGTTATAGACAATTATTCCCGTTTTCGAACTATTACACCTACAGACTTGAAATTGGCAGGCATAGCCCTTTCAGAAATCCGCTAACAACGGGTTTTGCGAGAATCGAAACCTAAGGGAGGGGTGCGAGGGGTTAAGGCGCTTTATAGATAAATATTTCCCTTTTTGAACTATTAGACCTACAGACTTGAAATTTGGCACACAGGTTCTTTTCATGAAGTAAAGATCCTCTACAAAGAGGATTTTGCGAAATTAGAACCCTAAGGGGGTGAAGGTTAAAAGATGTTCTAAATAAATATACTCCCGTTTTTGAACTATAAAACCTACAGACTTGAAATTTGATACACATGTTTGTGAGAGTCCTCACCTCTCTCTTGGGCACTAGATATGTAGGAGGTAGGGAAGAAACACTAGCCATGATACAATCAATCTATTTATTGATCACACAAAATAATGACACAAATTCAATTAATAACAGAAAGAGAATGTCTCGGTGCTAACCGCGAAAGTGGAACAACGACGAAATACACGAATGATTAGGAGACTATCAAACTCGATCTTTAAATAGGATATAATCTATTATCCGATTTAATCCAATATTGGTTCAACCTCAGTGATCAATCGTCACTTTAAATATTTCCTCTAATAAGTATTTAATCCCAATAATTCAATAATGATACCTGTCAGTAACAATCTCACATGACTTCTGGTTTACATCCACTCCTACTCTCTTTCTAGCTAAAAACCCTCGACTATATGTAGTAAACTTAATTTACATATCCCGATTTCTTCTTCAAAAGGGTTGGTTATAAATAACGCGAATTGATAGCCCAAACATTTCCCCTAGAGGATTAGAGGAAGGTACGTGAATAGATCCGTCACAATCCCTCCATGAAGAAAACGTGGTTTATTTGAGGGTCTTGATGATCCGAAAGAAATTGCGTTCAAAAAACTTCAATTCATAAACAAAAATCACCGGCAAGAATCTAAATTTAACTCCGCGTCATGCCTAGAATTTAGATGCATGAGATCACTCAAAAAACAGCTAGAAAAAGTTTATATTCAATTTATTTCGAGACATTCTATTGTACATAAAAATCCCTATTGTGCACCCCGTTTGAGTGAGAACCAAGGGAAAACCTAATAAGAAAAAACCTGGTCGTGCACATTAGTTAAATACTGGAAATCACTTAAAATTTAACAAGTTACTTCATAAATTTTTCATGACACCAATGTTCAGGATCAGCCACCCTGAAATGAAAACTAAATCAATATCTTCTCAAAGAAAAAAATATCAATTAACACTATATATATGTATTGACAATTTTCAACTTTCGAACTTATATGTCTAGTACCAATTATTTTAAATATATATGTATATACTTTCATATAAATAAACACATCTGGTTTTTTTACAGAGCTCCCTTTCCAATCGGGCTGCGCTGTTAGTGTTAAGATTAGTATTTCCTATTTACGCCGCGTCCCCAAACCAGATGTTAAATACCAACATACATGAATAAATATATAAATATATACAACTTTCAAACATACAATGTTATAAGCAAACAATACAAGAAATTCTCACATAATAGCCAAGTCGTAACATGTAGCAAACATATGCAAATAAAAACAATTGTTTTCATCTTTTTGGAATAAAATTTTATATATAAAAGTTCATTTGTCAAATAGTAAGAAAAATACACACAACTCAGTGGCAACTTTTATATGTTTAAAATACTTTAAGAAAATGCGACTTGTATCTTGGAAAAATCACCTGACTGCCTGTTAGTAAGAAAATAAAAGGAATAATACAACCCGGCTATGATTCTTTAAATTCTTTCTTATGTATATCCCCACATAGAACTTTAAGGCTGTCGTTTTTTCGGCTTAGGCGATTTTCCGGTAGATCCTGGATACTTTGATTTCTCAGCTCAGAGTGGACCTCTTGGTGAGCTGTTCCCTTGCTGCGTCGCTTGTAGGACTGGACTTTGTAGATTCTGGATTGCTCCTGCTTTCCACTGAACGTGTGACGGTTTCGTAGGTCATAAGGGCTTGATTTCTCTGGCTGGACTTGTCTGGATCGGACAGGTCTTTCTTCGGCTGCTACGGCTCCTCGTGAAGAACATCGTTTCTCATAGAACTGGTCTTTCTGGACTGTTCTTGCCTTCTACTGAACTGTCGTCTGTTTCTTAGGTCATAAAGGCTTAATATCCTTTGCTGGAATCGTCTGGATTAGACTGGTCTTTCCTCAGCTACTACTGCTCCTTGTGATAAACACAGACTAGATAGTCTGAACTGTATTTGATTTTTGGTGCCATCTGCTGTTTTAGGTGGACAGGGACTGGATTCTCTCCTGGTCATCTTTTTTGTTGAAGGACCGGAGGGGATAGAGGAGGGTACTCTCCTCTTGTTCCCTTTGTGGTGCACAGGTGACCTCTTCTTTGTGGGGCGATCATCCAACACCGAAGGGAGGGATCTTTTATTCTATTTTCTTTTCTCCTACGCCTTCGTTTTTGTCTATGAAGGCACTGATTCGTTGAATAATCAGTCGAAAGAGCACTCCATCTTCTCTTTTCTCGCCATTGTTCCACCTTGTTTTTTTCCCTAGCCAAACTTATACTGCCCTCAGTTCCTAACTGTGTTGACCTAGACCTATTGTTATTGAACTATTCTGACTGTACTACCCTGGTTCTTTTATCTGATTTTTCTGACTGCTCTACCCTAGGTCTGCATGTATTTTATCTATCATACTCAACAACACCCTCATCTCTTTCTCTTGGGTGATAAATCCAGTCTTGATTTTAAAACCGGTGCCTATGGGACTGATTTTTTTATATTGTTGAAATCTGTGTTTGTTCCTCCTTCAACCAAATGAACTTAGCCAATTTCCTTTTTAACTGATACAGTGGCTCGCAGAGATCCGCATAATCTTTAATAAATTTTTGATACCATCCTGTCATTCCCAAACATTTTGCTGTTTTTCGATCTTTTTTCGGAGGTTTCATCTCCATGATCGCTTTTACTTTTGTCTCATCAGTTCGAATCCCTTCTTTGCTAATAACAATACCTAAATATTTCAATTTTTCACAGGCGAAATAGCACATCCTGGTTCAGGGTCAAACCTGCCTCCTGTAATAATTTGAGAACCCCCCTCCCCTTAAAAGTTTTACGTGGTGTGTAAACGATGGATACGATATAATTACATCGTCCATAAAAACACTCACGTAAAGATCCAGAACCAGTTTAAGAATTATCTCAATGGCTTTTTGAAAATTCGGAGCTGCCCCTGAGAGACCAAATGACACACGAGTAAAGACATAAGTGCCATTTTTGGTCATGATGGCAGTCTTAATAATATCCTTTAGGTTTATTGCTAACTGGAAATAGCCAGATCTTAAGTTCAATGTGGACATTATTTCAATGTGGGGGATATTTGTGATTAAGTAATCAATTAGCAGTAAGGGATATCTAGGATATTTACTTATTGTGTTGAGCTTGCGATAATCTATCGCGAACCTGTAAGCTTCTGGAGAATCTAAGGGTAAGCCATTCTTTTTGCTACACAAAACTACGGGAGATGCGTATGGTGACTGGATAGGTATAACTGTACCTTCATCTAATATTTAAATGACGTGATAGTCAATAATCTTCTGCTTGACACTACCATATCTATATGGTCTCGATACCACTGGCGGTTTATCTCTTATATCTTATCTCATGGTATAAAACATGGGTAAGCCCTGGTTTATCCGTAAATAGTCCCCGAAAACTATTAAATAGTGTTTTTAATTCATCTTTTTGATGATTACCCAGCTTCAAATTTGAACGATCGATCTTTACATGTTTACCTATTATTGATATCTGTTTGATCTGGAAATCCAGAATTACTGACGATTTTTTTTTATCGAAATCTAATGTAATTTTCGATGACTGCATGTAATTGATCCCCAAGATGCATTGGTACTGCATCTGGCTTGAAATGTGAAAGTTCCACGTTCTCATGAATCCCCTAATCCTGACTTGTAATTCGACCATTCCCAAATTTGTACACCTGACTCCTTGTGCAGTCACAGCCTCGGCATTTGACTTTCTTTGTGGCCTATATGAAAAATATTTGATGTAAACCTCTTCCGAAATAAACGATTTCTCGCCACCTGTATCCCACAGTGTCTTAATAAACGTTTCATTTAATAGTATGGGTACGTACAGAAGGTCCACAGGGGTCATTTTTAAGGCAGAGATCCGAATAGGTCGTTTTGCTGCAAACTGCGATTGATCTCGATTAAATCGACCTCTCAAACAGTTTAAATTTCCACTATTTTTTCAATCCTCCTGGGTACAATTATTGCTTGAAACCCTATTTATAAAGTTATTCCGACTGCCGGAATTATCAAACCCCTGATCATTTTGATCATTCCGGTGCCTGTTCTCGAAACATCGATTTAGATTACCCCCATGACTTCTAAATCCATTCGAATCTTTATTTCTGATTCTTATGTCGTTCTGCCTTTTAATCACACCTGAATCCCGCCAGTTTCCATCTTTATGTCTGTCTAGAAATCTCCTACGAGCATCCCAATCCTGTTTTCTGATATTATCAATCGGCCCCTGGGTTTCTCTACTCGTGTATCTTTCTTCATATTTTATGACTAACTGCAAAAGTTGAACCTCAGTGATTGGGTTTCTCACTGCCACGTAATCAAGAATCTGAGGTTCGAGTCGAGAAATTATATGCTCCAAAAGTTTGTTTTCAGACACATCTAGTTTTAAACACATATGTATCTTCAATAAATCGTAAACAAAGTCCGATGGAGCCTGACCCCTAACTTGGTATGTGGAATACAACCTCTTCTCTAATTCCGACCTATTTCTTACTACCGGAAAATTTTTCGTTAAAGCCTCCTTCAATTGTGCAAAATCTGTTGCAGTACCTTGCAAAAGTGAACACCCTATAACTTCGAACCAATCTGGCACCCGTCCTCTGAGATGACCTTTCATATATATGTACAAGCCAAATTCACGGGTATTTCATAGAGAATGCTAAGTTATTATCAATGCATTCTAAAAATTCTACCACATTTTCCGATTTCGAAAAAAATGTTCAGGTAGAACCCTAAAATTAGATCCAATTCCTCTCTTGGGGTTGAGCGCCATTGTGAGAGGTTCTCACCTCTTTCTTGGGCACTAGATGTGTAGTAGGTAGGGAAGAAACACTAGCCAAGACCCAATCAATCTATTTATTGATCACACAAAATAACGACACAAATTCAATTAATAGCAGAAAGAGAATGTCTCGGTGCTAACCACGAAAGTGGAACAACGACGAAATACACGAATGATTAGGAGACTATCAAACTCGATCGTTACTTTATACATGATCTAATCAATTATCCAATTTAATCTAATATTAATTTAACCTCAGTGATCGATAGTCACTTTAAATATTTCCCCTAATAAGTATTTAATCACAATAATTCAATAAGGATACATGTCAGTAACAATTTAACTTGATTTCTGGTTTACATCCACTCCTACTCTCTTTCTAGCTAAAATCCCTCGACTATAGTGTTACAAATTTTGTGTAAATAGTGTAAATAATTTGTATTTGAGTGTTTAATGCATTTATATTACTCTATGTTATATTTATTTCATGTTAAAATTGTACTTTCTCAAGCAATGAAGCCCCTTACGTCATAATGGCGATTCAATGAGAACTTGAAAAATCTTGGCGGTAAAGTCAAGTTAGCATCATTTTCGGCGACCAAGCTGGTGACCATTTTGGCGTCATTGGTGATCATGTTAGCGAGTTCGGAGAACCCTCTGGAATTTTCTAGAAAGAAGTAGATCTCTCCAATAATGTCACTAGTGGTTATATATCTGGAAGTTTCTGTCGCGCCTATAAAAAGATGCTCGCCGGTACGGCGGAGAGTCTTGATTAAGCCAGCGAGTAGTGAGGATTGTTTTTACTAGCGATTAGCTCGGCTGTGCTTGTGAATAATCTTTACGTACGTGTATTTTTAAACACTGGTGATTGTGTTTGATTGCTGTTGAAGGTGTAAAGACCTTCGGATATTTACCCTGTGAATATTGCCGGTGAATTCTGTATTTAAAGGATTGGATTTTTGATAATAAACTCTCATCGCTCTTAAAGAACTGTTTATTTTCTTTGTGATTGTTTTGCATAACATCCTCGAATCCGGATCTACGTAACAATATATAGTAAACTTAATTTACGCATAACCCGATTTCTTCTTCAAAAGGGTTGGTTGTGAATAACGCGAATTGATAGCCTTAATATTTCCAAAGAGGAGTAGAGGAAGGTACGCGAATAGATCCGTCACAGTTCTTTTCATGACGTAAAGATCCGTTACAAAAAAGTTTTGCAAAATTCGAATCCTAAGGGGGTTTGAGAAGGATTAAGAAATTTGGAGATAAATATATTCCTGTCTTGGAACTATTAAACTTACAGACTTGGAAATTTGCAGGCATATCTCTTTCTCATTGAGTAGAGATCCGCTAAGAACAGGTTTTGCGAAATTCAATACTCAAGGAGGATTACAAGAGGTTATGGAACCTTAGAGATAAAAATTACTGTTGTTGAGCTGTTAGATTACAGATTTGAAATTTGGTTGGTACGTTTCTTTTGATGAATATAGATCCACTGAGAACGGATTTTACGGAAATCGACTCCTGAGAAGGGAGCGGGGAGTTACTGGTGTGTTGTGATAAAAAAAACTTTTCCTTCTTCGAATTACTAGACCCACAGTAATGAACTCGAACAACGCAATGATCGCCGAAGAATGTTCTGAATCTGTATTACTGCAGCTCTATATTTGTGAACTAGCTACATGGCCCGGCGTTGCACGGGCTATCTCTACTGTTATAAATTTTCCCTTTCTTTCACAAAATCAGAATTTCTAATACTCATTTTCAAAATGTCTTCCATCCCCCCTCCACCGCTGAGCCCAGCGTTGCTCGGGCTTTCTCTTTTCCTCATGACACCAGCATTTCTCTGTGTGTGTTTGTACGCGCACAATGTGAGTGATTTCTAAAATTATGTCAAAAAATTTCCCTTTTTCGAAATTTGTTCCATTCCACGTATTTTTGATTTAAGACATGTCTTTTCCCCCTCTCTATAGCCCGAACACTGTTTTTTTAGTTTAAAATTTTTGTTCTATCTTCCCCTCCTTCACACAGAAAAGATATAGCTTCAAATTTCGATGTATGACTTATAAAAAAACAATACTGCGTTAGAATTAGAAAATTATTAATGTGAAGCAAAAAATAGAAAACGATTTTGTTGTTAAGAATAAAACAAAAAACGTTTATCATTTTTTAATAATAGTTAGTTTCTAAGAATCTAAAATAATAAAATAGATTTTTGAGTTTCATGAATCAATCAATCGTTACATATAGTTAACTTAAAAATGTCTCTAAAATGTATTTTGATCCAAAATAATAGACGATAAACTTTTTAATTAACAAAGAATTTCTTTAGTAATGAAATAATAGAAATAATCATTTTAAATATATATATATATACATATATATATATATATATATATATATATATATATATATATATATATATATATATATATATAATTATAAAATTCAAATTTCTATAAGTAATAAATAAAAGAAAAATTTACAGATAGCTATTATCAGATAGCTCTGAACGTTTGAATGTTTGATTAAACATATAAATATATATAAGTTAGAAAAAAAATATGGGGGAAAGCCTAGATATATATATTTATATACATGTACTAAAAATATTAAAAAAATAACCGATTTAATTTTAACCTTTTTCATTCCACTAAAAAAATTTTAAAATGATCTTTCCGATGTTTTAAGGTCTTAACAGTCGTGCGTTAGAATTAAAAAGTTATTAATGTGAAGCAATAAAAAGAAAACGATTCTGATACTAAGAGTAAAAAATGTCTCTAAAATGTGTTTTGATCCAAAATAATAGACGATGTACTTTTTAATTAAAAAAGAATTAATTTATTTCCTGAACTTATAACTCGTATTCAAAAAAAGAAACAGATTTCGACTCATTTTTTATTTAAAAAAATTGTAAAATAATTAATATATATAATTTTATTATATTAATTTTTAAATAAATTTATTTATATGCAAAGTTTCGTCGTTTTGTAAAAACAGAATTTCCTTCTGATATTCTCTGCAGATGGCGCCATGATGCATTTTAATGCGTCTTAAGGTTTTTAATTAACATCTTTTTAACTAATTGAAATACCGGAATATAAATGGTCAAAACGGATTCCTCGGATCATTCCCGAAATTTTGGTGATTAATGCTTTTAAAATAAATCTTTATCTTTTCGATATCCCGTTTCGTTATTCCTCTACAGTTTTGTACCTTGGAACTGCCGTTTTATAAAGCAGCACCTTAATCAACCATGCCACGATTTCCATCTGCCAGAAAGGTAAAATAATCTTTAAAATATCGGAAGATTTTTGTCAATTTCTCATTTCATTTTTTTGTTAAAGTTAAAAAAAAATTTTCGGGCTTCATTTTTAAGTTAATGCTTTTAAACTTCATATATAGATTGAAAACAACGGTAGTTTTACAACAGAAAACTTTAAAAAAAAGTAAATGTTTACATATTTATCGCAAAAGAGAAAAAAGTTGAAAAACATTTTTTTTTAACCGTAATTTTTAAGATATTTTATCAATCTTTGTACAGATTACGTATAAAAAAATAGGTAAACTCCTAGGAGAGCCCCCACCCTTGGCGCCAAACCGGAAAAAGTGCCAAGCGAAAACGAAATGGCGCCAAGCAAACCCGACAACGGTGACAAGTAAATATAGCAGTATAAGATAGATGCGCAATGAAAATACATGTAAACAATACAGAAATTTAACATTTAAGATAAAAAAAAATATAACAGCACTTACTTTCTTATTGTTGATCCTTCCCAAGTGGAGGGTAAAGTGTAACAACTGCTTTTAAAAAATTCCGGAAAGTCGTCGCTGAGTGAGTGATCGCGAGACGCCATAAATACTCAGCGAGGTAATGGTCGAACATGCCTTCTGCGTGGCTGGTGTGATTACGGAGAAAACGTTTTATTGCCGATTAACTTACTATTGGAAAACCACGAATTCTTTCTTATACTTCTGCAAACATCATGCGTATTCACACCTTTTTTTCGACATCTCCATTCAAATCCATCCAAAACAACACTCTTTCGTTCATTTAATCCCATTTGCTCATTACATTTAGGACATTCATAACTTGAAGCAATTAATCCTTCTTTCATACACCATTCTCAATCAATTCTTTCTTGCCTCTAGCATTCAATAACGTAAAAAATTCTAACGTGTATTCACTTACAAGCGCAGCCATACTTTCAACCCGGTGCCCAACAACAGAATGAAATTTGAAATGCGCGCCCACAAATGACGAAAATTCTAGAAAAAGTTAGGGTTGCCATATGTTGTATTTAAAAGCAAGGTTACCATGACGGCGCAATTATCGCCAACCAAAGTAATTCGCGCCAAGGGTGGGGGCTCTCCTAGGAGTGAACCAAAAAATAGTTAATGAAAACCATTTACAGTGTAATTAGTTTGAATTGTTAAGAATGTGTTATTCAAAAAGAGAAATTCTGCCTGAATGTTTTTTATTAAAAAAAATAGCGAACCATTCCATAAATTAAAAAAAAGAAAGTAATTTCTAAATTTATTTTGAAATAGTTTTAAACATTTCTTCTTTTGATAAAGACTGATAAAAGAGAGAAAGATATATATATGTATATAATTTTATTATATTAATTTTTAAATATTTTTAAAAACCTCTGAAAAAACAGAAGTTCCGAATTTCCCCCTAGAAATAAATGATCTTTCCGATTCTCCACAGATGGCGCCACGTGCATAATAAATGCGTTTTAAGGTTTTTAATTAATATCATTTTAACTAATTGGAATATTGGAATATAAATGGTTAAAACGGATATTCCTCGGATCCTTCCCGAAATATAAATTAAAATAAAATAAAAATTTATTTTTTCGATAACCCGTTTCGTTATTCCTCTTCAGTTTCGAACCCGATAACTGCCGCTTATAAAGCAGCGGCTTAACCAACCAAACTACAGTCACGCGGGGAAAACATTGAATTGAGCTTTAAAATAAGAGTAGATTTTTTCGGGCTTCATTTTTAAGTTAATACTTTCAAACTTCATATAAATAATAGAAGATGTACTTTTTAATTAACAAAGAATCTCTTTAGTAATGAAATAATAGAAATAATCCTTTCAAAAAAACATATATATATATTTATAAAATTCAAATTTCTATAAGTAATAAATAAAAAAAAAATTACAGATAGCTATTGAAACGATTGCTTTTTTCTGAACGTTTGAATGTTTGTTTAAACATATAAATATATATAAGTTAGTAAAAAAACCATATGGGGGAAAGCCTAGATAATTAGTTTGAATTGCTAAGAATGTGTTATTCAAAGAGAGAAAAATTCTGCCTGAATGTTTTTTATTTAAAAAAAATAGCGAACCATTCCATAAATTAAAAAAATAGAAGGTAATTTCTAAATTTATTTTGAAATAGTTTTAAACATTTCATTACGTAAGTATTTTTTAAAAAAATATTTCGTTTGTTTTATCTGCAATATTTATAATATAGATAAAACTTCAAATTTCAGAACGTGATTAATACCTTTAAAATAAAAAAAAAATTTCGGACTTCATTTGATAAAGACTGATAAAAGAAAGATATATATAATTTTATTGTATTAAATTTTAAATATTTTTAAAAACATCTAAAAAATAGAAGTTCCGAATTTTCCCCTGAAAATAAATGATCTTTCCGATTCTCAGCAGATGGCGCCACTTGCATAACAAATGCGTTTTAAGGTTTTTAATTAATATCTTTTTAACTAATTGGAATATCGGAATATAAATGGTCAAAACGGATTCCTCGGATCATTCCCGAAGTTTTGATACTTTCAGCTAGTTTCTGCGTCTTGTGGTTCGTGAGAAAATTGGGACATATACCTACATAGATACGCTTTTTTACCTACGAATTTTAATATATAAGATACTAGAGCCAACGAAAAACAGAAGTAAATTCGAGCACAGTGATTCTCAGAACTCGCAGATATTGAAAAAGACTGCCGAATAATTAGGACTTGTTAATAAGAGAAGTTAAGCCCATTCATTGTTTAGGGGTGTTAAACCACAAGTGAAAGATCATGGTCTGTATGAAATTAAGCTTAAGTCTCACCCAATGGGAAATATTGTCATGATATACAAGATGGAAAAATTTCTAGACTCAAAAGTAAATTGTGGAATCAAGAATTAAGAGAAAAGAAAATCTGGATTGTGTGTGTGTGTTGGGTGCTGATTACGAAGGTTCTCCTGAAGTAGAACTGCTGATTGGAGCGGACTTTTGTGAACAACTTTTCACTGGACTTATATGTAAACTTGAACGCGGATTAAATGCGTAGGAAACTTAATTAGTCTTAATGGGTAGAACCTCAAAAATAACATTAAAAGTACATCACAATCAAGCGTTACTGAAAGTATCACAATGCTCACACATAGTGAGAAAGTAGAACACTTTTTTAGGGTTTAGAGCTTTTAAGAGAATCAAAGAACCTACAGAGAAAACATCCAGAGAGAAGAAGTTGTGAAATCTTTAACGATACTTTATCCACTGATTTCTACCCTAAACTGACAATTCTAGTCTTTATGATAATAAGAACATTGCAAAAAAAAAGTGTGTGTGTACAAATGTACGCATGGATTAATGAGCATGATTTCTAAATCGCGTTCCGCTTGCTTTTTCTGTCACACTAATGAAAAACACATTTTACACTAAAAAAGTTCATGCTTTTCTATTTTAGAATCAGTCATTTAAAAAATTAAATTTCAAAAACTGTTTTTTAACGGTTTTTGAAAAAATACTCAAAATTTTATTTAAATACTTAATAACTTCTCTATTTATAAAAATAATCTCACGAAACTTTTTTTCCGTGTGTAGAACGATATTATCCTTAAGCTGTACAAAGATTGAAAAAATTACTCAAAAATTACGGTTTTTTTAAAAAAAATTGTGTTTTTTGGTTTTCTTCTCTTTTTGCGAGAAATATTTCAGCCTTATTTTTGTTACACTTTTTGTTTAAAAATTGCTGTTTTTTTGCAATCGATATATGAAGTTTGAAAGCATTAACTTAAAAATGAAGCCAGAAAATTTTTTTTTAAACTTGAACAAATAACGCAATACGAAATTGAACATATCTTTCTTTATTTTACAGTCATTTCAATGCTTTTTCCCGCAGGATCCCATAGCGCTGATGCCAAACGCGCCTCTTTATAAACCCATATTTTCTAGGTTCGAAACTGAAAAGGAAGAGATGTTTAATTTTGCATTGCTTTATTTGTTAAAGTTTAAATTTTTTCGTGCTTCATTTTTAAAGGGTCACAGGGGTGTTAATTTTGGATTTTTTAGAATTTTCGAAAAAAATATATGTTATTCCTCATTTTCTTTTGAACATTTTGATACCAACCACGTGATAGTACTACAAAAACTTCGAAAGTTATTCGAAAAATTCCAAACAGCAATTTAGTAATAACAATGTTTAAATGGCCACATGCCACACCCACTTATTCTTGATTTCCGCATACGTTTTATTTTTCTGTTTTTAAAAAGCCTCATGAAATATTTTAAACACTTAGTTAAATGAGAAGGAAGCTTGCAACTCAACACACACTTTTTTAATGTGTTTTGATTCTGTTTTGGTAATGCTAGCACGTTGTTTGAAATAACTTATCGAAATTCAAAACAGCGTTGTTTAAAACCGTTTATCAAAATTGAAAACAAAATTCTCTCGATTGAAATGGAAAATACTCATCGTAGACCTTCAGGTAAACGTCCTAAGAAAAGAAGAGATTTAGAGGGAACCAATTCATGAAGGTATGTCCTCATACATATGTTGCAGAAAGGAGAGATACAAGTAAGTGTGTGCTTCCAGTAATAAAATCTCAGAAATTCAGACTTCATTAAAGTCAAATCTTGTTAAGGTAAGTGAAACCTTCAAAGGATATCTTATTTTTGATTTTATTTCAACCTTTAGCTCTATTTTATCAGTATCATGTTGTTTAAAGTGTCATAAACCATTAACAATTAATGAAAAGTCCACTCGTGGTTTATGTTCGAATTTTGAAATACATTGTAAAAACTGTGGAAGTGTTTGTACTTTTTCAAGCTGTGAAAACACTGGGAATAAAAATAATTCTCCAGAAATTAACAGAAGATCTATTTTAGCAATGAGATGCAAAGGCCAAGGTTTAGAGTCATTAAAAACCTTTTGTGCTGTAATGAGTCTTCCTAATCCTGTTGAACAAAAATCATATGATGTTATTAATAATAAACTTTCACGTGTTATGAAGGAAGTCGCTGAAGAAAGCATGAAAAGGGCAGCTGTCGAAGAAAATTCTTCGTCACCTGATAACCTTTTAACGGTAAGTGGCGATGGTACCTGGAAGACGAGAGGACATTCATCGTTGATTGGAGTATGTACTGTAATTAAGGCCGAAACAGATAAGGTTTTGGATAGGGAAGTGTTGTCCTCATTTTGCAAAGGATGCGACAGTTATAAAGGGGTAAAGTTTGGTATCAAGTACAATAAATGGCAAAGAGCGCATAAGATTTCACGTAGAAAAAATTATTCTGGCTCTGCTGGTAAGATGGAGGTTGACGGGATGTTGAGGATTTTTAATCGATCAGAAAAGCTTCACAACCTGAAATATTCGAACTACATAGGAGATGGCGACACAAAAAAATTCAATGCCCTTTCTGAAAACAAGCCATACGGCGATGACCATCTTATTCAGAAAATAGAATGTGTAGGCCATGTGCAAAAGAGAATGGGTACAAGACTTAGGAAGCTTAAATTAGTATATAGTAAAAAGAAATTATCTGATGGTAAAACTATTGGCGGTAAAGGTAGGTTAACTGATAGTTTAATTGATAAACTTGCGCATTTCTATGGTAATGCTATTCGATGCAATTCTACTAGTGTAAAGGAAATGCGGAAAGCCATTTGGGCTGTTTGGGGTCATTCTTGCAGCACTGATGATGAACCGATGCACTGGTTTTGTCCTACAAATCCAAATACATGGTGTAAGTATAATGCCGCAAATAATAATAATTTACAAAATTATGAACACAAACCCTCAGTTGCTAAAGCTGTTCGAGATGTAATTAAGCCTGTATTTGCAGACTTATCTCATCCGGCACTCCTGAAGAAATATTTAGGAGGTAAGACACAGAATCCTAATGAAAGTTGAAATTCATTAATTTGGAAGTTTTGTCCTAAGACGATTGGTTCTAGTCTTCAGATTGCAGAGATTGCTGCAAATCTAGCAACCAGTGTTTTTAATGATGGAAATCAAATACTTATTACTATTTTAGAGAAATTTGGCTTAAAAATTAACAGAAATGTTTGTGTGTCCCTGGCTGAATGTGACAATCGTCAAATCTTTACGTCAAGACAGAGGCGCTTAGAATCCTCTTTTGAAGCTCGCAGAGCCAAGAAAATTAAAAAGAGTTAAGAAATTGAGCTGTTTCAGGAACAGGAAGGTATATCTTATGATCCTGGAGCATTTTAGCATGTAAGTTTTAAGATTTATTTTCTCAAATTCAATTTTAAAACTTTAAATCCCTTTTTCTCAGTTTGTGAGTAGTAAAAATATACCGGTTCTGGAACAGTGGAACACTTGAGAAAATAAAGAGTGAAGGAAAAGATTAACGGGGCCGACTTTATTTTCTTCTGTTATTAGTCTTCCATCATTTCTTAAAATTTTATCTCTTACATAAAGTTGAGTTTGAGATAAATCAAGGTACTCTTCACCGCTTCCTGAAATGACAAATTCAATAGGTCCTCCGTCAGATACGTTTGCTATTGGATGAAACTGAACCCATTGACCTCTTTCAATTACCGTTTGGGTAGGCGGAAGTGCAAATAAATTAAGTTCGGATTTCGCACATTCTGGAGAATCCTTCAAAAGAAATGCCATTTCTATTGCGTATCAAAAATATCACGTCTTTTCTTCTTCCTTACTTTCGATTGAATGAGATACTTTGGAAGTTTCTTTTTTCTTTTATAGGCTTTCCCTTTACCGAGCATATCGTCTGCTTTTTTAATTGCCTTCTTTGCTAATATTCTCCCCGTTTCCTTTGCCCTCTCTTCAGCTGATTCTTGCAAATTTCGTCCTTCTAATAAATCATTCGCTATTTGAGCCCCGTTCTTAAAACTTCTTTTCCAACAGATTTGGCTCCTCGAGATAAAAAGGGTAGAGCAGAACGGAATATAGTCTTTTAAACCATCCTCCGATACCATATCCCTTTTGAAAAGATTGACCTTGATAATAAGAAAGTCCATTACCGGCTTGATTGACGAAATAGTCCTCATATTGTTTTAAACAACACGTATAGGGAACGAGCATCTTTATTCCACAAAGTTTGATTCTTGAATGAACTTTATACATCCATTAATTTTCTTTTATACTATTTGTCTCATGCGAAAATGGATTACCGCTATAACTCTACCCCTTTCAAAGGGTACTAAATCACCTGAATGTAATCTAAGAACCAATTCGATTGTTTGAAAATGCTGATGTATTACCGGAACAAAATGAGGTCTTGTATAGTGTGAATTTACCACTTCTCCATCTTTTCCTTCGACTTTTACAATTTTCAAAAGGGGAGCTTGAATATCACCCACAATTTGAGGTTCTACCAAATCACAATAAACATATATAAGGGGAAACGATGCATTAGGTTCAGCGATATAAGGACTTTCTACTTTCCCTTTAATTTCACCTGGTTCGAAAACAAGGAGTTCAGAAACACCTTCATCTAAAAAAATTTTAGCCTGTCCTTTTGTCTTGATATTCACTCTTTTGACAACAAGATGATAATGAAATTCTATTTTATTCTTAAAATCTTCTAAGTACATGCCCTCTAAAATGTCAGGTATAGACTCATAACATCCTTGAGGAATTTTTCTGGCTATCAACTTCCCATCACCCAGATCAAAACCGAATAAATTATTACCTTCTCTTATATTGTACCATGTATGAGAGGATAAATAAAGTCAACTAATCCCATTTCCCATTCTCCCTTTAGAGTAATAGGAGTCGGAAGTTGTGTAATAAAATGTGAAATTTTATTTTCTGGAAAAAAATCTTTGGAGCTATCACTCACAAGTGTTACGTAGAAAGACATTTTTACGACTGATGATTAAATAGATATTGATCGTTCTTTATAGATGTTTCACGTCATGTACCCACATGTTAAATTTTTCTGGGTACCCCAAAAATTGTACAAAATATTCAATCTTGCCATTCTTTTTTCGTGTTTTCAAAATTTTTTCGATAGGATAATAGCCTGAATCCATTACTTTTTGAAGTTCCTCCTCATAAAATGTACCCCGAATTACTTCTCCTGTTAAGTCTTTTACTTTATAAACAGTGGGGTTCCTACGTAGAATGTGATAAATGGTAAAAATCTCCCGCGTCCAATTTTGTTCATATCCTTTTTCGAATATTAATTTCTCTCTGCTAATTCGAACTGTATCCCCTAATTGAAATCTTGGTTTAGATGATGTTTTATTTTTATTTCCATATAAATTTTTCCATGCCTCCTTTTCATTTTCCTCGGTTACAGAAGCAGGGGCCATCTGAATACTTCTGTGCCAAGTATTATTATAACTATGGATTAATTTATCAATAACATCGATATAACGCTTTGTATTCATTTCCGTAAAATACTTCCACATTTTTGTCTTTAACGTTCTGTTAAATCGTTCTACAATAGAGGCTTTCGTATTATTATTCGTCATAAAAATATTATTTCCTTCTTTTTTGAGATAATTCTGAAAAAAAAGTTTGTTTGTAAATTCTTTACCAGCATCTGTTTGAAGTTTAAGAGGAATACGTTCAGAGAAGATTCGTTCAAAGGCCGATACTATTGTTTTCGCATTCTTATCATGTATATAATGGAACAGCCCAAGCATATTTAGATAAAACACAAATGCAAGTAAGCAAAAATCTATACCCATCATTAAACTTAGTAAGAGACTGCATATCTACTAAATCAGCCTGAAATTGCTTATTCATTGTATTTACAAATACTCTATTTTTCCTAAATTTCTTTTTAATAGGTTTATGTAATGTATATGAATATTTCCCACTTAACCACTTTTTAATATCTTTCCTAGGAAATTTTCCATTTGTTGCTCTAAATAAAGCCTCAACACCACCAAAACTACCCGGTTGTTCGGGTTCTCGATAAGCCTTTTCAAGATTCATTCTTAACTGAGGAATAACGTGCTTACTGAATAATATCACATACATGAATAATGTTAAAAGCAGAATACTTAAAGTATTTATACCATTAAATTAACCTGAAAAAATAAATGAAATATCACAAATATAAATATTTAAACTAGAGATGAAAACAATAATAACACATCAATGCACATAAAAAAATATTTTATTTAAGGCAAGCGATGAATATCAGAGGCAATGTACATACTTTTAGCATTATTTATAACAGAAGTCATATCCCAATTATTTACAAACATAGGACTTATATAATTTAACATTTGAATGTTTCGTTGAATAAAGTCTTGAATTAGTTGCTCAAAGTTCATAGCAAAAAAGGCTAGATCACCAAAGAGTTGCAAACGAGTTTCACGATCCATTGTAATGCATTCATGCCCGAGTTGATTTGCATATCCCTGAGTACATCCAAAACATTCAAACACGTCCGTAATAGAACTCCCTAAGTATTCATAAAAAAGTTCTATTAATGAAGTAGTTAGTACTGATTCTACTTCTGAAATGTCTGTATTCACAACAACATTTGGTGTCAATTTCGAAACTTCATTTAACAGCAATTTTCGAAAAATACAATCGAAAACCATGGACATGGCGCTCTCCGTAATTCTTTTGCGAATTTGTGCTAATTCTAACCAACTGTTTTCATTCATAACACAAGTTCCGGGGATGAACTTTCTAGAAAAGTCCTTCTGTTTGAAGTATCGCTGGCAGGTAATATGTGGAACCTCCTCGGTGAACACAGTTGAAATCATCAAAACGTCCTTTAGAACTAAAGTCTCTTCGGTTGAGGAGGGCACGTTGATTAGCTCGATTCTATTTGCAAGAGATTGCCAGAGCACAGTTGACATACAGACACCTTTTTTAGTTGGGTAAAGTCGATTGTTTTCATCTCTCGAATATTGTCGTAGATGAACTTGCACGGAGGTAGCAAAATATGTCACTGCAGCATAGATATCGTGCCCCAAATGGAAATGATGTGGCGGAACAGCACTTTCCGAAAAGGAGGAATCTAGTTTCTCATCTTTATTGAAACACACACGCTTAGTTGACATATTTGGGAGATTCAGCATTCGTTTCATTTTGAAATTTTGTACGAGTCCGTTTAAAATAGAACAAGATTTAAAACTGTAGTCTGAGAGAGAAAAAGTTAGAAATGACTTTGAAGTAAATATAACCCAACTCTACGATTAGAACTTTACATCAATACTGAAATGTGATTGGTTTGTCTGAGTATTATCACAGAAAGTAAATTAGCTGATTGGTGTAGCAGAATAATCTACTCTCACATGCACGCCTTGATAAAATGGGCATTAACTGCTTTTTTTTATCAGCATTTATGTATTGACATGCACATAGGATTTCTGGAGCCTTTCCAGCGTGAATAAATAAGGTTCTTATCAGGACACACATTCTGATATATATCTAGAACATTTCTCTATGACCATAAAAGTACACATTCCATTTTTACCCTACCGAGTAATACTTTATCAGACTTATGATTCATTCTGCACGTGACTTCGTTTGGTCTAAACATGCACCGTACGTTTATTTCCAAAATTGTAAGATTACCTAATAAAATAAAGAAATCCCTAGTTTTGAATAGTTTTACATCGAATTTTTCAAACAGAGTGCTATTAATTTTTAGTTGTAGGAATCTCAACTTTATTTTTACTATTTTAATTCGGTTTTTGATGTATTCACAAAATCTCAACGAAGCATTAGGTCTTCGTAGTCGAATGGTTAGAAAAACATGTCTAACATTCAAGTACGAAGACTTTTGAGGTCCGAAACTTAATAGGCATAATTCTGCACTTGTAAATTCAAATCGTTCATGGATGGCGCCACAGGCGAATAATACTTTAGTTTAAAAAATAATGAAATATATTTAAGGGGGGGAATAGATTATAATAAAATATATTCATTAACCCTAAGTAACAAATTATGTCCCCCTCCAAAAAGTTTGATTCATTCATCCCAATTAAAATTTGCTTCCAATGACGTAATTAAAAAAATCATAATCATTTAATTAAAACTATAACAGAATATAACTCGTTATCACTAAAAGCGTGCATTTCTTATCAGTACAGATCCCCGAAACCCTTATCAATCACAAACCATTTTCCTGGTTCAGATCCGGGGGACTTCCAACCTCTTTTGTTTGCATGCACCTCAACCTCCTGGCGCCACCGGCTCCACTGTTCCAGAACCGGTATATTTTAATTACTTTTGTGTTTTTTTTCAATTACGCGCATTGCGTTTCAAAAACTATCAACTTTGATATATAAAACTTTACACAGAATTATAAATTCTATCATAATCTTCAAATCCTAGCTATTTATAGTATTATAAATTTTTTAATTTTTTGAAATATTTCAACAAAAATTGAATTTTTTAAAAAAAATTTTTAAATTTTTTTTAAAAAATGTACTTTTTTATTTTTAAAAATATTATTTTTTATTCTATTTATATAAGATAGGCCAGCATGTAATAAGGATATATTTGACTTTATAAATCAACTTATTGCTAGTAGTTAAAATTATTATTGCAGAAAATATCATGCGCGTCGTAAAACTTACTATTTGTTTCTTACAAAAGTTTTTCTTATTTTTATGTGCTTATTATTTTTAAAATTATGATTATATTTTCGATATTTTATGCTTTTTTGAAACTTTATTCCTTTATAAGAAATGTGTAAAAGAATCAAATTATTTCATTTTAATCTCAAAGAATTATTTCTAGTCGAAAATTGTTTGTATTTTGCGCTC
>BMAU01013007.1:0-76848 GCA_019973935.1 Trichonephila clavipes | reverse complement strand
TTGCTTTGCGTTTTGTGTGTGTTTGTCTGCGTGGGATTTCCTTAAACTGCACTGGCGTAAGTACACATTTTATTTAATAAATTGGGCATATTTCATACAATTTACAGCAACTCCTTTCAAACGTTTATACAAAATAGAGTGCATTTATTTCGAGCATTTTTGGATATACAGGCGAAATTTAATCTTATCCGTGAGATCCAACTGTCGTTTCGTACTAAATAATTCATGCTCAAACACTTTCCAATTGGAAGTGTTGCTCTATAGTCTTCCGTTTTCCATATACAGTCACTCAAAAAGTATTGGGGAACTTTACCAGTTCATAGATTTTTATCGTAATATTTTACTTAAACATACAAATGAAACAAAAAAATGGTTAAAATTAAAAATGAAAGAAATCGAGTTAAGAAAACGTGCTTAAAAATGTATCGGGACACTTCCCAATAAATTAAGGAAAACAATTAATTAATGAAACAATTAAAAACTTAGAAATTAATATCTTGTTGGGTCGCTCTTGCCTTTATGACCTCTTGAAGTCTGTTGGGCGTGGATGGGATCCATTTTTTGTAAAACGATCTATCGATTTTGGTCCACTCTCTCTCTCTCTCTTTGACCAAATATTTTCTTAAATCCTGTTTGTTAGAAATATGGTACAAATAATCCCACACATGTTCAATGGGATTAAGGTCTGGACTTTGTACAGTACTCTTAATAACACTAGAACAGTGGTAGGGGAACCATAGCATGTAAATATCTGCAGTATGTTTCGGGTCATTATCTTGGTACATTCTCGCTTGAGAATGTCAAGATAGACATATTTATTCATTATACTATCAATGAAATTTAAGTTCCCGACATTAGAGCTTGCCATGCAGCCCCAGACAATTTGGTTACCTCCTCCATATTTGACAGTGGGCCGTAAATTTTTGACATGCATTTCTGTATTTGATTTCCGCCAAACTTTTTCTTGCCATCCGATTCGAAAATGTTTTATATTTGCTTTCATCAACAAAAATTACTTTTTCCAATGTTATGTTGGCTGCCTTAGATATATTTTAGCAAATGCCAATCTAGCGTATCTATTTGATCTTCATGATGTAGGGCTTTTTGGAGGTACTCTGCCATGATACTTAGGTTTTCTTAAAAGTTTCCAACAGTTTCGGGATTTACTAAATTTTCCGAACCTACTTTTACATTGCAAAGTCATTTTTACTTTACTAGTTCTTGGATTAATGTGTACTTATCTCACAATCCAATTCTCTTCATGTTCATTAAATATCCTCGGACGCCCTGATTTTTGCTTGTTTTCAATACTTTTGGTATTCTTGAACCTGTCAAAGTTGTTAAAAACAGTAGATTTACTCAATTTTTCAAGATTTTTCCTACACAGAGAAGTGATTTCCTCTTTCCAATGACTTTTTACGAGATTTCACACACCAACTGATATATCTTTGTTTTCTTACTATTTTTTCCATAAATAATCTTATCTGTTGAAACGTTTATGTTTAAACTTGTAGCCTAAAAAAGTGGTGTGAAATTAAATTCTATTGTTGCGCTGTATATTTGTTAAATTTCTCATTCCCAAAGTGTCAAATACTTTTTTGAGTGACTGTATATGCAATGCTTATCCTCCATCGGAAGATAAGCAATTGACTTTGCTTTTGTTTACTTTAGGTCGGACGTAGTCTTTTAATGTACCGTGAAATCTCTTCCCACATACAAAAGAACCATATTTAATTTTTTATTTATTCCTCTGTAATAAAGAAAATTCCTTTGTTTCCTCTTAAAATTTTTTAGTCATTTTAAGAACAAAAAATGAATATATATATATATATATATATATATATATATATATATATATATATATATATATATATGTATATATATTTACTTGGGTTTAACTCTTCAGATGATGTTTAACAGACCACGTACTATTAGAAAATTATTTTATAACACCTTTAGTTCTCTCAAATTTGGTGCATTTTTGTTCTTAATGACAATCAAAAATTTTAAATAATTTCTGAATATGAATAGTAACTAATGATAAGTAACTAATTATTGTTAAATATATGAAGTTTCGTTCCAAATGTAAGAGAACCAACTGGAGTAGTAATATTCTTTTAAAAAACATTATATCAGGATGTTTTGAACAAATCCGATGTAATTCCTTTTGTAATGAAAGTTTCGATCGAAGTTCTGGACGAAAGATTGTTTAGTAAACTATGAATGCGTATACAAAATGCAAATTATAATAAAAAAGTTTAAGTCTATTAGAAGAGTCAAAAACAATAGAAATAATGTAAATAAAATTGAAACTCTGAAGTAAATTGGAATACCTGCACTGAAAATTTTTTAAAAAATTAATATGTTAAAAAAATGTTATCGAACGAGATGCTGCCTACACTGCAGTATATTGAAATTGCAATAGCACATTTTACTTTTTAATAATGTGTAGGAGTTTTCTTGATATTCAATGATCCGGAATTTCTTCAGTATTTCGCATTCAACGTAACACTTTGGAATGTTGCTTCGGGGAATTTTGAGCACAACAGTTTTTCATGATGTTTGTAGAACCTTTTTATAGTTTCGAATTAAAATTTTAAATATAATACATGCATACGTACTTTATATATATATATATGTGTGTGTGTGTGTGTAATACATAGTCACAAATAATAGTAAAAAGTGCTATTATTCTCAGTTAATGCTAAGCTATATGCAAGGATATAGCAAAGACGTACAAAAAATAGCCTCAGTAATACATTTTAAATGCATTGAGCTTGTGAGAAAGTATGCAATTGAAAAATATTATGTACTCACCTGAAAAGAGGTTGGCTTATTCTCTCTCTCTCTCTTCTCCTGTTTCAATCATTATGGTGCAGTTTCTTAATATGTGCCAGCTTTTAAGATCTTCAATGTTTGCGTTAAATATTAAGTTGAACATCCTGAACTCACGCATTTAATCAAATGAAAATTAAAAAGATATCATTAATTTCCCGACAGAATTGGATTAATAAGTTTTAAATTCAACTATCGGCCACGATTTTTAAAACAATTCCTAGATTATTTTAATAATCTAGAATCACACACAGAAAATCTACCAAAGTATTTTTCTGTTGTGTTTGACTTGCGCATTGGAACATTTTTTTAAAACTTAAATCAAAAATTTTAAATACACTGCTGGACATTAAAATTGCTACATCAAGAAGGCTTCATGCTACAGACGCGAAATTTATACTACAGGATGAAGGTTTTGTGATATGCAAATGATTAGCTTTTCAAAGCATTCAGACAAAGCAGGTGCCAGTAGCGACACCTATAATGTGTTTGTTAATAACTATAATGAGGAAATTGTTCACGCGTTCTCATTACGCCTGCACTTCAACGTTGTATCCAACGTTGTTCCGTTGTTGTGATGCCCATGTAAGAATCAGAATTATGTACCAGCGCATTTCTGACTTTGATAAAGTGGGTGAATCGTAGCGTGCAAGCCGCGATTGCAGTTTATCGTATTTTAGCATGCTGGATCGCATCGGTCGAGATCCTTACGACTGTGAAGAGAATGTGGAATCGATGAGTTCAGAACGGTAAAACGGAGCGCCGTGCAGGGTCTCAAAGGCTCCTTATCACTAACAGCCAGAAGTAAGCATGTCACCCGCAGGGCCTTAATGAATCGTGCAGCAATTTCACGAACCCTGAGTCAATTGGGATCGTTTGCAGACAACAAGTGTCTGCACGAACAGTTAGACGAAGTTTGCAGCAACATGGACTCCTCAGCTCGTAGACCATGGCTGCGGCTACCCCCTGACACCCATCATCATAAACAGGAACGTCTTCAATGGTGCTATCAACGAAGAGGGCAAAACTGGGAGGACGAATGACTATACGTCCCATTTCAGATGAAACCAGGTTCTTTTACAGCATCAAAATGGTCGTTTCCGTGTTTGGGCGCCATCGTGATGAACGCACATTGGCTGCGTATCGTTAAATCCATACCGCCCTGGCCCATTACCTGGCCTGATGGTACGGGGGTGTTCTTGATCTCACGCTCCTGTCACTCTTGTTCACATTGACGGCACTTTACATTTCTGGTGTGTTACGACCCGTGGCTCTACCCTATATTCGAGCCCTGGGTGAAACACAATATTTCAGCAGGATAATATGAGCATTTTGTCGGTATTGTACAAACCTTCCTTGATACGGAAAAAAATCCGCTGCTGCCCGGGCCTGCACGCGTTCACCACAGATGTCTCGCCAATAGAAAATATCTCATCTATGGTTGCCGAGCGACTGGCTCGTCACCGTACACCAGTCACTATGGTTGATGATCATATATACATATTTATACATTGACATACGCCCATATAATACATATATATATATAAATATATATATATATATATATATATATATATATATATATATATATATATATATATTTCAATTATTACTATAGTTATTTATGATTGTATGTACCATTTGTTTGCTCTTTGAAAATCGAATTACAATTGCTAATAGAAATATTAAGAAATTATTGTTTGAATAATTAATTTTAGGAACATGTTTTATTGTTTGTATCATTCAGTACTGTTGTTGATTTTAGATTATTTTCACGTGGGCCTATTTTAGATAGATTTTTTTATTTTCGTTCATTCTAATTTAATTTTTTTAGTATTGAATTATATCTATTGAATTACAATTACAGTATTACAATTGTTCCTCATGTAATATTAATTTTAATTTTTCCTTGTTGATGACTTACTAATATTTCTTATTTATGATATTGTTTTGTTCATCAGCGTTTATTATCATTAATTTTTTTTTCTCTTTCTGTTTATCGATTTCAGGTTATTTTCGCCCATAGTCTCAGCAGAAACTTATTATTGCTAGTACTTTTCTTAATATAACCTTTTCATTTGCATTCAGTCATTTTTGTTTACTTTATAGCATGCTCTCTCTTATATTCAAAATATGTTTGTTTTGTTAAATTATTAATATTAATTGAAGCGACACAATAATGTAATAAATTGTACTTTTAAAAATATTTATAATTTTAACATTAATTAAAAAAAATATTATAACTGCTATAATAGGGGAATATTATGTTTTTGAAACTTAACCCATGCAAAGAACGGCATGTCATCTGGTATATAATATATGAAATATAATTATTAAGAAGATAGATTTCTATAATTATTTATAGAAAAATATTTTATAATTAATATAATAAAATTAATATATATCTTTCTTTTGATTTAATTATTTTACAAATTTTTAATAAGTCTTTATCAATAAACGAAATTTTTATTTTACAACCATTTTTAAGCTAATGGTATGTCACAACTAATTCCTCAATGAACATTTTTTTAATCAATTTTTTTATTTCAAAACTTAAAAAGGAAATTATTCTTATGTAACGATTGATTGAGTTAATTAAAATACTAAACCCTTTTTATTATTATAAGCTCTATGAAAATAATTATTGTTAAAACATTGAATATGTCAGTTTTGCAAAATGTAACTTTTTTCTTCAGATACATGTTTAACCTTTTATCGCCCGCATTATGATTTACTGCAGTTTTTTAATGCAATATTTTTTTTGAATCACTACATTGAAAACTAAGGAATATACATTAAACAAAATACTCAACTTTGGGAAATTTAATTAGTTTGAGCTAATTAATTAATTAAAGATATTCAACTGTAAAATTAATTGCACACACTGTCCACTTCAAATAAACAGTCAAATCGTTTTCTATGGTCTTCATTAACATACCAAAAAAATAATAGTCTTACCTTTTGACATTGTCATTTTTCTTCGGAGAAATAGTTAATCTTCGCTATCCGCTGAAAACGCAATTTCTGCTTAAAACTATTCGCCTTCAACGCTAAAATACTCACCATAGAACCCGTGCTGCCATATATCTTGGAAGAGCGGATTTCAAAGAATATTCCTGCCAAGAATCGTCAGAGTATTCGTAAAAACGGTTTTAAAAACTGTTCGTAAAAACTTAAAAACGGTTTTAAAGTGAGTGGTACTTATAAGTATCGTCGGTTATAATAAAGCGTTAAATGACTTACTAAACACAGTGGAATAAAAAACAAAAATTATAATAAAATACTCAAATATTTTTATCACACAGTATTCTTTTGTTTTTTAATATCTTTTAGTGAATGTAAACATATTTTTATATATTATATACATACATATATATATATATCTATATATATATATATATATATATATATATATATATATATATATATATATATATGTTTAATCAAACATTCAAACCATATCAATAACTATCTGTAAGATTTTCACTCATCATTTATAAATAATGGGGGGATAGTTCTACACTAAAAAAAGCTACTGTAACGCCGGACTATAGAATAAAAGAAACTTGTCTGACAATAATGGGAAGATGTGGAAGAAATTTCGAAAAAGGGAATTGCCAATGACCTTTGATATAGAAATCATACATACACACAACAGGAAGTGCTGACAGCTAGAGGAGAAGGGGAATTTCCATGACTATATGTTATACATTCAAACATGTTCATGCAACGTAGGGGGTAAATGAAGGGTAAAGTAACCTGTCTGACAGTAAAAAAGGAAGTCAAATTTCGAAAAGGGAATTTTAATGACATTATTATAGCAATCACTCACATTGTACTCGCACATTCACACAAAAGTGCTGGCGTCATGAAGGAAAGAGGAAATTAACGTGGAAATTAAGTTATACATTCGGTAAAAACCCGCAATGCTGGGCTACAATGGGAAAAGAAACAAAAAGTCAGAGTGTTAAGAACAGTTCATTCCTTTCGCCGTCCAGAGATGGTGCCACGAACGGAACTTTTCTTCATTCTAGAAGTTTTTGTGATTCGCGGAAAATGGGATTCTTATCGTATTCGTGTGTGATGAAGTATCGTTTTTGAGATTGTGTTGTGCAATGTTTTCCCATGTAACGGTGTGCGTGTGTATTTGCAAAATATATATAGTTTGACAAGTGATTCGTGTTTCTGTGAATGTCTCATCTTAATGTATATATATTTTCCTCAAGCTTTTATAGGAAATGTACTTAGGTGTCCCAGCATGGAAGAAAGATCGTGGTAAATCGAAATACATTGGCTATCCAATTCACATGAGTGATTCTAATTGTATTCTAGATTCTAATTATAAATCGATTCTTATTCTTATTCATAACACAAAAAGTAATTTCAAAAAAGAATAATGGAAGTGCTATCTTTTGTGAAGGAAAGGGTAAATTTATAAAAGTAAAAACCCGTGCAACGTGGGCCATGCAGTTGGTATAAATATAGAATGTAAAATATATATAAAATAAATTGTAGGAATATATGTAAGAATATTTTTTTAGTTTAACATCATTCTGTTTCTTTTTTTTCATGGGATATTTTTTTAATTATTAGTCAAAATGAAATTTCAAAGTATTTCTCTTCACAAAACATTCGATGTAATACTCTTTTGTCGGCCTTAACATTCAATATAAAATCTAAACCTTTCTTAAAAAAAAACAACATTAATTCATTCACAGCAAATACCATTTCCTACAGAGATTCTGTCCAACACACGGGACTAAATGATTCTTGATTTTTAACAACAACTTTAATTTAGCGTAAAAAGGTTTAGAGAAATGCCAACAGCTTAGTGGGAGTGTGCAAGAGCTTCTCCTAGCGAGAAACAGTACAGCAACAGAATATTAGCATAGCATATAAATGAATATACAAAGCACATTAATAATAAAAATATAGAATAATAATAAAATACAATTCCATACAAACAGTTTCCTTTATTAAAAGCACACACACAACATCAATTTCTTTAATAAAATAACCGCGGGAATATTTTATTCGTATCATTATTTATTAAGAAATCACCGAAGTAATCTTGACATAGGAAGTTCAACAAGCAACGATGCTATAAATGAAATAATGTAAATCCAAAAGTCAAGTAGAATATAATCCCGATCTGAAAAAGAAAACAAAAATATATATTTATAACAATCTAGGGAGTGTCGAAAAATCATTTTTTTTTTTGCTTAAAAAAGTTAATCAGTTATAATAATATATAATGCATCAAAAAGAAAAACTTATGCAATAGTAAATGATTAGAAAAATCAATAATTTCAATATACTGATTATATTGCTATTTTTCGTAATACTTTTTCGTATCAAAAAAACTAAAATTTTCTTCAAGCTTTTCAGAAAACTTATATTCTTTTCATGCACTTTTTTTCCACTAAGTATTTTTTATAATTCTAAAAATTTTAAACTCGAATGCTAATAACAGACTTTCATGGTCATATAAAAGTCTTGAAGGATTTTTGTGAAAGGTTTAATGAACGTTGTGTTTTAATGTACAAAAAATTAATAATAAATTTGATGCAGAGCAATTTATTTTTTAAAAATATAGAAAAGGTCAAGCTTTGTAAAAACTGTTACAGAAGATTGCTCATTTTCTTGCCCAACTTATTTTTGAAAGGTTCTGAAGAGCTTTTTTATTTTATGCCTTTCAGTGATGCACAAGAAAAAAATAGAAAGGTCTATCTAAGAATGCCTCGTGGCGCGGTAGCTGAGTGGTATAGGTATCGGATCGTGGCTTGCCTTGTCACGAGTTCGAGCCCAGTACCACTGCAAAGACCCGCCGTGTAGGGCAGCGATGCACGTTAAATCTGTCGAGAGCTGAAACGTCCTCCGTTGGTGTGGTGGTAGTTAGGAGAGAGGGGTGCCAGCTCAGGTGTCGTCCACGTCACTGACCATGGTTCAAAATTACGTGGTCCGTCGCCAAAAGCCCTCGTGTGTAGCTGAACAGTGCGACGTTAATATTCAATCAATCAATCAATCAACTAAGAATGTCCTCATTTTTTTAACGATGGTTATGTTAGTAGGAAGGCACCTATACATTTTATTACTAATTTTTCTAAACCTGATACACGTTTCCGAGAAAATGTTAATAGATTCTTTTAACATGCAACAGTCTTCAATTTCTCCCCTAAAAGCCTCTAGTGGAATAAACACTTAAGGTATATGACTACCTTCGAGCACTTTTTTGAAATATATAAATTTTCAACTAAATGAATGCTTTTTTATTTAAAAGGACTAGAGGAAACTAGAATTCAAATACACAATATCCACAAAATTAAAATTAATCTTGGATATATTGGGAATTCTGGAGGTGATATTTTGAAAAATTGCAGTTACGGTAAACCTAGTATTAAAAATTCTAGTTAATATATTGAATAATATTTATACAGTACATAAATAACATCATTACATGTGCCTGTAGTGATAAGATTTGTAATACTTTTGAGACAAGTTTCTGAATATGTCAAATTTTATAGAACTCAATTTTTATAAAAAACTAATGTTATTTTCTCAAAAAAGTGCAATAAAAATACATAAATACTAGCGGTCCCATGAGCGTTGTCACCAATACGAGAAAATAAATGAAAAAATAATACGAAATCCTTAAATACGAAAAAATTTCAAACTTTTCTGGACCGTTTTGATGAAATCTTATACAAAGAAAGTTATTACAATACTTTACATCATCCCAGTACAATTACCACAATTCGACCCATTGATTGCGTGGGAGTATGTATTTTACTATTAACTAAGTTGAATATAGAAGCTATTCTGAATAGAAACTTAAACTTGTTTTGATTAAAGGGTAAAAAGGATAAAAATTCGAGCTATTTTCACTAATAGGTATATTTTTAATGCACAAAAATAAATTTATTGTGTTGTTAAGAAAGTTTTGCTTCTCATCCCTGGAGTAGAAAAGCTCACACCAGTCCATTTGACCATTCCGCGTGGCAATAGTCTCACACACCAGGTCTTGCTCTTACTACAACTATCGCAGGAAAAGCCCCAGTAGTCCAGAAGATGAGCAGGGAGAAGCAGGGACAGGCAGTAAAAGATTTACCCCCGCACAAAAGTTTATTGTAATGACCATTGAATTAAAGCTTGGCCAATCCGTTGAGGGGTATAAAATCAAAACAAATCTGTATAGATAGCCCAGGACTCTTAGATGCGTAAACCTCGGAGCGATATTTTCGCTGAGTGGAAAAGCAAGGGTTTCTAAATCTAAGCCACAAATTTTCGAATGGTTTGACCCTTTGAAATACCCAGCCAGCTCAATGCCAAACTGCGCTCCAGAAATTGCAAACATTTGAAAGGAATCCACTGGAAACTACTTGAACATCTGACCAAGCCTAATTTGGATAAAATATCAAGTTTGCAGCTGTCAAATTCGTTTGGCCTCAAGAATATTGTCCATGGATTTTTTTTATGAGCAATCAGGCGCCCCTACAAAGTTTGGTGCATTTTTTAACTAATTTAGCAATGGGTTTCCGATTGTGAATCTAAACCATTTTGAATTCACTGAACATGAAAACATCATTCTCAAATCGGTCCAGCCCCGTTTTAGGTGGGGATTCAGTCACATACACACGCACAGAAGAATTTCTCATATATATATAGAAAGATATGCGCAACATTTTGAAATGAATATCTTTCTTCTGCAATTATTTATCCAAACTGATTTTGATAGAAAAATTAGATGGCAATCATTAAACTGCGAAAAATATCGAAAAATTTCCCCATTATTTCTTCACTCCCAACATTCATCAGAATAAACAGCACACAATTTGAAAACAATACCACGCGTTTTTAAGGTTTTAATTAATATATTTAATCCACTTGAATATCGTGCCAGTAAGTCTTTTCTTTTCTAAATTATTTTCGGCTGTGGCTTTCATCCTATGACTTTGCTAATTTCCCTGCGTGGTGTAAGAACTACCTGATTTGTGTTTTCTTTCACTTGCCCAGTGTTGGCTTTCTCCAAGAGACGAGCTAACACAGCTTTGTGTCAATAGACAACATGGCTCTTTCATCAGTGGCTAAAAGGGGAGTTCCCTGAGAGTCAGGCACACTGTCTGTAAATGTCGAGAAGAGACTGAGCATCTCCACTTGAGCAATGTTGTAATATTAGAAAATTGGCGGGTGTGGGTCCGTCGCTTGACCATGGTTAAACTGACCATATATTCCGCCTGCACAATCACCTATCTTCATGTTTAACAAAATCCGGGAAGCAGTTTACAGTGTGACATGTTTTATAGACTATAACACCATCAGATTTTTGTGTGTGAGAAAAAAATTGGGAGTTACCATCTTCCACAAAATTCTAATAAAATTGCACCTCTAAAATATTTATACAGAATACTTTATTGACACAAGAAAAATAAATACTAAGATTATCTGTCCATATCAGGCGCCAGAATATGTTACATACGAGGTGTCAGAAAAAGAATATAATTGCTAAGACAGTCCGTTGAAAACACCAAAGAAAATGCGGTATTTTCCCTCGCACTGTTCTGAAACTATGTACAAAAAATAGTATGAATGTATGTTTTTCTGTAATGAAACTTTAAAACATTGATTTTTTAATAATGTTCTTAGCAATAAAAATATTTTTTCAAAAACATTTGATATTTTTTTTTTTTGTCAAGAACCTCTGGAATTAGTCTTTTATGACTTTCTCTCGAAAGACGTTCACCTAATAAGTTTATTACATTTTAGGGATACTGTTTTTCAGCCATCGTATTGCCTACAATTACATTACGAAGTCAATTAACACTATTAAAATGCTAAAGCTATACCTATGTCATAATGCCAAAACGTATAAAAGGTTTGTTGAAATATTGCGTTAGACCCTGGACGTATATAAGATATCGTCTTTCGAAATAAAACAGATCATCTGCAAATTTTAAAAAATTATTTGTGTTTGAAATATACAACAAGGACATGGACAATGTTTACGAAAGATTCTGCTTTTGTTGAAGAAAAGAAATGTTGCTTCTTTATCACAATGCAATTGATCAGTTATAGCAAATGATAGACGTGACAGGGGAGGAAGATTTGGCATAGTAAACGAATCACGAAACTTTAATCGAAAAAGTGGGGATTTATCTTGTAAACCAAACTATGTACAAAGATAATGCCATAGAAATTTTTGGATTTTCTGTAAGAAAAAATATTCAATCAACATTATTATAACGAACTGCCCTTAAATTAAAACTGATTAATACAATATATTAAATTTTGTTTTGCACTTATCTATTTAAATGTAATATATTAAGTAAATGTTTGTAATTTTTTATTATCACTAAATGCATTTTGTTTGTCCGGTACTTTCAAAAATCAAATTTTTTTAAAATTTTTGTTTGTTCTCTGTTTATTTAGCTAATTTCTCAAACGACTGAACGATTTTGATGCAGCTTTACTGGCGGATAGCTCTGAGTTATATGGAGTAACTTAAGCTACTTTTATTTTAGAAAAATTAGGAAAGTTACCAATTAAAACAAAATTAAAACCAATGAAAAGGAATAATGATGATGAAATTAGGCCTAACTGGGAAATACCAAAAGGTTCCGTACGTGAATGTACTCAGAACGCGGGCGATATGTGGAAAAGCCTTCTCCGTCTGGTCAGGGGTATTAATGCAGCTTCAGAAATGAATTTCCCGTCATTAGGTTTTATTTCACTGAAAATAGTTTGGTATTATTTACTTGAAATTGATAAAATCTTGATACTTGTATATAGAGATTTTCATTAAATTTAATATGGTATATAGAGAGATTTTTTCATTAAATTTTATATTGTATATAGAGAGATTGTTCAATAAAATGTAATACAAAAAACTAAAATTAAACATGCCATAGAAAAAAGACACCCTCAATCTCACACAAAGTAAAAGAATGGCATTATACTTATAGTATAGGTATTTCTTACGGGAATAACAATACATAATTTTTATAAAGTTTTCGAAACCTGCGGATTGAATAAAGACTTTTGTTAAATTCAATGGGGAAGCCTTCCGCGGTGAAAGCTGTTTAACATAAAATAAATGCATCAGAAAGTAATATTAATATTACACATCCAGATACAAAATTATATACACTATTTTAAGCGCCTATTACTATACGTGTAAATTTAATAATGTGTTACTTTAGTTTGCTGGTGAAGGAAGGTGTTTTCAAAAACTTGATCCTTTCACAAAGAGAGAGTTACGGGGCGTTACAAAATAAAAAAAAAAATCTTTTTTTATCAGATATTATATCTTTCAGACTCACAAAATTAGTTAAACATGGTTTTTTGTTCAGCTGAGATATGCAAAAGCTTTTTTTTTTTGTTTAACTTATAGAATTCACGTAAAATTAATCTATCCCTAAAAACTTCTTTTATCCTTCATTCTGTATTGTTTAATTTTTTCAAGTTCACCCGTGCGAAAGAACGGGCATACCAGCAGCCAGTAAGTACAAACATAATTGATACAAAATGTTAGAAACATAAAAAAATTATTTTCATTCTTGCGTAGGAGCTCCTGGATACCTGTGTTTCCTTCAAATAGGGAAATCGCGATTAAAAATAACCAATCAGCATTTAAATTTTTTTCTTGAATTGTATTTTGAAATTTTCATAAAAAATTTCCTTTAGAATTTAATTCTTCAGAAATGAAATATGCACGCAGATTTTTTTTTATTGATAAATATTTTGAAAAAAATAATCTGACGGACAGTTTTAAACTTCTGAGTACTTGATGTCGTTGATTGAGTTCCTTGAAAATAACAGCCAGATATATGGAGATGGTACATATGTTTATATAAAGACAATAATATTTATGTTAAAGTTTGCACTAAAAAAGCTAGTAATGCGTTTAAATGAAAATTACACCTTGAAGGTGCAGATTGATGCGACAAGACCTTGCGCCTTGTCCGTTGCGTTTCCAGTTTACAGAATGTCCCGGTAATGGGCTCAAAAAGTTTTGCAGCTGGGGTAGAAGGCGGAAAGTGTGGGCGCGCCTCATCAAAGCTAGCGAGAGGAGCGTGCTCAGTACTAGATGCATTTTTATTTTTTTCATTTAATATTCAGTTTACAACCAACTAATTTCACAGACAAGAGGCAAATAGTTCGAATAATCTAATGCAACAGGCAAAATATTTCGTAAAATTAATCGCGCCGTAAATTAATAGTGGGACAGGCTGGAAAGACTTGACGCTTCAAATCCCACCGTGTTACCATAACACCCCATGCAACTGGATCTTCTATTACAAACGAGGTAACACTTAAAATCGATTTACACTGGATTCGATAACTAAAATCAATTTGTACTCAAAAAACAAGTAAGTGTAGCAGAAGAATTGGATAAAGTTATCAAAGAGGGATATGTGCGCTAATGCAGCCTGGTTAGATTTGAGACACTGTTATCAAAAAAAAAAAAGAAATGTCTCTTGTAAATGAAGGTGAAGACTTGGTAAAACTACCTGAAAGAACTCATTTTATTTAATGACGAAAGCCTGCCAAATGCAGAGTCGAACGAGTATTTTCTTCTGGAAGGAGATTGTAACAAACAGCAAAAAGCTGTTTCGATCGATTGAAATGCAGATTTGAGCTAAAACTGATTACTGGAACAACAAAAAAAAGTGAAACGCGCTTCTTTAAATTATTTACGCTGTTGCTATTTATCGTTTCTTTGGTAAATTTCAGAATGTCGTTCCTTGCCTGGAATCAGCTCCTAGCAAACAATAATTATTAAAACAAAGTTTTTTAAACACAAGTCTCTTCTAGTCTTTTACTATGTACTTTCAACCATGCTAATGTGCGTGTTTTCATAAATTGTTCAATCCTAATCGGGATTTGGATAATGTAATCGAAATCTCGGAATTGAAAATACAACACAGAGTTGTAAAACCGTAATTCATTGTAAAAAAAGGGGATTTCGCATTTTTCAGTAATTTTAAATCTTTTAAAGACTTTTGGTGATAGAATAAACTTAGTAGCCGTGTCTTTTCACACACCAACACATAAATGTATATGTAAGGGAAAAATAATAAATTTTGTCAAACTCTCTATAAACATGTAATACATTAGTACACTGAAGGATTTACTCTAAGTTATGTGATTTGATAACAACTTTTCATCCGATCTCAAAACTCCAAATGAAAGGGAAGCCAATGAAATTAGATTAAGTGCGGGATATTAAAGCAAAGCATGAGTGCATGCAAACTTTTTTCCACGTCTGTTCATCATTATAGATAGATAGCGTCTTATAAGAGCTAAAGGTTTTGACGCGTGTGACAGTTATGTTTCAAGCCTCAAAAAGTTCTTTTACAGGAAAGATTTAATAGACGAACTTAAATTTTGGCATGTCCTTCGACATCACATAGATGATTTTAGGCGCGGAATTATTGGAAAGATCGAAGAAGGGCGAAAAAATAACAGATGTTGCCAGGGAGTTCGACATCGTTCTCACAGCGTTGTTTCACGGCTGTGGAAGTCATTTAAACTACCGGAATGTGTAGTGGACGGCACGGGGAGGTCGTGTTAGAAGTTGACGCCTGAGAAGACAGATATATCGTCCTATCAGCAAAAAGGAAATAGGCGCACCATTAGCTCAGGCAGGTGGCAAATCAGTTTTTGCTGCCTCAGGAAAGCAGATCTCCGGAAAACTGTTGCCAGACGTTTGAGGGGAGGAGGACTATACGCACGCAGACCTGTTGTGTGTGTCGCATTGACCAGACAGCACCGTACTGCCCGTTTGCAATGATGTCGTGAGCATCACAACTGAACTGAACAGGACTGGGCATGCTTACTATTCTCAGATGAGAGTAGGTTCAGTCTGTCATCGGATTGTAGACGCCAACTGATCTGGCGCGAGAGTGGGTACTGCTTATCGTCCAGAAAATATCCAGGAAAAGGACCGATATCCGACATGCAGTATCATGGTGTGGCCGGCATCATGATCAATGGCCACACGCGCCTACATGTGGTTGGCGAATGGGATCTATGACGGGCCAACGATACATTTGATAAAGTTCTACTTCCTCATATTCGTCTTTCCGTGGTGCTGTCGGTGATAAATTTGTTTTTATGGACGACAACGCAACATGTCATCGAACACTCGCTGTCAGGGATTGTCTAGACAGCGAGGGTATTCAACGTCTCGTGGCCAGCGCGTTTTCCAGATCTAAACCCCATTGAAAATGTGTGGGATGCTTTGGGAGGCAAAGCTGCTGGGGTCGAAACTAGCCTCCGGGATAAACAAGAACACCCTCATCCGTGCACTCACAGAGGAATGTATAAACTTGCCTCAACAGCTGCTGATAATGTTGTGCAAAAGTATGGTACGACGTGTGGAATGCTGCATCACACCACGGTGGACATATCCCGTACTGATACCTTCTTTAAGGTGCCTGCTGACTTTTTAGATGCATTGTTCCATTTCTCCGTACGCAGATCAAATGAACATTTTTTTTCTTTCAGATGTTTCACAGCTTTGTAATTCTTTCCAGAAACAATAAATATTCTTTATTCTAATGTCTGAACAGTGTGGCAACTATATTTTCATCCTACTACGCCTCATGTCTCGCTGGTATCGTTAAAAGATACATAGCAATTTGTGATCCGTCCTAATAATTGTCCAGCAGGAAAAAAGATATTAGAGCTAAGATATAATAGGAATTCAGGTCATGAAAAACTATTGCATCATATTATGTTATATATTAGTGCAGAAAAAATCTTATGAAGAAGTGTAATTTTTAAGTTGTATAAGATTTAAAACAGGATTAATAGACCTCTGCATGTGTGTCAGATGTTAAAATTTCTACACGCATGTACTTTCTTTCATCAGTTTTTCTGTGTAGTCTGCCATCTTACAGTCTCTGTCAGTGCATAAAAAATGAAGCTTCATCCCAGTGAGATTTCTTCTTATTGAGAGTCGGAGAGAGCAGCTATAATTCTACTCTCCAACGAGAAATACGCATATTTTTCCTTTTTATGTCGAGAAACCATGAGTTGAGAACCCCATCCGCCTGTTCCCCTGACCGCACTTTACACAACTCCGGTCAAACTCAGCTTTGTGTCATCGCGCCTTTCCTTTCTGTGCAACAAAGCGCTTCCCCGACTCGACGTTCCTAAGCATTCTGAGAGTTATCTAGGTGCACCATATCTCTTCTCGATGTTTCTAACAGTTGTCTCAGCTGGACACTTTATACATAAAGTATGGTAATTAAACAAATTGGTCTGATCACACTGTAGTCCTTTTACTTTTTGCATGAGATGGTTATAAAGTATAGAGAATATTTCATATTTCTGGTGTAGATTTCACCTTACACTATCTGTCTATTTTAATATGTTGTTAGTCCTCATTGAGAGACATACTTATGAGGAAGTACGATGCCATGGTATGGGAGAAGACTGTTGCTGTAACACTTTTTAATGAAATCTTACGATTGAATACTCTCTTAAATATTGAATAAGATTTTTGAGTGAATTGTATGCCATGCTCTTTTTTTAACCACACTGGTGCAGATCTTAGTGATAGCAGCAAATAGTCGAGCGGAGAGCCCCGAAGACTGAAGACCAGAGAAGGGTTCCATGAGAGGTCCTGGGTGAGTTGGTCCCAAAATTCGTTCTCGAGTTAGGGGCCCACCTATTGGGTCGAGTTCTGGGTAATCGAGAGGTGTGTTGAATTGCCTATGAGCTGAGATGGGGGAGGTCGATTTTGGAAGAAGAGGCTGGGATGAGAAGGGAGCTGATATGTTTGAACAGGAGAGGTTGAGGTTGAGGGGTTGCTAAGCCTTGTTCTGGTGTTCCGTCTTTGAATTGGAAATTATTTTGAGGCTCAAAGGATTTGGTTGTTGTTGGACTTATGTTGGATTGGGCATAGTGGTATTGAATTGAATCCTTAATTTTATGGTTGTTTTTATTTTTTAAAATTTTTTATTCTTTTTATTATTAATTTTTATAGATTTTCCCCACCCCTAAGAAATACTCATGCCTTGAGAGAGTGTTCCACAGTGTCAGGGGTCTCCTCTTGGCTTTCCAAAGCTATTGGGCCAGTACAATTGCCAAATCCAGCACAATTATCAAATGTATGTGGAATAATACATTTTGTTTTTCTGAGGGCACGGGACTTCCGTTTCGGACGACATGGCCCTGTCAGCTTTTTGGTCGACTCCTCTTCATTACCGGGATCTCAACATGACCTGGAACCCAATGTAAGGTCCCAGTCTAGCCATATGAAATGAGCTGTACAATTTTAGTTCTGGCACAGGATTGTTATTGTAGGAAGTCAATTGCGTGTAACTGCTTATGGCTGAAATTACAGTTTGGGAGTCGATGAGGAAAGTAACTTTTGCAGGAGGTAGGCCAGTAAGAAGTACTGGGTGCTGGTAGCTTTACAGACCGCTGAGATTTAACCATCGCAATTGGTGGCGTCCAATTGCGATGGTCTTCAAACAGGATTCCTCCCGCACCAGCTCCGTTTACTTTAGGAAGATATCAACCATCAGTATGTAGCCCTCTTATTCGTAGGATATGTTTGTTCGAGGGTTTCCAAAACATACATGAAAATTTTCATCTTCTTGCATACTTCTAGTATTTCCCTGTGGGTCTATGAATTTCTACTAGAAATTACCAAAAATAGATAGCAGGTATTCTTATTTCCCAGTTAGATTTCGGCAAGTTGTTTTCTTAAAGCATCATCAACAATTTAGAGGTTTGGCTTGAAAAATATCTGTATTCTCGATTAGTAAGAAAAAGGCATCTATTTGGCCTTTTTTCTCGAACATTATAGATGACTATATACAGCTGCTATATTCTATGCCTTGACATTTAAATAATCCTGATTTATTTCCAACATTTGACGTTATGAATCAGTAAAAGAAAGTTGAATGCCGTGTATACCTCCTTGTTGTGTGGCACATACGTAATAATCCATGCTACGCTGCATGAAAAGTAAAAATCAGAAAAGCTAACAAAAAGTTAAAAGCAAATACGTTTCAGAAGAGTTTCTTACTGGAAATAGAGAACGTGGAAACAAATCCAGACACAAATGGCAAAACCAATCCATCCACAACATAGCGTTATCTGAAAAGATCAAATGCGAATAAAGATTAAAATATCATAAAAAATATTTCTGTTAGTACAGGAAGTGCAAATGTAAGACGCCGCATTTCTAGAAACCTCTTTCAGTTTATTATTGTTTCTGTTTTTGTAGGAATATTAAAAAACTATTCAAAAGTGTATATTGTAGAAGTTTTTAATCTAAAAGTACAACAAAGTCCTTCGTCTTAGCTGTCCATTATTGGCTGAATAGGGAATCCCTCAAACATTGTATTTGTTCGACACAATCATTGTAAATACATTTTTTATTTGTCAAACAATTTGAAATATTACAAAAGAAAATTAATGCATTAATCATGAATCATGTCTTTCATTTGTGTAGCTAAATAATTTAGCTTGATATTTATATTGGAAGTGATGAAATTAACTACAATGCAATATATTCTTTAAAGTAATCTTCATTTATGTGTGCAATCGGACATTGAGGAAATGAATGGAACAATTGTTAAAATTAATTAAGTACCACTTATGACAATAGTTTGTTTTAATTGACTGTGATCTGAAATGAGATATAAAAACCTGAATCAAGGCATAAAAACTGGAATTCGGCATTATTTTCAGAAAGGGACTGCAATAAATGATATAAACAAGCGGTGGAAGAATTTTAATAAAAATAGTAAGTGAACTTGTATAAGTATGGAAGCTTTGCGTAAGAACATTAAAATAGGTAATAAATGGTAAATTTTTAACCCTTTACCTTGTTTTCGCAGTATATATTACTTTCTTTAAGAAATATTATAGTTGACACTTAGAAATTTATAGGCCAAGAATGAATGCTGGCATTTTAAAACAGATTTTTTTATGGGGCCATGTGAAGTGTCTTTTTATTTTAAAAATAAGTAAATATATATTATTTTACTATATGTATATATATATTTATAAAGATATTATTTTAAATTCTTTAAAGAAACTTTAAAAATTATTATTTTTTTTATTTTAAAACTACATACTTAACTATAGAAACAAATTTATTTTAGAAAAAGATTAAAGAAATGTTGACTTCAAGATATCTCATGTAAACATAAAATCTGTTTTTATTTTTGCAAAAAAATTTTTATACCCACTGTTTTGTTTGTTTCAAATGGGCTGCCTGTTGCAAAGCCATATTTGCAGATACGCAAGTCCCCAAGAATGGGATCCATTCAATGGTGACTTCTGCTAAAAAATTTGACGTTTGAATTCATTTAATTTAAACTTACGTCGGATGCTAAATATTGCCGATTTAATTTGTCGAGAATACAAGAATCAAATTGATACTCAATGGATATGTCACATAATCATATGGCACGTACGCGCTGAACTTTTCACATCCAAAAATCTATGGACTCCCTGCCGAAATAAACCCGCAGCCTTAGCCCTGGTGGCCCCACTACCTCTAAACCGCTGAGCCAATTCTTATACTTTAATACGTCGATAGTTTCAAAAATTACAAAATGTAAATATTTTGCTTCCAAAAGTACTGTAAAAGTAATAAAATTTAAAAATATAAATTAAATAACCATACTTAATCTACAGTTGTTTACATTTAAAAATTACGATATAAAAATTTACACAATTTAAACCTAATTAATATGCAAAAATATTTCCCGCATGGTTAACTCAAAATTCACAACTGACTGTGTTATAATGTGTAGCACCAAACATTCAGTAAAAACTTTTTTAATATATATATATATATATATATATATATATATATATATATATATATATATATATATATATATATAAACCTTTGAACCACTTTCAAAAATTAAAACTGTCTTTGTATTCATCTGTATCGATCTATAATTAAGTAACAGTTTTCAGTGAAGTTGTTAATAAGATAAATTTTTCAAAAAGTTATCTACAATTTAATCAAATACTTTATCTTTGATTCGAAATATTATCGAAAAGCTAGACGCTTCTCATGGAAACTACAATAAAAAAAAATAATTATGTGATGCTCTAGAGACATAAATATTCCTTTGAATGTCTTCATTTATACAAAATGTTTTAGTTGCAGTTTTGTATTTGTCGTAATTTGGCAAGAGTTTCCCTTTTAAACAAGAATCAACTTTTCGCCATATAATTATTTTCAAAATTTCTATTTCCGAAATAAAGTTTCTGAAATGTTATAATAAATTCAACAATATTCACCTCATGTTGTTCCTTCCTTTTCACACATTTCTTCTCTCTATTGCGTAATGACCCAATCCCTAATCCAAATTAAATATGCACCTAGATCTTGGGACGGGTTTATATAAATTATATCAACAAAATTCCAATCTCTGAAAATGAAATTTTTACAGTTAAACATTATTTTATGCAAAAGATAGGGATTGCATAAAAAAATGTACAAAAAAAAATCACTAAAAATTAGATGTAAACTGGGTTTAACAAAGTTTCTTTCATACATTCTGTAAAAAAATATATTATTTTGATGCGGTAGATATGACTAAATGGAAAAGTTTATTTAAGATAATATTTTCAAGCTTTAAAAAAATAGCGGAAATGTACTGCTTTTCGAACTTAAAGGTCTTCGTGGAAACTTTAAAGAAAAAGTAATATGTAAATCATAGTTTTGCTGTAGATAGTAAAATAATAATTACTAAACCTCAAACTTAGCTACCTTTTAAACACTTTCAACTACAGCAGATACATTCTTTAAAACAGCCTGAAAAGATTTAATCCTGCTTCGTTTATTCGTTTGCATTATCTCATTTTACAAGTCCATATACAGTGAACAACACGTAATAAAAGGTCTTAAATGGGGTATCTTTTTACATATTTCCAGATATACTTTTTAAGGACGTGTTTCCAGAGATACTGCTATTCCTCCATAGCCTTGAGTTCCAGATTTTTTTAACACGGCAAAATCTCAATGAGAAAGTTTTACTAAATATTTGGGGAAATATACATAATTCATAAATCATAGGAAAAAAAAGTGTTAAAAAATGAATTAAAAATTTTTTTCTGCACAAAAACCCAAAAACACGTATTTTTGTTATAAAATTTTTCAATTTTTCCTAATTTTATTTGACTTTTCCCCCATCTTTTATTAAAAAAACTTTTATTAAATAATAAAAATATTTTTCATCTCTGTAAAATTTAATGTAAAGGATGCTTTGTGTTTAGATTCTGCGGATATGTGGAATAATGTAAATTGAAAGAGTGAGTATCAGCCAAAAAAAGTTTAACGTCCAACGTTTCTTCGCCAGATTAGTTTATGATATTTTTAATTCAATTTAGGTTACTATGAAAAACGGATACATAACTAGCCATTTGATACATTTGTTTTTTCATTCAGTCAATCACCAAAAGATGGTTATGTGACAATTGGTTAAGTTTTTTCACTGGTTTTTTTTTTCAGCTGTCAACTTGAACGTGAGCGTCAATCTCACGAGTGAATGTTATGTTTACTGATGTGACCAACTTAGGGTTACTGAAAACGGATACAATAAACTCAGCCCCTTTTGCTACGTTTGTTTTTTCATTCAAATTCAACTCACCAAAAAACATGGTTATGACAATTGGTAAATACCTCGTTTTTTTTTCACTGGCTTTTTGAACGCCGAGCGTCAACGTTAATGTGTGAATGAATGTTATGTTTACTGGTGCCATATCATCAGATTTCCCGCAAAATAGCGAATGCGTTAGAGAGAATATAATAAAATTATCTAAGGAATTCACAACAGGTCATTATAAGAAAGAACTTTGAATGTCTTTATCTTCGGTAATCCATGTAGATTTTTAAACAAATAAAACCCGTTCTAATTTTTTAGTATTGTTTTAAAAAACGATAGAAATGTCACTTTGCTTCAGTATGGTGATATATGGGGCGAGGCCTTTGTAAAGTATAAGAAATTAAAGCTTTTTTAATGAATATATTTGTAAAAGAATTTCATTTATGTAGTTTCCGAGTAGAGGAATTAATTACCATCAATACAAATAGTTAATAGCAGCACAATGCTTATAAAAATTATGAAAGTCCTACTAAAGCATTTCTATAAATGAATCGGCATTCAGATAAGAGATTAAGACATCCCTCAAAAGGAAATATTCTTTTCTGATATAACAGCATGTAAATGTCCTGGCTACCATGGACTGTATTAGCAAAACACGTTCACGCGCGTACGTACACACATATATATATAAAATATGGTATATAAGAAAGAACTAAAAGGCATTATTAGGAAGTGATCCCATAATAACTTTTGATCGAGTAACAGTAATGATTGTGTTATGTGTACTAGAAGGGTTTTATGTGATAAACTTCTGAGATTTAAATTTTCAAATGGGTTCATGGCACACCCAAGCATTTAAGCGTTGTAAACATGTGAGCGAAGTATCACTAAAAATGTGTGGTGTGATAAGAGACCACACCATCAAAGCTTTTTCAAATCAAGATAAATAAATATCTCAATTTTCCCAGAATATGACTTTACATACATTTATTTTAATAAAAATACTAAATAAAGTGTCCTTTCGCGATTAAAATCGAGTTTCTGCCGATTGAGGAATGATTCTGAACCTCAAATCTTATGAAGGAAACATAATATGTTAATTAGTATTACTCATTTAAGAAGATCTGAGGAAATAACAGAGGATGAGAGAGATTATTATTCTGAAAGTATAGTGAATTGAAGTATTACATGCCGTGTTTATCATTATCTACTAGGGCGACATGAAGTTCGTGAGCTTATGTATAGTTCGTTCTTGAAACAGAAGATCAGATTCCTTAAGGTTCAAACCAAATGTTTAACTTAAAAAGTTTGTTATGACGATAAATGAAAAATAAACTTTGGGTTTAAAAATTAATAAGTAAACAAATAACGAACATTTTTTCTTACCGGGATGAATTGAATTTATCATCAATCATCTAAGTAGTTCCCTTAAACTTGAAAGACTGTCCAATAAATCATACTTTATGGTCATTACGCAACGGAACAGCATGAAGCGCAAATGCTCAGAACAGTAAAGCACATAAATCCAAATCTTGGCCACCTGAAAACAACTGGTAATTTTACTAGTTCGTTCTTATTTACATTTACGAAAATATCGGGGGAATTCATCAATTTTATTTGAACCCAAAAGATATTCTTTCAAAGGATGTGCAGAGAGTTTTTAAGTAAAAATATCCCTTGAATATTTTTTAAGAAATATGTTAGTCACTTCTTAGGAAAAGAACCTTTTACGCAATTTAAATAATAAAACTAGCAAATCTCGTAAACGTTGAAAGTATATCTCTCTATATATATATATATATATATATATATATATATATATATATATATATACATATAAGATATATAACACATTATAAGATGCCAAGATGCATTTATTTTTCTAGAAAAACCAGATACTGGTTACAGTGAAGAGCCACTTAGATGCGACACTATTGAATGGATCCCAACTTAGCTTGCTGTGTCATAGTTGGTTTACCCGTCAAAAATGTAGCATATTTGAAAGAGAATTCCACGGTTTACAGGAACACTAATACATCAACATTAATAGAAGGTTTAGACACTGGGCCATTTTATACACATGCGGGATTGAAGACGGGGGTCACATTGAATGTAAATAGATCCAATATTGAAAAAAAATGACTTTTAAAATGTGTTATGTTCCAAGTAATTACTACTTTCTCGTATCTCTGTTTTCCTTCTGTTTAAAAATGAATGTCTGACTTGACACACCTATATGCACGGACGCTTGAAAATCCCAACGCCAAGAAAGACTTTAAAGTTGATAAACGAAATTGGTAGGTGTGTTTTTATATGAAAGATGGCATCGGATTCAACTTTGCGCTTCTGTGTTAAATGTGGCACCAGTAGCAATCTGGTCTGGTAAGTTCAAAGCGTTATTTCTCTGTGAATTTTGACTAACTGAGTTGATGTTAGCCAAGAATCCCTTTTAAAAGACGTATGAAAAAGCCATTATCAATACTTCACCGAGTTTGGATTGAGGCGTGCCAGTAAAGGTGGATCTGGTTTCGTGATGATGCCGCGCGAAAGATTTACAGGAATATATCCACTGGGTAAATCATTGTTGAGAGCAATGATCGTCCGCGCCCATAGTCCGTAGAGAAATTTGAGCTGAAATTGGTACTACACAAACAAACTGTTGGAAATCGGTTTCAAGAACATTTCCCAGCCAGGGACCCTTTGTAGCTTATATTCCACCGATACTGTAAGCAATTGTAGATTGCGACGCCAGTGATGTCAAGCCAGAGATCTCCGGGAGGACGCAATCAGAGGATCTGTCTTCTGTGTTTTTGGATGAAAGCCTGTTCTAATTGGGGGCCAGTGATGACAGTGCCGGTCAGAAGGAAGCCAGGGGAACGCCTGCAACCAAAACCCTCTGTGTACCCCGTGACAATACACTGACCTTACCTGCACTGAGAGATCAGAAGACAATTTCCCGGTGACAGCAGGAGCATTCTCGCTGTCCCAAATACACCGATAGTAAATTTGGTGCCATCAATTTAGTAATTCAACCTATAGTACACCTCATGAATAAAGTACCACGGGTTACTTTTTCCAACAGGATAGCACCGTCTCCCGACACACTGGTTGTTGTAGCGCAAACGTGCCTTCTAAAAAAAGCCGGTGAAAAGTTACTTTGGCCTGCGAGATCCTCAGATTTGTTCCAATTAAGCACGTAAAGGATATCTTTGAATGTCAAACAGCATCATCATCCGCAGCCAGCCCTGACCATCTCAGTATTGACAATAACAAATGCGACAAGCATGGAACTCCCATACCATAAAGTGACATTTGGCACCTCTGTGGACATAATTCATGTACGCTTGCTGGCTTACATTCAAAAATTCTAGTGATGCTTACACCCGTTATTAATGTAACGGCATTTCTCATTTGAAAAGCATTTTCTTAAGCTTAAATTAACCCTGATCTTGAAAATTTAATATTATACCTATAGTTACTCTACAATAATTTGTTCTTGGTGTTGTGGGTTTTTCCCCATCAGTGTATACAATTGTAATTGTGTATTCCATTCTTTCCTCCCCCGTGTCCTCATACGAAACTGGAATTAATCATGTATAAACTGTAAATAAATTTAAAAGTTTTAAGGCCTTAAATGTTTTAGATATTATGATATTGTATACAAAAAGAAAGCAATATCGCTACGTAAAAATAAAAACTGGTGGAATATAGGGCCGACAAGTAGGAATTGCATTTCACGCCATATATACCAGGTTGGCTGGTATAACACTTGTGTAAATGATTGAGCAATAGTCCTTGAGCAGAAGAATTAATAAACTATCATTCGAACGCCCTACTAAGATTTTTAATGATTCTTAAAATTTGAAAAATTCTTTTCTTTTTCTACATATATTTTAGAAGTGCGCATTGTAAGATACTTCATATAATTTATTGAAGTATAAGATATTAAAAATTTCAAAGAGATGAAACTAATATTTTTTTAATCATTGTGTGTAGTAAATTGAAATGAAAGTTTCTGCTAATAAGAATAAGTATTAATTAAAAAATAAACATAATTAATCTTCTCTCTTTTCTCACCCATTATCAAATCGATAATGACTTTCAACATTTCTCTCTTTGCGAAACAAGCCACATCCATACTAAATTACAAGGTTGAGGAAAATGCGCTGAATAGATGGGCAATAAACTGCTGACGACTAGCCTGATGCTCCCAGTGAAAATGCAGAAAAACGCTTCGAAGCAGTAATAAGGGAAGCATATAATTATTGTGATAATATCTGAATAGAAAACAGAAAATATTTTTTTCTATTTTTCATCCCCAACTATACTTTTTCACATTAAGTTCTTATAAGTATTCTATATTCTGTATAAGTATTCTGTAATGGTTTATATATATATATGTGGGTTAGAAATTCAACTATCCCAGCCATGATATGAATCATGTAAGAAAAAGATATTTGAGTTTACTCCTATGACACCAGAGTACGCTACAATAATAATACTGAGAAATTCATATAATTCTTTAGTTGTTGTGTGTTATTACTGATACATACGAAAGACGAGATTAACAGAAACATATAAACACAGCCACAATTGAAGAATACAGATTTTTATCACAAACGATGCCCCAGCATATAACAAGAAGAGGTGCGCTGCTTTTCCTCTTCGAGACGGGAATCCATTTCCAGGCGAAAGATTTCAATTTCTTTCCCTGAAGAAGATACAACCATGTCTTACTGGATTCGAACCCACTCTGGTTACTAGCCGAGGGTCATAGCCACTATTCTGGCTTCAAGACATATAAGTCTTTGTAGTATTAACAGATGAAAAGAAAAAACCCTGCCCTGAGAACTGGCATTACAATATTGAAATACATTATAAAGCAACCTTTCGAATGTTACAAATTTTACTACACATTAATCGTATACAGGGAGGGGGAAAAGGGTAGGAATTATTATAGATAAACATATACGCGCTACCAAACATCATCCCTACTTTAACCCCTTTGAGACTGTTTCAATATAAAAGTACTTATTTTAAGGGGAACAAATGAACGTTTCCATTTTATCCCTATTAACGAACGTCAGTTTCAATCCGGTTTCTTCAAATATGAAAATAAAAGAGGGGGTCACCGAGGGAAATTCTTCTAATTGGCAAAAAACGAAAGCTATAACTAAACAAACTGAAGTGAAAATGAAATTAAAACTTTTAGTTTAACTCAATCCAACCAAATTAAGGGTTTATAAAATTTAGAATTTAATGTCGCGCTTTTGCAACGTCAGTCTAAATTTGGTTAACAAAAACACTGAATCTTTGGCATTTTGACTAAAGTAGATGTTGAAATATCCTTCAGGCTTTGCATTTACAGCGATAAAAATTTTGATGAAGTAATCCAATTTTCAGGTTGAAAATGTCTCAACACCATCGATTAGATACTGATATTTTGTGTAAAATTTATAAAATTTTAAGGAGAACGCGTAATTGAAAGATATTAAATGCTTAAAAATGCATCCTGTTCAAAGGCAGCTCTCCCAATCCTGCAAGCAGAGAAATGCCAAATAAACAAATACAATCCCCAACCGCCTAAGAGAAATTTCATAGCTCAACAAGACCCGCATACTTCAATGACTCTCCAACAACACTTGTAAAAATCCCAGAAAACAAAGATGCAGAAAACTACTGTGTTTAGGGCTCCTATGGGTTCAATAAGGACCCTCTCTCCACAACTTAGAGATTAATTGGCGCTTTGTTAAATATAAGCTAAAAAAAAACCCAATACCCACATCACAACAAATTTCCCACATCAGTAGTAACTGAGAAAGAACAAAAATAATTGTCAGACTAAGAAGAGGACACCAAGGGCAGTGGCGTAGCTAGGTGTCTAAAGGCTCTGGAGCTATAAAAAATGAAAGCCTTACTCTGGTTGATTTATCAAGTAAAATATGTGACTACACTGGTGTGCAAAAATTAAGGACGAGACGGTTTTTTTCAATATAACTTGTACAAAAGCTTTCAAAATCAACACATTTAATACAATGTAACCTACACACGTAAGGACATGTAATGGGCAACACTTACTAAAAGAGAAATCAGAGGGATAAAAAGAAGCTTTATTGAAAGTAGCATGAAGCGCAATGTGACTTAAGGCCGAAACATCCCTGTGATGGGTGTCCAGCAAGCAATATCCATCTTTAGTAGGGGATATGATCTCCCTGACTGCTAGGCAGGTTTCACAGCGTCTGCCCATGCTGAGAATGAGGGTGTCAATGAGCTGTTGAGGCATTGCTGCCCATTCGTCTTGCAGCGCCAAATCGAAGCTGTCAAATCGTTACTGGTGGTAAGGTACGAGCTGCCAAGCGTCTGCCCAGAAAATCCCATACATGCTCGATGGGATTGAGATCCGGAGATCATGCCGGCCAATCCATAGGTTCAATATCCTCACTCTCTAAGAGCTGTTTGGCAGCTACTGTGCGATAACATGGTGCATTGTCGTCCATGAAAACGAACTGCAAACCCATAGCGCCTCTAAAAGACGCACATATGGTAGAAGAATCTCGTTACAATAACGGGTCCCGTTGACTGAACCTGCGTCGAAGATGTGAAGGTCTGTACGACTACCAAGCATGATGCCTCCCAAACGAGAACACCGCGACCTCCATACCTGTCCGTTTCAATGATGTTCGAGGGATGACTTGCGTTTCCCCGCTCTCTCCAGATGAGTATGCGATGAGAATCGCTACTCAAACTGAATCTGCTCTCATCTGTAAAGAGTACTCGTCCCCATTCATTGTCTCTCAATTCCGGTGTTCCCGGCACCACAAAGAACGCCTTCTCCGATGGGCAGGCGTTAAAGGTACACACCGTACAGGGCGTCGTGCAAACAGACCACCACGTGCAGTCTTCTGGCCACGGTAAAACGCGATATAGGTCATCCAGTCGCCTGTGACGTGTGTCTAGCGATTTCTCCCGCTGTCTGCCGCCTGTTTCTTCTGGCCTGTAAGACAATGTACCGGTCATCTGCGGGTGTGGTTCCTCTGCGTGGACGACCACTACTGAACCCCGGATAGCTGTTCCTGTAGTTTGAAATTGTCTCCAAAGTCGTGAAAAACGATGCTGTGAGCAATTCCGGAACTATGCAGCCACACTTGTCACACTGCGGCCTTCCTCCAACTTCCCAATGTTTCATCTCTTCAGGTAAAAGCATCCAGATGTCGTCTAACAGATTGATTCTTCGCCATTTCTCGCTGAGGCAGCATCTCGGTGTGATTTTTTAACTGCTATGACGTGCAATCTCTTTGCCAGAAATACTGATCTTACACCGACAACATGCTTGATACTACTCAGACACTCCCCCATTACGTCTACCTGCATATCTGCGCATGTGCTACCGTACATCACATTACTTAATCTCCTGATTGGTCTTTCTGTCCGCTCTGCCTTCTTCGTTCAGCTGATATGCTAATTGTTCTATTCCCCTCGTCCTTAATTTTGTATACCAGTGTAGTTTAAATATACAAAGCTTCAATTTTTGTTTCCTATCACCTTTTCTGGCATTGCTTGCACTGAAACGCACCGCTGGGTTGCTTGTGTTTTTATCCTATTTTCGATTTTATAATTTATGTAATACATTTCGTATGTACGCGAGTACTTACCGACGTTAAATGGACGGAGAAACGCAATGTTGCTTTCCATAAAAACGTTGTTGCGGAATCCCTGGCCGTTTATTTGGGAGGATTGAACTGCTCGCCAGAGGTCTGGTAGAGCTACTAAATGGTTCACTGAGATAGATGAAGAAATGATGCAAAAGTATGCATGAACAAGAAAATACAACACAATAGTATTATAATTATTTTTAAAAACCACCTCAACAAAGCAGCAAAGGAGGGGGTGAGGAGGACAAAATTACGTCAGTCTGTTGCAGATACGAGATGATTGCGAAATATTGAAACAGGAAACTAGGTTTCAATGTTATGAAAAACAGAATGTAACTAGAGGAAGGAATTGCTCTTGTGTAGGTTTTTTAAGATGCAAATAATAAGTATGGTTAGATTTTTTTCATGGAACTTTAAATAACAGTTTATAGAAAATTGAAAATTTAAAACAGTATAAACTTTCAGTAAGTAAAGTTCGCAACACTAAATAAACAACAGAAAGAGAGAGAGAGAATTTAGGAAATTCATTGTAAGTTCACTATTATTTTCAAAATGAATTGCGATGATCCTAAAGTTATACTGCAAACTTTATAAGCTTATATCTTTAAATTTCAGAGAAATTAACTGCAAGTTCTACTCTGGTGGTTAGGTCCGAAGGCGTCCCTGAATCTGATATACCGGGCATGTAAAAACAATACCCAGCCCATTGGTAGCTACGCCATTGCACTGGAGGTTGAAAAATTAACCTTGATGGAGCGAAAATATATAAAACTGCGACAAAACTGTCATGATTTCGAGCCGTGACCAGGTCCCATATCTTTGGCTTCTCTGCCATCTCTGCCTTGTTTCTCTCATACGGCATTGAGTGCCCTCCTGCACGAACATAAACTTTTGCGAAGACAACATACAAGATCCGGCTGGAGCACTCCCTTCCCATGGTACAATATAATTCATCATAGACACGACATCACCATCAGCGAGAAACAGACACCCCATCTATATTTTTTGAAAATTTCCTTTAGATTATAGCATTATTGGCGCAAAATTAAAATTTTTTGTCTTTGTACTGTGATCCGAATAACTGAAAAAAAAAAAAAAGTATCCAAAAATTAGACAACGCAGAAATTGATATAAAAAATGATTGAACTATGAAGTCATAAAGTATTCTGAATGGGGAAAAACATTTTTAAGATAGTTAAAAAAAAAAAAAAATACTTAAAAGTAATATATATTACTAAATATGAATAGGAAAAACCTAAAAATGATAAATAATTAGTAAAAGTATTCTTCATTATCTTATTAAAATTTAATATATATCTGTGGTGGTTATTCTTCCTTCAATTCTTTCTTCTAAAAATCAATATTTAAACTGCATAATAAACTAAAAAGTTGAAAAAAGAGAAAAAATTAAGCAAATTTAAAATTATCCATAGAGCGGGAATGAAAAAATATAATAGCTGTAGAGTTAAACATTGGTTACAAATATGCAGCTAATAATTTATTTCGTATTTTTTATAAATTTGTAATAACACTCAATTTCATCCCCCCTTATTAATAATTGCTTTTAAATAACACAGATATAAAATAAAAATTAAAAATAACAAAAAATTGAGAATTAGAAAAAATATTTTTTTGAGAGCATACAAATCATTATTAATTATAAAAATTGAAACATATCTGCAAATTATGTAAAAAAAATTTTCACCTTTATATTTTCTCTCTAATACAGTTTTAAATTAATACTTTTTAGAACGATCCGTAATATCTGAACATATATATTGCAATAACTTTTTGTTCCAGGCAGCATTTTCCAACTATCCATATATTTTATTTGTATCCAAAAAAATAAATAAAACAGTAGGTTGATTTAATAAGGATAAACTTTTCAAGTTAGAATTTTATAACTATATTTAAAAAAAATAACAGGGTATAAAGTCTTGTATACCCTGGAATACCCGTATTTTTTAAAAATTCCTATAGTTTTCTCTACTGTTTCTTCCTTGTTGATAAAGTTCCAAGGGTAATAATACAATAAATTTTATTTACAATGTTATTCAATATCATAATTTCTGGTGAAGAAATATCCCTCCACCTGAAAGTTGCTTTTTTATTCCATTAAAGATTAACGCTTCAAAAACCAGTGCAGGTTATTTTTAAACTGTAATTCTTAGTCAGGAAAAAATAACTGTTGATTTTATACTTGCGTTTAAATTCTCCTTTATTGAAGAAGATAAGTTTTATAGAATATATCACAAAATTCAATAAAGAGGAGAAAAGGATAAGTAAAAGGCTCGAATAGTATAAACTAGGTGTCTAAAAGGTTTTATAACGAACCCTTATAAATTTGCAAAAACGCCTTAAAATACGATACATGTTTTTTTAATTTTTCACACAAAAAAGCCAGCAATACTGAAATATTCTAAAATAGGATACCTTGCTCTCCATGAAGATTGAAAAATTGTTTAAGAAAATTAAATTCCACCACTCAAGCTTCTTTGCATACTGGATTAGTGCCATAAACTGGGCCACACAGGGCCAGAACCCGTGTAAGAGAACAAAAAACACTGTAAAAATACGAGTATCACCTGTATATAGAGAAGTAAATTTCCTGCAGGAGAAAATGTATTCAATGTTAGTATTTTTAAGAAAATTTCTTAAGCTTGTTTGATTTATATTTGCAATAATACATTATAAATTCATTTCACGTGTGTAAAAGAATAGGTAAAAGTAAATTCAAAACCTATGTTTTTAAAACTGTTGAAGGATTTTTACTGTTAAGAACATTTTATGTTATCTTATGATGATGGTATATTACATTTCCCATTTTCAAAAATCACTATCCACCTTTGTGTAGAATATCCCTTCCTCAGACCCGTGGAGATAAAAATAAAGCTTGATATTTGGTAAGTGTTTTAAATAGTTGTTTTGATTCCTGATGTAGAAAGTGCAATAAAAATTATTTTTACTTTTAGAGTTAGGGGGATATATCACATTTATATGGGCTACTTTCCAGAATCCATAGACACTACAATCAGATTCTTTTTTTTTAAGTATCAAATAGATTGAGGTAATTAGTTTGGACTTAGTTTTTAATCACACAATACATATAATAATTCATAAATCTTTCTAACATGAAAATTGAGGTTTTCTTATTAAAGTTTAAAAATATATTATTTAACATTATTTTTTTATTATTATTATTTTCAGAAATGTCTCTCATGAAATTGCCCCCAGTACTGTAGAAATAGTGTCTTTCGCAACCTTTTTTATCGCTGGTGATAGCTCAACGCTTGATAGCTTTATCAGGCGTGCCCGCTTCAGAGAGGAACACGTTGATTGTTTATATTTTAGATTGTTTTGATTTAACAATTTTAATTTAGTTACATTTAAATATGCCTTCAGAATGAAATATAGTTACACAAAATGAATGAAAGTGATTTAACGGGGAATATAAAGTGATTTCCGTGGAAAGTTGCGCAAAATCCGGAGAGAAATGCACCACTTTAAATAAAATGACAATAGTTTAAAATGGTAATAGTCCTCGGACCGGGGTTGCGGATCACTGCTGTAGAGCGCAGAAAAACCTTGCAGTCTTTACATTATATAATTGTTAAGGCTGAGGCACTTCTCATTCCTGTACCTACTAAATGATTCCTATCCCCAACCATTTCAAGCATGTGCCTAACTTCATTGGTATGAGATGCTTGTGTGATGTGGAACGCAAGTCGATTTGGAGGGGACTCATAATTTTCATCTTTGGCTATCGAAGGAGTGGGGAGATGGCTTCTTCAGTAAGCCGTGTATGAGTGTATTTTGCTATACTGAGACTAAATGCAAAATAATACAGAATGTCTTTCTTAGGTTCCCCTAATTCTGTCATATTATTTCTGTACGCATTCCCCATTGAGTTGGAGCAGAAAAGTCAAAAGTTATATCCTGATCTTCATCATCACTATCCATCTCACTTCCATTATCACCTTAAAATCATCTTCATCTGACAGTAAACTCAAATCAGACTCATCAGCTCTCATCTGATGCAAAATATATCACTGATAAAAAAAAAATACTTATTAAATAATTAAATAAAAAATATCAGAAAATGGGTAAATATTGCAAGCAAACACACCTCAACTAAAGATTATAATTCAAGAAATACTTAGATCAATCTTCAAATCTTTCAGTAAATTTCTTTTGCTGTTAAATAGTAAAAAGTACATAAACAAAGAAAAACATCTTTTAAAAATAGCTAAATATTTGTATATAAATAAGAAACAAATATTTACTTAGATGACGATGCAAATGTCTTGCTTTGATTCTGAGACGCCACTACCTAGGGGGCGCGGTAAGCGGGAGTGGTATAGGTATTGGATCATGACATACCTTGTCACGAGTTCGAGCCCAGTACCACTAAAGACCCGCCGTGTAGGGCAGCGATGCACGTTAAAATCTATTGAGAGCTGAAATTTCCTCCGTTGGTGTGGTGTGGTAGTTAGGAGAGGGGGTGCCAGCTCAGATATCGTCCACGTCGCTGGACCATGGTTCAAAATTACGTGGTCCGTCGCCAAAGCCCTCGTGTAGCTGAACAGTGCGACGTTAATATTCAATCAATCGAGACGCAACTAGAAATCGTTATCATAGACAGGTACTGCCGTTTGTTGACTAAACGAGGAAATTATATGAGGTATTTCACTTTGTACCTCATGTGATACAACCAGTTTCAAATTTGTTTTTTTTTGCAATTCTGCCTTTACAAAAAATTATGAAACTCTTGTATCACATGTGATACAAATTTCTGAATATAAGATCTGCTGTTTTTATGAGTATTTCAACGTAATTGCAATTTAAAAACATTTCGTATTGTGATTTTCCTCTCCCCTTTGTTTCATTTAATTTCAAATTCAATTTTGTATCTTATTACTATTAAAAATAGTCAATTAAAAAAAAATTATCCTGTATTAATTAGTTAGTTCTGTTAGCTTTAATGCATAATTTCTATTGAAATATATTTAACTGACTTGATATCGATAGTTGTGTACCTAAAGAATTATAAATCTATATATGGCATTTTGTTTTCCTTTTCTTATATATCCTCGGAACAAATATATATTTATTATGTACGGATTCATTATGTTTTGCTCACTATGTACAGATCGAGATATAAAAAGAGTTAATTAATATTTAATATAATCTCTATTTGGAAAATCTTATAAAAATTAAAATATATACCTTAAGAGCCTCTTGCGGAAGAAACGAAGCCAAAATATCACCCCTCCATTTTTCAAGTAATCGCGGGAAGTGAAATATCCATTTAAAAATCCACTGAATATAAAGGAACAAAAAAATCAGAAGTAATTTAATGTAGCAAATTTAAATACAATTTTTACAATTATTAAAACATTAATAACACTTATTATGGATCAAATTTAAAAATGCTATTTTTGTAGCTGATGGAAAAGTTTTTACAACGCCTTTTCTATTTATGTAAAATTTTAGTATTTTCTTCTTTCTATTAATTTGTCGAAAAATGTCTATGGTGTTTAGTCATTTCTTTCTCCAAAAAGTTATTTTACTGTGCATTTTTAATTTATTTGCTTGATAAATTTTCTGATTTTAATTAATTTATACTGGTCACAATAATCATGTGTTCAATGTTGAAGAACCAACAACTATTGGTATAAAGAGTTATGTGTTTATGTTATTTATAGAAGTTCTCTTAGTATGATTTGTAGAACAACTTCTACTAGAGGAATGAATCACGAATTCAACCGGAAATTCAATCACGAATTTTATTGTTTAAAGATACAGCATGCCCACTAAAGACCTTTTGCCACTCTCTTAATTTCTGAACGGTTGCCGCTATATTCATAAAAGTGGTGTTTAGGTATTGTAAGAAAGCCATGAGCTACTGAATATAAACTACCCACGTTACCACCTGGTGTAAAACCACGGAGTTAGCATTATTACCTCGAAAACGGAATGAAATAGAGGGGGAAAGGAATGGCAAAAAAAAAAAAAAACTCGGAAGAATATTTTTTTTAAAAAACTTAACAAAACATAACAAATAATAATAAGAGTACACTCGTACTAACAAAATAAATTTAATTGGTTTCAAAGTGACCGTCATTTGCAGCAATGCGGAGGCGCAAACACTTGAAGAAATTTTCAACAATGGACCTCAAATACCTTTAATATTCCGTAGAAGTGATTGATTTAGAGAGTCCAAAGTTTTGTTCGCTTAGTAGCGGCCTGGACTCTAAAATGGACCATACACTGTAATCCATGGGATTGAGAGCAGACGAAAAGATGGTCATTCATCAGATGATATCATGTCTGGAAAATTCAATTTGCACCACTCTTGTGTCTTTTGGCCTTGTAAACTGGTGCAGAGTCTTGTTGAAGCATCAATTGGCATTTCCGAAATGCTTTGCCCCCACGTACAAATTCTTTCAATAATGTCCCCCTGGCACATTTTTGATTGATTTAACCCCCTCTTCCACAAAACCCAAAGGTGTTTTGCCGCTTACATTAAATTGCGCCCCAGACCATAACCGACTTTGGATATTGGCGATATTCAACAATTGCGAAATGCTTGGGCGTCCACACACCAGATTCTATCATTTTGGGAGTTATGAACCTGTTGAACCGTAAGAGCTTCTCATCAGTGAAAAATCTCTCCCAGCGCTGACTTGTAGGCCGTCTCAAAAGTGTTTGGCACATTCGGAGCCGTTCGAGTTTTTTTTTCAATGAGAAGCTGAATTTTCGCAACTTGTAAGGCTTCTGTCTTAGCTCCGTTTTTGTTATTCACCTCACCGATCTGTCACTTATCCCCATGTCACGAGCTATCTGTCTCATGGAAACTCCTCTGGACTCACCTTACGATGCCTTACGATTCTGTGATGTGCTTACAGTGCGTTTTAGCCCACTTCTGAACGTCGGCCATCATTGTCAGCTCTTTGAAACGGCAAATTGCATCAGACACTGTTTGTTGAGGTACATTCAGCAAACGAACTGTCATTTTCCTTGCTGAAACAACTCTAAAAATAGCTTATCTTTTGCTCAACATAATCAAAACATTTAAATCAAAGTAAAAACTAAGAAATATATTCAAAAATATTTTATTATTAAGTGTTAGATAACGAAACATGAAAACACCAATTAAAAGGAAATTCTTTAACTATTCTGGGAGGCAAGAAATTTGTCCGTGTCTTTTTGCGGCACCTTGTAGTTATAAATATGTTCCTTTATTTGAGATGCTCAAGTTTCTCACCGTCTGCTATAATGCCCATTTGGATCGTCGTTTAAATAAAGTTACGCTCAAGCATCCGTAATGCCTCCTGTAAGGTCCTGAAATGTTTGTGGATGAATCTCAGCCACCTGCTGTTTCAGGTATCCCGGAAAAAAAAAAAAGTCCTGTGAAGTTAGATCACTCAAAGGTGGAGACCCATCTCGACACCTCCATACCCACCTATTTGACCAACATCACGGCATGCCTTCTCATAAGAGATCTCCACTGAAGTAGTGCCTCATCCCCTGGAATTCGGGAACCAAATAATTGGTATAGAGGTGACGAAGATTGATCTCTACGTTCGCTTGACCTGAATCGACTGGACTTTTCCTCTAGAGACATTTGAAGCAGCAGGTCTATTCGACCCAATCCACAAATATTACTGGACATTAAAACATATTACGGATGCTTGAGCCAACGGCTTCCCTAAGTGCACAATGCGATATTCAAACGAGGATATAAATGTGCATTGTAGTTGCCGGGGAGAAGTTTGAACATCTCAAATAAAGGTATGTTGTTATGAATAGTTTTTTTTCTTCCTCAGATCGTTTCTTAAGCAAGAGTGGAAAATCCGGAAAAAATAAATGCGTGATTTAACCCTTATATTATTTGCTTCAATATACAGGAGGTATATATTCGTACTATGTTGAAAATGTTCTTTAACTTTAATCCTTTTCTCCCCTATCTCGTTTCGTTTTAGATATAGGAGTGTTAGTTTCCGTAGTTTTCCTCCTGGAGGCATTTTAGGTGGTTTTATTCAGTAGTGCAAATCAATTTTTTATACTTATACACCCCTTTTGTGAATATAACAGCACTGGTTCCAAAGTTAAGAGGGTGGCAAGGGACATTAGTGAGATTAATTGTTGATCGAATGTATGAAACTGAAAGTAAAGATTTGCGTTAACTCTAAGTGAGAGAAGGCATTTCAATATTACAATAAAATTATAATGATAAAAAAAGTATTATAAATATTCCCATAACAGAGAGTAAAATTAAAAAATGGAAAAAAGAGTGTTTCATTAAAAATGCGTAGAAAAATTCTTATTTTTAAAAATTTAAAAGATATTTATGCATAGCTAAAATCAAAAATATAACTACGAAGATATCAAAACAAAGATATTTAAGAAATTTTAAATAATAATATTTAGCTTTTAATACCTAAGCACAAAAATAAACTAATTATGCATGTTGCATTTAAGAAGACAGGTGCAGACCAATGATTTCTCCAAACTTTAGATGTGCTTAGATCACCTAGAATAAATAAAAAACATGGGGATTGCACATAATAAAAGCTTATACAGAACGTCATTTGCCCTTTACGGAAACGATTTTGATGGTTAATTTATATCTATAAATGACGTATTTTTGTGGCGATTTGCTTTTATCTGACAGTCATAATTCTTACGATAACCGTAGCTCAAATTTTTTATGAAAGTAAACTTTTCCTTAGAACATTCAAGCCAATTTTGTTCCCTTCCTCTTGAACCTTTTTCCAAAGTCTGTTCAGTGTTCTTGAATGCCTCTCTGCCAATGCCTGTTTTAATAAACCCAAAGCACAAAAAGCGATGAGAAACGTTAGGTAATTTGACAGGTATTTCATCAAATGGGATACACTTTATTCCTGTTTCCTAATTCTTTCTTTGCTAAATAAGCGGAACTTGACTTAGACGTGACAAGAGGCTTTTTTATCCATATTAAGTACAACTTTAGCAATGTCATTTCCATATAAGGCTTGAATTTCTTTTTTAAAAGATCGTTCTAAGATATTCTGCTGATAGTAGAGTGTGTGTGTGAATTAATTTTGGCTTTACTTCAGACTTTTTAAATTTTTAACTTGTCGTTGTATCAAAATTCTGCAACTATCATGAATAATCTTGGGGACTTTTTTGCACCGATGAAGAGCCATTTCGTACGGTCATTCACGTCCAGTTGAGTAATAGCAAAACTGTGAGTGGGATTTTCTTTTATTTCAGTTACTTAAATATGCCCACACCTCATCGAGTGTTATCACAAATTTCCATTTTTCGGCAGCTAGGTGTTTTCCATATAATTTTCCACGATTTGTTTTCCTTTCATCAATAAGTTCTTGGCAAAAACAGATGAACTTTAAGTTTAAACATTTTTAACTTTAACCCTTGCTTCTCGCTTTTCCATCAAATTCACGGGGTAAAATTTCCCTCTCTATTCCTCGTGCTCGTGATACTTCCAAGCTGGAGCGTTAAAAAGCAACTCGCCAAGAAAACTCGAAACAATCTTTTCTTAAGCCCGGAATATTGTTTATTTCTTAATCTATACACCAGATGGCAGTGTACCAGATTATTTGTAACGTGTTTAGTGATAATTATTTAATTTTTTTTTTTTAACTATATGTCAGTACAATCAAACATATGTATTAGCGATAAGTTTTTGTAACTTATATAGGTCAAGTACTTAAATACACTCTTTGTGAAAACACGTGGGTTACTTTCTCTGATAAAAAAATATTTTTTTTTATCAGGCAAGAAGTACTATAAAAATATTTTTTTCATTTGTTAGATCAAACTATTTTGAACTCGCACCTTATTTTCAAAAAATAGGAGGCAAAAATCCCATCTGATGTTCCGTTTACCTTACATCAGTGTTTCTCAAAGTGTGGGGCGCGATAACCCTGCAAGGGGGGCGCGAGCATATCGAAAATTTAATGATTTTTTTAAAAAAATAACCGAAAAGAAGTGAAACAAAATACTTTTTCCATAATAAAAGAAATACACAACAAATACTGATATAATTTATGTTTATCATCTGGCGTTCTTCTGTTTTAACATAAAATATTACTCGTTAAAAGAAAAAACGAAACTCAGATCCTGAGAAAAATTCTAAGATAAACATTTCATCACTGTAATTATTATTGAAATACTGTATATTAATTGTAGAAAGAAAAGGAAGACATGATTCACTTTTCAGCCAGGCAGCATAATACATTTGCTGGTCATTTTATTTGATTGACCTTCAAACTTACTGGTAGGGTTTCTACATTAGTTCCATCCCATCTTTTATGTATTTGTTTTTCGCATAGGGAAATTGTAAATAATGAAGAGTTTTACGATATTTGGAAAAAGAATTGATTGATTTTGAAGGATTATTTGGCTAAGATTTATTTTTACGAGTAATCTCAAACATATAAAGCATAGTGAAAAACGTCATAATCCTTTTTAGAGCATCCGTATTTTTCTGAATACACTTATAACCAGGCAGCGGTGGCATCTGTGATCTGTATTGAAGGAAGTTGAAACTGATGCATATTGTTCATGATTGAGAAACACGATGAACATGAAACGAAGGAAAATTTTCAATGGCTTCCTAAAGAACTCCATCAACTGAAATAATATGAAGCCATAAGTGTACCACAAGGTTCAGTTCGACTTGTCAAAAAGACACAAGAAAGAAAAAGTTCAACTTGCTATTTGTTGATCACCAAAGGTGTCACGAGTTCGAGCCCAGTACCACTAAAGACCCGTCGTGAAAGGGAGAGTGCACGTTAAATCTGTAAAGAGCTCAAACGTCCTCTTGTTGGAATGGTGTGGTAGTTAAAGAGGCCAGCTCAAGTATCGTCTTCGTCAACCATGGTTCAAAATTACGAGTCCGTCTCTAAAAAGCCCCTCGTGTAGCTGAACAGTGCGACGTTAATATTCACTCACTCGATCATGAATGCTCCTTAAAACTACAATTACTTGAACAAAATATGACAGCTTTGCCGGCAAGTAACATTTCTGTAATATTAGTGAAAAGTATCTTTGCTTTTTGTCCTTTATTAAGATCTTTCACTTGTCAATAATTTTAGTTCAGTTTTATTGGACTTTTTCTCAAAATCATCAAAGAAAAGATTGAACATTCCTTGAAAGCCGGTAAAGTATACTTTCTCTTAATTAAATTATTCTGGAATTCCAATTTGTATCGTGTAGAGTAAAAATAATTATAAATAAATGATTGGGGTTACTGAGTTCCCCCGCACTACCATCAGCGTTAGTATCGAGTGCGCGCCTGCTCCCGGGTTAAAACATTTTTGAAGTCTTCTCGCTTTAAATATTAAAAAGTAACACAATTATTCTTCATAGGAATTTTATATTTTTTTCATTACTTAACATTAATTCCAAATGCTAATTCTGTGATGCTTAAAACTACAGTTCTTTTAAACAGTTATTTACAATTATAGCATTTATCTAAAAAATCATTTACATTTTGTATACAATGTCGTGCACAGTTTTACTCTCTCCTTACAGTTCAGCTATTATATCAAGAATAATGTTATATTTTTTAAAAAATTAACTCGTGCGAAAAACCGGTGTTTCAGCCAGTATACGTTTAATGCATCAGTACTGAAGAAGGTATTTTATAAATAATTTCTTAATACTAAATTAATCTAAGTTTAATAATTATCAGTGACTTCCATGGGCTTGTCTTGTAGAGCAAAAGGTTTTTCAAAGAAAGGTTTAATATCAGATATTGACACTGAGTTATTTTTCTTTATTTAGCTGAGATCTATATTTTGTCTTCAAAGCAGCCACCGCAGAAAATCCTGTTTAACATAGGTAGGATTTTCAAAATGGTAATAGTATACGAAGTGCTTTTGTTTTCAGTGCAGAAATTATGATTGAAAATTGGGTCGCCAGTATTGAAAGTTTGAGAAACACTGGTGTACTATAAAAATAATTATAAAAAAGGAGTTGGGGTGACTCAATAACCCCGCTGGACCATTAGTATCAGTGCGCGCCTGCTCCAGGGTTAAAAAACATGTTGAAATCTTTTCTTTAAATATTAAAAATAATGCAATTATTCTTCATCTGAATTTTATATTATTGTTCATTATTCAACATCAATTCTAAATGATAATTCTGTAAGGCTTAAAATTATAGTTCGCTTTAAACTAATTATACTTTGAGCAATCATTTAAAAAATCATTTTACATTTTTGTAAACATTGTCGCGCACTTGGCTTTCTCTCCTTACAAAATTCAGCGATTATTTCAATAATGTTTTGTTTCTTATAAATGAACTCGTGCCAGCGGTACTTCAGCCGGTATACTTTTTAATGTATCAGTGCTCCATAGTAGTTTATAACTAATTAATTAATACTAAATTAAGAACAAGTTTAATAAGTATTAACGACATCCATGGGCTTGTCTTGCAAAGCAAAGTTTTTATAAGGAATGCTTATGATTAGAAATTGACCCTCTGAGTTCTTTTTCTATATTTAGCAGATATCTATATTTTGTCTTCTAAACAGCCACCGTATTTGCAATAAGTCAATTTAAAAAATTAGAGAAAGGAAAAATAACACACATAATAATTATCCTATTATTTTATTTATTTATTTATTACTTAAAAGTAGTATACAAAATTTAATACTTATGTTACTAATTTGTATGGTTTATAATTAAGATCGCCTTTTGTAGCTTTAGCATCAAAGTTCATTATTATTGCATTCAGTGCATTATTAATGTATAAGGGGGCGCGATAAAATTGTGATCGAAAAAAAGGGCGCCAGTATTGAAAGTTTGAGAAGCACTGCCTTACATAGATGAACTTATTGAAAAGTATTCTATATCAGAAACCGCTGCAAAAGAGGCCACCCAAGCTTGGAGAATAACCCAAACCGTTTGATTGAAAGACACTTTATTAGACAGATACCTCCAACTTATAAGAAGCGGCAACTATCAAGGGAATGCACATTTTATTGTTCCAAAAAGAGATGAAAACAATAAGGGATGCAGAATGGAAACTGGGTACTACTGTCCAGATTCTGATGTTGGCCCCTTTTCATCTTATGTTCGAAATTTATCACGCAAGAAAAAATTACTAATGTTTATTTATATTATGCATAAGTATAACCAAATTCTCATTTAATGTTTAAACCACATGTTTTAAAATGTTTCTCTTTGTTGGAAAATCAACATTCAGTAATTATAACCCTAAATGTTTGCTTTTCCTTAAAACCAATTTCGTATTTCTAACTAAAAATCAATCGAAAATTAAAAATGAATACATATATTGAACATATACTTAGTTTTATATAATTTTTTTGAATAAAAAAATAGGCATTTTAAGGACCGTTTTCTTCAAAATTATCCGACGGTTAAGGGGTTTAAATCTTTATGAAACATTTTACTTGCAAAGTTCCTATTTACGATGCAAGGAATCTTCGAGTCAGTAGATTTTCTTTTAGGATCACAACTTCATTTTCTTGATAATTCACTGCGTTCTAACAGTCTTAAGATGAGGTTTCGTAATGTTTTTCTTTTAACTTTCACACACACACAGCTAGACGTTTTTTTCCCCTTTCAAATTTATTATTTTATAGATACCTTTTTTTGGAAATTCAATAAATCGAGATTTTTTCACCGCTTTATAATTTATTGATATGAATATTTCTCATCGGAAAGCACAGTTAGTTACCTTCAAGTCATCTGTCGATTTTAAAAGCTATCTTCAAAAAATAAATCTTCTATTTTACATTCAATTAAAAAAGAAAACATTAACAGGCATTTATTCCGAAGTTGCCAAAGTTTTATCCCAAAATGCAAAGAAAAAAATAAATTACAACATCGCTTCCATAAAGTGCGAATGACCTTCTGTATATAGACATGCATACAATAATCTATACCAATCTAAAATGAAATAGAAACATATTAAAAGAAAATTTCAGAATTAATTTTAATTAGCAGAATTTTTGTTATTTAATAGTTTTATTGCCTTATGGCAAATGCCACATCAACAATTTAAAATTATTGAAAGTCATACAGTTCATTTTTCAATGTAACTAAATGCTATTAAAGTGATTCAAAACAAAATCATCCTGATTAAAAAATTATCCTTTTGACATTCAAAGAGAAGCTCGGAATTTTTTAAAATGCGTTAAAAACAGCATTTCGTCTTGCTCTAATGTAACTTTAATACATATTTTTTTAAAAATTACTATTTGGATATTGGTGACCACTTTTTGGTTAAAAAGACGAGTTTAAGAACGTTGATGTACGGACCACTATGGAGAAAAAAAAGCAATGATATATATCACAAACCTTCGTTTTATTAGGTGTATTTTGAAAGAAGAAAAAGATTATCCTATGAATTATCATTGTTGACCATCGATGATATTGTTACGCAGATATGGGGTTCGAGGATTTTATGCAAATCACTCGCAAAGAACAAGACAGTTCTTTAAGAGCGATGAGAATTTATTGTCGAAAACACAATTCTTGAAATATAGGATTCAGCAGCAATATTAGCAGAATAAATCTCAGAAGATCTTAACACCTTCAACAGTACTTAAGCACAATTATCGGTGTCTAAAATACATTTATATAAACGTTTATTCATAAGCAATCGCTCTTTCAACAGCCAAAGTAATCACTATTCGCTTCAACAATTAGAGCAACACTAACTGATCGCTATTCAAAACCACTGACTAACTTTCGGCGACCATATCTCTATTTACATCCCTCGAGGATAATTCGAGAAAGATCCGCTTGCGTCATAGATCTTGAAATTGGTGTATTTCTCTATTAATTTCTAGAAGAATCCAGAAGATCCCGAACTCGCCGAAAATGATGGCCAACATGATCGCCAAGTCACCAACTTGATTCTGTTGCCAAAAATAACGTTTTGGTTCTATAGCCAAGATTTCTCCAAGTTCCCATTGAATCACCATTATAACGTAATGGACGGTGTTGCTTCTGAATATTACAAATTTAACGTAAATTAAATCTAATTTAGAGAAAGATAAAGGCATTAGACATCCAAATACAAATTTTTTACACTATTTTACACAAAATTCGTAACATTATTTATGACAAATGTGTGGTTCCATTATATCTTGTATATATGCAAGGTGTCTCGAAACTTTACCATAATCGGGTACGAGGTGAAAGGTGTGGCCAAATCTGTTCTGGGAAAAATATAAAAATTACCCTGCCCTTGGTTAAGTGAAGACGAGCACATTTTTGAAAATGGGGAAACTTGACACCCTTCATCACATCATTAGCTACTGTGATCACAAATTTCCTACTTCTACAAAGATTATTTCACTAACATTATCTTACATAGCTGTACGATTGATCACAGTCACAAGTCGGACAAAAATATCCTAATATTACCCGTTACTTACTTAAAGAGTTGACATAGAATAAGCCCACGTGAATTGCAAGAGTCCAAAAGGCTCCAATGAATCGAATTCCATGCAACCACAAAAACTCTCCGTCATTAGAAATGGTTGATAATATTCTTCCTCCATTAGTGTAAATACAAAAGCAGTTGAAGAATGTTTTGAGCTTTCTAAAGCACGCTTCTAAGTAAAATAAAAATAAAATTAATAGTTTCATAGAATATTGAATAAGAAGTTATGTACAAAATTGACAAATTTGTGTGTATGTGTGTGTTTAAGTGCTTTGCAACCCAAGGAAAGATCCCACGCAAAAATTTGTATGCTGTATTTATGGAAGTTGTAGTACGCATTTCGGAGGTAATTTTTCAGTATGTTCTATAGAACTAAAACAAAGTTGCACTGAAATGCACTGGAGCTTGTATTAGTGTTTGAGGATACATTAAACTGTAATTTCCTCCAATTAAAATTAATTTCCTCCAAACTTCAATTTCGTAGCTTGGTTGATATATCGTCTGCCTGCTATGCGCGAGGTCTGGGTTCGATTCATCGGTCAATTTTTTTTTCATTTCATTTAATTATTTTTAAAATTAAATAAACTTATTTATAAAGGTTTATTAAATATTAAATGATATTTTATGCAATTATTTTGAATTTTATAAGGTGAAAACAATTAAATAAATTTAATAGTCGGACAGTGGCGCACACAGGGGGGTCCTGGGGTCCGGAACCCCCCAATGCCCTTGATTTTTTCTCCGATAGATTATAATTCTAAGTACATAGTACGTAAAATTTAATTAAGTATTTGCTATTAATGATTAATTTTATTAAGTAATGCTAATTATTTATTCAATAATTAGTTTTTACTGTGTTTGTTCCTGAAAATTGACAAAATCAAAAGGAGCATGATACAAGAATGGTGAACTTTCGACCCCAGACCCCCTTGAATAATTCCTATGTGTGCTACTGTAGTCGGATACCTTAATCATTCCACACTTTAAACATATAAAAAGATAATTCATTATTCTCAGATTTTTCTATTGAGCTTTTTTGTCTGTATTTTTCTTTGCATGTTTTCGATGAATCTAAAAAACAATAATATGTTTCGTGAATTTTAAGAATTTCCTTTTATTTATCATAACCATAAAATTCACTCGACATACTGTCACTTCGTACTTTAAATGCGCAGAGTTATTCTTACCTTTCGAAGAGCCCTTCTTACCTCCAGAACTTTCCATCGAAGTTTTTTCTGCATGAGAATGGATATGTTTCTTAATATTAATCTCTCCATCACTCGAACAACGCTCTTTCTTTGTTCTGTAGTAACTATCGTAAGCAGTAATTACGGTACCTATTGCAGCGAGTATCAAGAAAATGGAAATGATAAATCTGAAACACAAACGAACGGGTAGTAAGAAAGTAAGCCCAATAACTAACTTCAAAACCTGCACTTCTAGTCGTAAATATGATTTTATACATTTTTGTATTTACGGATGCGTATTATACGACGGGTATAAAAATCCCGTCGGAAATTTAGAAAAAAAAGGAATTTAGACTTTAACACATGCATTGAAATATAGTTCTTTAAAAAATAAATGACATACTTTATAAACATTAAGATTTTTTCGTGTAAGAAATATAAATTTTTCTTCAATAACCTAGGATAATACCTTGAATAAATAACTTTAAAATAAAGAAACCTTGCATGCTTACATTTCAGGTTTCTTCGTAAAAAAGGGTTTCGTGTTACAGGGCGAATATAACTAAAAATTTAAAAGATACAACTTGAAAGTAGAGGTGCATGCTATACGCCTAATTTTACTGTGGATAATGAAATAAACAATCATTTTATTGACAAATATTGCAATTATTTTACTTTAAGAATGAAAGTTTTAGTTAGAATCATCTAAAAATTCAGGAGAATTTTCTTAAGTATAAACACGTTATAAATGTAACTAAACTTACGACTAAATTTTTATCTTTTATCCATAAATAATCTCGACTTAGAGATTGAGAAAACTTGAAAATCTAGTTAATGCTTACAACTTCTTATTTATAATCTGGCACTCGCACGAAATTATGACAGATTAACATTTGACATTAATTTCATTTTTTTTTAAGCTCTGACGCATTATTCATTTATTATTGTATCAAAACCTCCTTAAGAATTTCAGAAATGAGAAGTATTTTCTTTTTGAATTACTTATCGTTTTATGAAATAGACATTAAAATGTAAATATAGCATAGACAAGTATAGTTACATCATGAATTTGGCTTCATCTGTTAGTTTCTTCGGAGCATGTTGATGAGATGTTATAGATAAATTCGTAAGTGCCTTAATTTCATCTGTTTCAAAGGACAAAAAAATCTTCGTTAACAAATTATTCATTATGCATCAAGTCAAAGAAAACTGAGGCATCTTAATACTTGGAATTATTGAAGAAAACTAAAATTATACGCGTTGTGCAAACTGAAACTTCAAATAAGAGGATAAATACTTCACATTAAAGTGTTTACCGTTAAAACTGAGATTATTTTATCATTTAGAGTAAATATTACTTGTCTTAGTCAATGTTTTTGCTCGTCGATCCCTCCAGACTCGTAAATTTGCGTATATTCGGAACCCAGATATACATGAGTCATGTTTCTAAGCGATATATTAACTTTTAGAATATTAAAAATTAATAATTAAAAGTTAAATAATTTAAATGAAATATTTATTTATTAGATATAATATAAGCTAACAATTCTAATATTACATAAAATATATAAAAAAAAGATTATTGTTCAATGAATTTGTAATACTTGTAATTGAAACTTAGAAATCTAAGAATATGAACTAGAAATGATAATCATTTGTGATATCTGGATGGAAAATGTAGCCACAGAAACAAGTAATATAAAAAAAATTAAGACAATTCCTATTTCGATCAACAAAGAAATATTTTATTTCAGCTACTTTATATTAAATAGTTACAATTAATATAAATATGTACATACATATGACAGAAGCATACCATTAAGTGGTAATTAATTTTTACTGATGTCATGAGAGTATCGTATTACCATCCAAAACAATCGTGTTTATAAAATTTCAGTTCAACTGAATGCTTTAAAACGTAAGAAACAAAATATTTTCAAGTTTTGACAAAAGTTGTCAAAATGGTCACTAAGTCGCCAAAAATGATGCCAACGAGGCTGTATTTATAAATATTTGAATAATTAGTTTTAATCAATTAATTTTTATTATTAATAATTAAATTATTGTATTGCCATCCAAAATAAACATGTATATAAAATTTCAGCTCAATCGAGCGCTTTAAAATATATTTTATTAACGGTTGAAAATTCCTCCAAGATAAATAAATAAATATATAGAGAGTATGAGATGATATAGTAGGAATTGAAAAAAGGAATAAAAGAATACGTAATTTCATTTCTCTACACCAGGAGGAGCCGCATTATTAGAGATAGCCCAAGCAACGCCACTAGGTGCGGGCCGCAACATTTTAAAATTTTGGAAATACCCAGTACCCTGGAATAGTTTGCCCGCCCTTGATCTTGAAAGTAATGCTTACGGATTGCCCATAGTCATTTCAAACCTGTTTTAAATTTTTAAATTTTCAATCATTAAACGGTGGTCCAAATATTAACACTGATCTAAATATAACCTCGAAGGAAATAAAAAAAAAACTTACTAAACGTCACTCAACAGCAGGCGTTCTCTGACATACAACCAATGAGCGTAATCGTATTTTAATACTTATCAGATAAAACATTTTACTCGAGTACAAACTTTAATACTTAAGCGGCTATTTTTTAAGATTCTTATTTCTCTTTATTGTTTGTATAACACATAAGAGCTTTTAATCTTAGATTATTATTCATATAACTCAAAAATATCTTCTATACTAATTAAATTTTTCCACATAATGAAACATTGGTGATATTTTATTAAAAAAAGAAATCTACTATTATATCATCTATATCAGCAATTAGTACTATTTATACCTCTTATTTAATTTTAAAATCTCTCCTTATTTGCGTATTGTCATGGTTAATATTTATTACATAACTAGAAACTAAAAAACACATTCTTACATTTAAGGTGAATCATAATCTTAGGAAATGTTGCTTGCCACGGATAGTCATAAGAAGGAATTCTTGAACAAGTATCCATTTCAATAAAAGACGCTAAAAAAGAGAAAAAAAGGTTTGGTAATATTTTGTTGCAGATAAAAAGCACTCTCTTAAATCTCAATTACAGTAAAACACTTTCACGTATAATCTTGTTCAGTATATGAAATCGTGACTATTTAGTTTGAGTGTTTTAACAAGTTTAAGGCTTTTCGTTACAATTTTACTGGCCTTAAATACATTAGCAAGGAACAACGCTCAAATAAAAGGGACGATTTCACACATCTCATAAACTTGTTATTGAGATTTATTTTTATTTAACATGTAGCAGCTGTTATATAATTCCACATGGCAGGCTTTCAAAGTATTGGAATTAGCACCTATACCTGATTTGAGTAAGGAAACTCGTGATATGATATTATTGTCATTCCATTTAGGCGGTCTTTCTAATTTCGGTTTTGCAGTTTACTTTGAAATCTTTGTAATAATAATTGGAACAGTTAACGTGAATTTTTTTTAAAATAATATTTTACATTTTGTGTTTGTGTCGGTGAGATTCAATCCAGATAAAGAAATAAAACTGCTTTATTAGATTGAAAAAACATTATTTGCTAAATGATTCTATCGCAGCTTTATATTTTCCTTTTTAAATTTTGATATTGCATTATTAGGGTGTCATTCAAAATCAAATGCTATTTCTATAATAAAGTTCAGACTGCAAATTTTAAAATTCTTTTTTACGCTTTATTTTGCAAGGTAATTATTATTTTGACATGTATCTTCTCATTCAAAGCCTAAACTATTAATGCGAGTTAACACAATTCTTTCAAACAGTCAGTAGTCAGTACAGAAATATAAACTGGGATCAAAAAATTTCAGTTTAGTTAAATAAATGGAATTTGAGCATATTTGACAATAATACGGGATGAGGAAGCATCAGAATGCATCCTAGAAATGGATTGCCTATAAATAACTAAATCTAAAAAATGATACAGTAAATGCTTACAATTATTAATTATATTGAAAAAAATTGGAAAAAAGTTTATTTTATGACTAAACGAAAGTTATTCGATAATTAAATTTTTTGAATAAAATTAAAAAGAAGGCTTGTGTATTATTAACAAGTAATAATAAGCATTTAATATAAATTTCCTTACTAAAAATAACTTTAATGAAATTTTTTGCAGTTTATAGATCCAGAGAACACATCAAAATAAATCAAGTAAAAATTTTTAGAATTTTTTTTCAGATCTTCAGTTTTTGTTGGAAAGAAACAGATCTCAAAAGATGAGAGAAAAAAACTAAGAAAATATTTGTAAAAACTACAACTCTCTCTCTAGCTTCGGCCTCCCAGAGTAATTATTCATAAAATTTAACGATATAACTATACTCATTCTCCTTACTTATATAATATTAAAAATATATAAAATCTAAATACTCTACTATGATAATTCTAGATTGGAATTAAAAATTAACAAACCGTACTTGCCTCTTTGATCTCAAATAGTGTCTCAAGTGCCTATTTGTATCTGGTCTATGGTTTTGACGTTTTACCGAAATTCCAAGTTCGTCCCTGACTTTTAACCTGTAGCTTGACACGAATTTCATTTATTAATTAAATATTTCGAAAAATATTTCGATATCTGTAATGGCAGGATTACCAATATCCAAGATATCGTTCACTCGAAACTTCAGAGCTTTTACCGATGTTAGACCTTTCACCAAATAGCGAGATGGCAAGAAGTCGTAAATAGAGGCGAATATACACAGTTTCAGGCTCTATACATTGTAGTAATTTTACATTTCATCTTTATAAAATGGGTAGAATTTATGCATTTATCTAATCTAGGATGATTAAATAATTCCCAAAGATTTATCAGTGAATTTATCACTCTTTCATACAATGAAACATTAGAAATATATCAACTATTCGATTTTTAAATATTCCTAAATTTTTTATCGTTGAATAAAATTAAGACTTTTGCAAAATGAAATAAAATCTTTGGTGTTCTGAAATAGTAAGTCCTTATCTTTTATTATCTAGACTGAGTTCGGCAACCTTGTAGCTGTGGCGTGCCAAGCTGATCTAACAATACGATTCACGGTGCCACACTGTAGAAAATATTTGAAGCAATTCGATCCCCCCGTGATAATGCATCGGAAACTAGAGAATAAAGGTAAAAAGTTCAGATTTAAAGTTTTATTATGCATCATTTCAAGATTTTATTAACATAAAAATAAACAACGCAAAATATAAGAATTTCTTCAACATAAGTAAACAATTACAATTGTACATATATTATGCACACTACTGGCCATTAAAATTGCTACACCAGGAAGAAAAGCATATAGCAAAACGATACTTTTTGAACAAATATATGATACTAGAAGTAACAAGTGATTAAATTTGCAATAAATTTGGGTGCATAGATCCCGAGAGAAATCAATACCAATAACAACTACCTCTGGCAATAATAACAGTACTTATACGCATGGGCATTGAGTCGAAAAGAGAATTCATCATGGCGTGTACAGGTAAAAATGTCCATGCAGCTTCAGCATGAAGCCGCAGCTAATCGACCGTATTGACGAGCCACTCTCTCAGCACAGCCATGGACCAAAGTTTTCTATTTCGAGAAATCTGGTGAACGTGCAAAGCAGGGCAACGGTCGGCCATTTTCCGTATCAAGGAAGGTCCGTACAATACAGGCAACATGCAGCAGTGCATTATCCAGCTGAAACGTAGGGTTTTGCAAAGCTCGAATGAAGGATAGAACCACGGGTCGTAACACACTAGAAATGCGTTGTTGTTTCTTATCTCCATGTCTAGCCAAAGCTGGATAAAGTCGATAATCAGAAATGTTGCTTACACTGTTCAAAGAACCGTCAATGCTAACAAAATGCGACCGAGACGTGTATCCAATAGCACCTAATATCCTCACGACAGGTAATGGGCCACGACAATGATGATTGCCCGCTGCCCATGTGCCTTTCACCAAGATGCAGCCAAACACAGATGTGACCATCTTAATGCTGTAAACAGAACCTGAACTCATCTGAAAAAATGATGTACCACCATTCGTGCACCCAGGTTCACCATTGATCACACTATTTAATACGATCATGTATGTGATGCAGCGTCAAGGGTAACCACAGCCATGTTCTTCGTGCTGAGAGTCCATGTTGCTGCAAATGTCGTCAAACTGTTTGTCAGACACTTGTTGTCTTGCAAACGACCCGAATTCTGACTCAAGGCTCAGGATGAGGTTGCACGATCCATTAAGACCATGCGGGTAACATGCCGGTCTTCTCACGGCTGCTAGTGATATGGGTCCTTTGAGATCCAGCCCGACATTCGGTGTTACCGTTCTGAATCCATCGATTCCTTACTCTGCTAACAGTCATTGGATCTCGACTGACGTGAGCAGCAATACTGTGATACAATAAACCGCACAATCCTCGTACGCTACAATTCAACTTACTTTTATCAAAGTCGATAACGTGCTGGTGCTCATTTTGATTCTTACACGAGGCATCACTTTAACTTTTCACCAGGCAACAACGTTCAAATGCAATTTGTGTGTGAGTAACCGGCTGAACAATTTCCTCAATTAAACATATTGTAGGTGTTGCTAACCAAGGCCTTCTTTTTCTGAATGTGCTGAAAAGCTAGTTATTGGCATATCACGTGTACTTTTTTCCAGTCGCTTAAATTTCAAGTCTGAGCATTTCGCTTTCTTGGTGTAGCAATTTCAATGGCCAGTAATATGTATTATATATTTTTAAACACATTTATTAAAAACAGCCGGTTGGGTGGCGTAGTTGGTTTGTCGCTGGCCTTGTACGTGCCCGTTTGGCATAGATGCTCTCAGCAAAACTTAAAAGTTTCTAGAACAATTTCGCATGGTCAAAGCGTAGATGCCTGTCTCTGGGGTGGAAACTGGGGGTCAAAATTTCTTGCGTTAATTGATATCGCCTATATAGCTCCGCAATTAGAAGTGATATCATCTCTTGTGGAGTGTACTAGATCTGCAATGGTAAAAATATCAATTCGCAACCCCATGTCTAACACAAACATTTATTAAAATAAAAAGTAAACAACATAAAATTTAAGTATTTCCCTTCAATATAGATAAATAAATTATTTTATACGAATCTTCTTCTAACCGCTCTATTTCAAATCGCATTATCTGGGTATAATTTGTGACATTCAATTTACCACGATTCTGAACATTCTGAGTAGCTCAGCAACTTCTTTGACATTTTCATGTAAGAAAAGATTTGTACACATAAATATGTTGAACCAAAAGCAGAAATATGAGTACACACAATTTTCTTCAAACAATTAAATCTCTCCATCAAAAGCAACAAAGAGTTTTACATAGCTGTAGATTTATCATTTGAATTATCTTTCAGATTTTTTGTAATTTCATCGATGTTGCTTTCTATATATCTGTTGTAATGATCTAATAAGATTCATTGCAAGATTATCAATTTCTATCCACTCAAAAATCAACTCATTTGTAAAGAAGTACACACAGTGTAGAGTGCCACTGAAACTGCTCATCGGGCCAAATGTGACACATGTGTCATAAGTTGTCCAGGTATGATCTAAGACATGAAACAATAATTTCAAAAATATGTAAGCCTTTCAGAAAATTATATGTCGAATTATTTTTGGAAATATACATCTCTGTAACAGAAAATGAATTTCTTTCAATCTATTTTTAAGAGAATAATGTTCCCTTCCCCAAATAAAAAAAAGTAATGTTTAAGGAATTAAAATGACAAAAAATTAACTTAATCACATTTTCTAAATTTTTTTATCGTGATTCAAAGAATTATTCATGGGAATCTTTTTGAGTATGAAATTGTGCCGTTCACCAGGGATCCTGTACACTCGTAGGCGGTTACATTTCCTGACCCAAATGAGACGCAGTATTCCCACTAAACACTACTTTTTGCCACGAATGGTCCACGAATGACAATATCAATCTATGTATCTATATCGATATATCTATATCGATATATCTATATCGATATATCTATATATATATATCTATATATATATATCTATATATATCTATATATATATCTATATATATATCTATATATATATATCTATATATATATATATATCTATATATATATATCTATATATATATCTATATATATATATATATATATATATATATATATGTGTGTGGCATGCAGCCAAAAGCAAAACACAGTCTTCGCGCGCAGGCGCAGCTATGAAACAAAACAAACTAGGAGACTGTGAACTTTTAAGAGAAAAAACAGCAGAAAGAGAGAGAACGAGAGAGGTGCGCGAGCAGGCGTTACCTTCTGCATATCATTGTCAAACTTATTTACCTTTTAATTAATTTTTGTTTAAGTTTTTAAAATAAAATAGAAGAAAGACAAACGTCTTGGACCCCTTGTTGTCTCCCACAAATTATGGGGGCTCGGCCGCGATCGATAAAATTTCGATTTTGAACCAAAGTCTGGACAATGAACAAAAGCGTCCGTGAAGGAGAGACGCTCCGCCATTTTCGGAAACTTCGTTCAACCTGTGTAGAGGTTTGAACTCAGCATGAATACTCCGCCCTGTGTAGTGGCCGGGATTGAAAAAAAATTTCGATTTTGATCAAAGTTTGGACAGTGAAAAAAAGCCGTCCGTGGAGGAGACGCGCCGCCATTTTTGGAAACTTCGTTCAACCTGTGTAGAGGGTTGCATTCTTCATTTGAATCCAGCGTGAGAAAATTCCGCCTGTGTAGGGTTGGAACCACTCACAAACACCTGCGAAGAGGTGTCAATTCGAACAATTTCAAGAACTATTTTTCATCTAACGATATAATCTGCGAAGAGGTGAAATCAGTGGAATCAAAGTTTTTTTCAATTATTGGATATCATCGTACGTGCGAGCAACAAGGAGCTAGAAAAAAAAAAGGTAGGATCTTTCCATATTTTTTCTAAAATGTATAAAAAACGCTCTTAAAGAGGATCTCATAAGAGTTGTTGAGGATCTAGACACGTGCACTGTGGGAGAGTACGGACACCATAGCTAAACTAAAGACTAAAATTGAGAACAGTAGTACATTTGAAAGTGATCCAGATTTCGTTAAAACTTTAATTCAAAACTGTATAGATGAGAGAGTATCGCTTGAAACGAAAGAGGTAACTTTAGAAAAACAGAAAATTGAGCTCGCGAAACTTCAGTTAGCAAAATTAGAAAAAGAAATCGAACTTCAAACGGCTAAAAATAAAGCATTAAGTTTAAATCCTGCAGCTAAAGTCGAAGATAAACAGTTCGAAACTAACATAGAAAATATGATAAGCAGTATTAGAACTTTATCTCTTCCTGTTCCCACCAGATCTGAAAATTTTAATCTGTTCTTCCAATCATTAGAACGCGCATTTTTAACCAAGAAAATAAATGACGAATATAAATCTGAAATTTTAATAAATCTTCTGGGCGAAAGAGCTGTAACGTCTTACTGTATATTAAAGAAGGAATTAAATGACTATGAAAAACTAAAATCTATAGTACTCAGAGAATTCCAATTAACCCCTCGCGAGTGTTTAAACTCATTTAAAAATGCTGTAAAATCATCAGGCGAGACATACATCCAATTTGCTGCAAGATTGACGGCAAACTTCAATATTATTGTTCGTTAAGAAAAGTTAATTCCTTTGAATCTCTATGTGATCTTATAATTTCTGATAAATTATTTGAAACTTTAAATAAAGGAAACTGCAACTCATATTGGCATTCGAGAAGCAGAAGATTGGTTCAGGCCTATTGATTTAGCTAAAGAGTGCGATATTTATATTTCATCTAGAAGCGGATCACATAAAGAAATTCCTATTACTTATGGATATACCCAAGACCCCTTTAAAAATAGATCACAAAACTTTAAACCAAAGATTAAAGAGAACTATCCCCAATATCTTGAAAGAGAAAATAAAATTGCTTTATATGCGGTGATTCATCTCATTACGCAAGAGACTGTGAGAAGCGTTTTAAACCTAAAGAATCTAACGACCACATCCATAATAGAATAAACGTGAATACTTTGAAAGTCGAGAGCGAAAAACAAAATAGCGGTGAGATCGCAAATCTTCAATACGTAAGCATTTTTGTTGTGGAAAATCAGCCCGTAACAGCCTTGATCGATTCAGGTTGCCAGATCCCAGTTTTAAATTCCTCACTAATTAGAGTGCAAACACCTTCCGAAGAAATAATAACATTAAGTTCATGTTTTTGCGAACAGCGAATGATAGAAGTTAAACCGATAAATCTTTCTCTTGATCAACTCTCTCCCGGTCTAAGTGTTCGAACGGCAATATCACCGACCTTGACCGAAGAAATTATTATACATCCCAGTGTATATTCTGAAATAAAGAAACTAGGCCACGCAAAGAGCGATGTTTTATTGAATGAAAGTGAATCCTCTTTAGGTGCTCATGCTTATGCTTATCCTAATGTTGTTTCTGTTTCAAATGTGATAGAAAACTCTAGTTATGATTTGCCACATGTTAAAAACTTTAATACTAGAAATGATTTGAGTTCTCTAGTTAAGGATTATAAATGTAATAAAATTAAGAGTACTAAGTTATAATTGAGTATTATAAGAGAAAAATGTTCTGATATAGTATTGTGTAAGAAAGTAAATGGTGCCATGAAAACGAGTTCCGTGGAATTTATCTCCCGATCTCCTACCCCTTCACCTATGGAGAGTAAATATAGACGGTTTACAATGCTCCGGAAAATCTTTGAGCCTGGCAGTGGAAACGGAGGAAAAGAGAAATCGTTTTGAACAGACGTCCAGAACTCTACAGAGGAAAATATCGATGCGTTCAACCAAAGATCAACTTGTTAAAAAGACGTTCTTATGCCTGTAAACACAATGTTTTCCTGTGGAACCTTCCGGATGTCAAAGAGATGCCTTCACATGATGGAGAAACTGTCTTGTTCAGAAAATTATGATATGTTAAATCTCTATGTATTTGTCGTATATAGTCCTTGTCTGTTCCGTCTTTTTGTATGTTTCAGATTCTCCTCTCTGGTATCCATGGAAAGGAAAAAAAGGAATACGTACCGCTGCGAACAGCGTACGGTCAGGATAACCGTTGTGGCATGCAGCCAAAAAGCAAAACACAGTCTTCGCGCGCAGGCGCAGCTAAGTGAAACAAAAAACTGAAACTAGGGAGACTGTGAACTTTTAAGAGAAAAAACAGCGAAAAGAGAGAACGAGAGAGGTGCGCGAGCAGGCGTTACCTTCTGCATATCATTGTCAAACTTATCTACCTTTTTAATTAATTTTTGTTTAAGTTTTAAAATAAAATAGAAGAAAAGACAAACGTCTTGGACCCCTTGTTGTCTCCCACATATATATCTATATCTATATCTATATCTATATATCTATATCTATATATCTATATCTATATATCTATATCTATATATCTATCTATATATCTATATCTATATCTATATATCTATATATATATATATATATATATATCTATATCTATATATATCTATATATCTATATATCTATATATCTATATCTATATCTATATATCTATCTATCAATATGTATATAATATATACGTATATATATATATATATATGGTTTGGTTTAATAAAAATGAAATTGTATTGTTAAATGAAATCTTAAATAATAATTCCTTAAAGGTTTTCATGCAGTACACATTGTAAAGACATTTATAATTATCTGGTTAATAAATTCAAAATAAATGTTGAGAAAATTAATGAGCCTATTACAGAGAACTGCACTTTATTATTCATGAATAAAACTTTTGACAAAAGTAATTTTTCTAATGTATTTAATAGACATTTGTCACTTTCTCCTGTTAGAAATGTGGTTGTGGTGAATGTTAGAAATGTGAATATGTGGTTTAAACATAACAAAACGATGTGCAGATTTATCTTTAATTACAATAATAGTTTGTACTTCTATTAACATAGAAGACTGTATATGTAAAAACTATAATGGTTTTATTGACGGTCATCATAAACATGTAGTTACTGCAACATAGACATAATCAATGACAAAATTTTAAGGGATATATTGAGTAAAGGCACTAGTTTCAGAATAACTGTTTCTAATAACAACAATACTGTTAAAACAAAAATTAATAAAGGTATTGATAATTTTATTACAAAATCTGCAATTAAATATGGACTACCTATAGAGGCATTTGATGAGTATAAGTACAATATTTTAAAGACCTTATGAAATTTTAGCTACCATTCTCAGTATGAATTTACTTTTAAAGATATAAAACAGAAAATTTATGAATTACAAAAAAATTTTTATTATAGTTTACATTGATAAAGTACCTGGTAACTATATGCTGTGATATGTAAGTATTTTTATTATAATATGCTTAATGAACACTTTTTAAATAATGAATATTTAAAAAAAGATTTGTCACATAATGAAATTAGTAATCGTATTATTGCTTTTTATAAAAAATTAGGTTTTTGTGTTCCTAAAATTAAGTATCCATATATATTTTAACACCAAAATTCCATAAAAAGTCCTTTTAAATTTAGAACTGTGACAAATGGTTTTAAAACATTTATTAGGCAAATTACTTCATAATATTATACAAAACTTTATTAATCAGCAATGTAATAAAGCTATAATTAAAAATAGTATAGATATTATATATAGAAATTTTTCAAAATAAAAATATTTATTCAGTTCATAGTTATGACTTTGAAGATCTTTTCAATTCTATTGATATCAATGATATTATTAAAGTAATTTTTAGAAAACCACAGTATTTATTATCTTAATATTAATTTTTACAAATTTAAAACTCTCATAGATTTTGTCTTAAAAGAAAATTACATTAATTTTTTAATGGTTCATTATATAAACAATACAAAGGCCTGCCACAAGGAGGCCCAGCAAGCAATAGTTTGGCTAACTTATATTTATACTTTTTTATGAATATAATTATATTATTAATAATGACTATTACATTTTTAGATATATTGATGATTTAATTATTTTTGGTAAAAATGATAATTTAAATCCCAATATTAATTTTATCCAGCTTACCTAAACTTAGTTAAAATTAATAATAATCCAATTAAAATTAATTACTTAGATGTAACATTGTATATTAAGGATTTGAAATTACATAGTAATATTTATGATAAAAGAGATGCCTTTAATTTTAACATTCATAAAGTGCCTTACTGGAATTCAAATTTATCAATATCTATATATAGAAATATTATTTTTAACTTATTTATCGTAATAATGTTCTAGTTAGTGATAAAGCTAATATTTATATAAACATTAATAACTTTATCAAACAACGTATTGGACATGGATTGCCTGCTAACTTTCTTTAGAATTAAATTTCTAATAGTTCTTAATGATATTCAATTTGTATTAATAACTTATTGACATTATGGGTTTTTAAACTGATTATACAATTATTAAATAGATGGCGCCCCATGTTTAATAATTCAATAATATTTTAATATTTCTAGGATTCATTTATATTTTTACACTAATATTTATATCAATACATATTTACGATTTTTTTTAAAGTACACATATATATAAACTTTATATTATTCAATCATAATTTAACTTTATGCGGAACTGTTTTCCCTCTCTTGTATTTGGCGGGAAACATAACCAGTTGATACATTCCCGAAGTAAGTCTTATTATCTACGTTTTGCATCAATTTAAATCTATAATGTGAATACTAGTAGGCTATAATTTTATAATTATATTTTATTAGTTTAGTGATTTTATTATAATGTTTAAATTCCTCCAAATGTTATTCTTTTCTTTCCTCTTGGTACGTAGTATGACAAACTACAGGTGAAGGTTGGCTAACCCTAAAACTTGTTTAAACCTGCAATCTTGGTTCCTAAGGTCAGGAGTTTGTTATTGTACTACTGCGCCTATTTCTTCCTATTTAGTATAGTTATCTTGGGTTCTAACTATCTGTGTATATTTTTGTTTTGGATTATATATATATATATATATATATTTAAATATATATAAATCAATTAAAAATTGAAATTATATGAATTTTGTGTAATACTAAATCTCATTTCAAAATATCAATGGCGAATATAGAAAAGTAAAATACCAACGTTTTAAAAAAATTAAAAATTTATAAAATAAAAATTTATAAAATATCCAAGTGCAACCTCGGACTAAGGACCGATAAGTGGGGCTAAATTAGTTTGATGGCGACAACCTTCCCCCTGTTGCTACTTGAGAATTTAATCAGGGAAATATCAAATCTAAAAAAATTTAAAAAGCTAATACTTAAAAATTAAACTATTCGCCATCGCATTCTGAAAGATATTATAACAGTAAAATATTAAAACTCTAAAAAAGTGCCCAATATAATTGAACCATCGAACACCAAAGATGATGCACCCATCTTTAAAATAGTCTTATAAGAAGAAAAATATTTAAAATCCGAAAGTTCAAATTAAAAACCCAGTATATTTCACAAATGAATAGCGTAAATCATCAAAAACTCACCCGAGCACCCTATCAATACTTCAATTCTCAATTTCGTAACGATTTCTCATATTTCCTACAACAATCACCGCTCCTAAATTGCTCATAACTCCCACTAATGCCATGCTCACCCTTGTCAATTATAATAAATCTTTTATTATTCAAATGATTTTAGTAGTCGGATTCTTTTCTCCCACATTAAATATTAAAAAGCTCCAGGTGAAAACAATGTCAGAAAATATATCCTCACTTACGTCACAAAATTTGCATTACATGCCTCCATATTCAAAAGTTTCTCGGGGAATCGAAGGCATTTGCTTTTGAAACTTGACAAGGACCTAAAATCTTCATCAGTTATAGATTGAACAACCTATATAATCTCTGCAATAGCCAAAATCTACAAAAACATTCTCCTCTCCAGACTGTGAGTTCTTGACCATTTAAACATCATTTTCAGCGGGCTGCGGTAGCGATTTCATAATATGTCAGTTCGAGCCCAGTTCCACTAAAGACCCGCCGTGTAGGGCCGCGATGCACGTTAAATCTGTCGAGTGTTGAAACGCCCTCCCGTTGGTGTGGTAAGGTAGTTAGGACAGGTGCCAGCTCGGTGTCGTCCACGTCACTTGACCATGGTTCAAAACCACGTGGTCCGTCGCCAAAAGCAGCTGAACAGTGCGACGTTAATATTCACTCACTCCGATTTTCCGCACAGGTTTCCAAAAGATATTTCTAGCAGTCACTAGCTCCTGTTGTGGTAGAAGACACTCTTGTATTCACAGCAAGGTTGTTTGTAATTTAACTGAACTCTATCAACTCTTGCGCTTATATCAACTCTTCTTATATCTCATAGCATAGTGATACAATACATATTTAATTTATACATACTTACTTTAAATTTTTACAATCAATATAAAAAAAAAACCTTTTTTTGCTTTAGAATTTATTTTATATCTTTACATTTTATCTCACCCAGACAGATATTAAGTTGGGAATTAATGTGATAATTTGTAGAAAATACTGCAATAAATAAACAAAATAAAATAAAATATAATAAATTGAAATAAAAAAATTTTTAAAGTCTCGAAAGATACCATTTAGTAAAATGGTATGAAGAAGTATTTAAATGACGAATTGTGAGTCCCCATATTATCCAAATGATTCAGGAATTTATTCTCATCTTGGACGATGTGAACTCCCTTTTTATCTCATGATATCTATTTTTGACAAGTAACTCATCCGTTATTTTCCCTGCTACAGAGGAGAACCTTTCTAAAGGATTTTCAAATAAAAAGCAAATTTTTTTTTGTTTTACGTTTACTCTATTCGATAAACGTTTGATTCTTCGATACCATTTTGTTATTTTCAATTATATATGTTGAGCATATTTATATACTCTTGCACGATAAACATTAACAGTTAACGAGTCGAGATTTTTATGCGTATATTCAAATTTACATGTGTAAATCATTAAGATTGGTAAGAATTTTGTGTATTGAGTTTTTAAAATAGTGTAAATAATTTGATTCTGGATGTATAATACGTTTATATTAACTCTATGTTGTACTTATTTTATGTTAAAATTTTAATATTCTCAAGCAACGCCATTTCTTACATGATATTGGATTAATGGAATCTTGGCGATAAGGCCTAGTTGGCATCATTTTTGGCTACCCTGTTGGCAACCATTTTCTGGCGAGTTCGCAACCCTATGAATTATTTTAGAAATTAGCGAAGAAATCTACTTATAGCACAATTTGTGGCTCAAGCCGATGTTTCTCAAAAATTCCTTGAGGCCTATAAATAGGGAGTCACTCCCAGTGAGTTAGACTGGTTTTGACCATTGTAGATTCGTTTTGATTTGACCGAGAAGAGTCGACCAGCGCTTAATGATTAATTCGGCTTTTGAGCAGGATGAGCGAGTGCTTGAGAATAATTTTTAAAGATACTTGCATTTTAAACCGATAGTTGTGTTTGAGCGTCGTGGAATGTAAGAAGGGCTTCTAAGATTTATTAAGTGAATTTTTGAGTAGTTTATCCTGTATTTCAAGGACTGTTTTTCAACAATAAAAAATTCCGGCACTCTTGAAGAACCCAGTTGTTCTTTGAGACTGAAGCATAAAATCCTCGAACCCCCATCTGCGTAACGATACAGTTATTTTCATAACAAATTTACAGTTTTTGCCGGGATCACTTAAAATGGGTACAAACTTATTTATAAATATAAATTTATATATATATATATATATATTGTTAAAATAATATTTTTTTGAAAATAATATTTTTTACTTAAATAAATAAAATATAGAAGAAAATTTAAAATTATATTAGATTAATTTCATGTGTGTTCCCCTTCCTACATGTATATTACGAACTTCTCAAGTTTACAGTTTCAATACGAAACTCTTATTTCACAGCGAGGGGGCTGCGGTAGCTCAGTGGTAAGGGTATCGGATCGTGGCTGGCTTGTCACGAGTTCGAGCTCAGTACCACTAAAGACCCTCCGTGTAGGGCAGCGATGCACGTTGTCGAGAGCTGAAACGCCCTCCCGTTGGTGTGGTGTGGTAGTTAGAGAGTGGGTGTTAGCTCAGGTGTCATCCACGTCACTTGACCATGGTTCAAAATGACGTGGTCCGTCGCTAAAAAGCCCTCGTGTGTAGCTGAATAGTGCGACGTTAATATTCACTCACTCACACTCACTATTTCACAGCGAGAAAAGGAAAGATTAAACTGTGTTGACAGTTATTGCACTTTTAAATTTCTCTTTCTGCTCCGCAGAAAATCTATAAAGTTATTAATTATTTTAAAAGCCTGTATATATACACCATTTTTACTCTTAAAGGATTTTAAACATCATTACAACAACTTTGTTTCACATTTATCAAAACTGCAACGTTGCATTAAATAGAGTTGATTATTTTCGATTGTTTAAGTTTTAAAAAGCTTCATTATAATGTCCTTTCTGCTCCAGACAATTTTCCTGAAGCTCTTATGAAATATTAATTGTTTTGAAGTATATTTTTGACATTTAGATAATCAATAGCAAGCTAGAATCAGCAAAAGTTAAACGCTGGCATAAAAATTCAAATTAAAGGATAATTAAAAAAATAAAGGAAGGACAATATACTCTGAAGAAAGGCTGTTTTTTCTTTGTTATTATTTTACTGTATACAACTTTTACTGCAAAAGGCACACCAAACCCTCTGTTATTCATTAATTCAATATTTCTTTTCTGTTATTTTAAATGAGGAGACAGTTTGTTTACTATATTGATTAATGAATTTATAGTTGCTTGGAAACAAGATGCAACAATATTCTCAAAAGCAGGAAGACAAGTTTTTGATATACCACTTTAGAAATTCAAATCATTCCTAATCTTTGAAATAAAAGATTAAAAGCTATTAATTATAACTGCAGAAAAATTTAAAAATACATCATAAAACCCCTCACAATGAATAACATTTCTGAAACTATATTTAAAAAGCAATTTTTGCTTATTTTTAACCTTCTTCAATTATTTGGAATTGAAGTATTTGATAAAACAAAATGCTTCGATTTTAGAGCACTGACAAATCACCAATCAAATATTCGAATTTCCTATTGCATCAAGAACTGTTGGAAGAGTTTAATTTTTGCTATTTTAGGGGCAAGGGTGCTTATAAGTTTTCTGTGGTTATTCTATTTACCTGATATTATTACTTCCTATACTCATGTATTTCTCTCGGTATCTATGACTATGTTCTATGCAATATTTTATAACAAACGCAGACTATTTCCTCGAATAGCAGAAGAACTTAAGCTAATATATAACGTGTTGCCGCAACATGCACACATCATTAAAAGAAAGACTCATATACTCGGCGTATATTTTTCATTTGTGCAATTTATCTTAATCACTTGGCTCTTTTTAGATTTATATAAATGGATTACTACAAACAAGGCCCAAAAAGTAATATCGACTTTTAACTTTATAATAAGTTTTTGTAAACTCAACAAAAACAATTGTGCAATGGTTTTTCCGGCCGTGGAATTGCTGTTTTACTTCATAACATATTCTGTGATTTCCCTATATGCTTTCTATTACAGTATAGTCTGTACGTTCCTTAAAGAAATCATTTATCGCTTATTAGATGATCTACGAGTTGATTGTTCACTCGAAGAATTAAAGAATTTTCTTAACATCTACGCAGACATTTTAAAATACCTTAGTAACATGGACGAAGAATTTTCTTTCCTTTCCTTCGCCGCAGTAGTTTTGAGTATGAGTGGATTATTTTGGAGATGTTACAGGTTTGCATTTTATTCAAGTATCAGTAATGAAAGTCTACTTTTCGTGATTTGTTCTGTAATCTTATATTTGTCCCTTCAGCTACAGATCATGTTTTCCGCGTCCTTAACGAATGAAGCTGCAGCAAAAGCCAAATCTTTTGAGAAAAATGTGATTCATCGAATTTCTTCTATGTATGGGAAAAACAAGCGTATTTTAAAAAGCAACTGCTTGCAAGACGGCAGTCTGACATTATGGAAAATTTACGTAATGGATAAAGCTCTGATTATCTCCAGTTTCGGTATTTTATTAACGTACGGAATGTTAGTCGGTACTTTAGGAAAATAACATTGAATTGTAAAAATGTAAGAAAAAAATACCGAACTTAAAACATTGAAAACTTGAATTTCTTTCAATTTACTTGTCGCAAAATAAACCATGAAATAAAAGCATTTTTTAGTTATAATTGTATCACACACACGTTTTATGTATTATTTACTGTACATCCTTTCTAATAAAAGCTTCTTAAAAGTTCTATAATATTTGACTTGCAAGAAGAAAATACTGTTGATTTTTCTGTTGCAGTGTGGCGTAAAATATAAAAAAAAGTATATACTAAACCAGAGGTAGGGAACCTGCAGCCTCCGTGAGTTTCTGCTGCTGCACCTTGATGAAAACTACCAGTCGTATTAATTTTTAATTATATACATTACAACATTTTGCTAATCAATAGAAAAAAATTAGACGCAGCATAAATGTTCGTATGTTTCAATGACTACTTCTGGGAATAGCCAATTGTTCATTTCAAATGTTAGAATACCAGTTAGTGCAAAGCGGCAAAACTACACTAGACGCATTATATGATCTCTACACAAAAACTATTTTCTTATTTTGTTACTGTTTCTTACTATATAATTACCTCACTGTATCAATGTTCTTTGCTTGAATGAGTTAGGAGCCAAAGGACGGCCATAAGGCAAAAGATTTACCATGATGCAATAAAGTTTAAATTATTTAAAGGAGATAGAAGTTGCTTGTGTGGTGATCGGTATTCGTTCCATGCAGGCTCTCTCGGTGCCTGTCATATATAAACAAACATACATACATAAAAAAGAAAAGAGAATAAATATAAGAAATATATGAGGAGATTAAAACTTTATAGATTTTCTTTTCCAATGTAAATTTCAATGATAGGATTATTTGAAAAGAGAAACAAATTAAGAATTAACGTACATGGTTGGGAACAATTCGAAGTATTTAAATTGTATATGTGCACACTCAAAAACTAATTGTGAGATTGATTGACTTTTCTATCAAAAATAATTTTTTTCTTATTAAAACTTTTAATAGATTAATGAATAATTCTTTCTTTCTGTAAAAAGTGTTTATGTGGGTTTTCTCGACAGAGCAAGCTGAATTCGCAAAAATAAAGATTTGAATGTACACTGAAAATGAAACTACTTTTATTAAATCAATAATTTTTTATCCGGAAGGAATGCGTATAGATTCATTTAATTTCCTAATGGAACAATAAAGATGGGGAAAAAATCCGAAGTAATGGTAAATGCCAAACCCTGGAACCTTTTTGGGGAGCCATAGAAAGCGATGGAGTTATGACCAGCAATCAAGTTAAAATTACCACTGTTTTTTAAAATGTATTATATATTATATGATATATAATTATATACATAATTTGTATTTTATATATATTAATAGAATAATACTTTTATTGGATTGCAATATTACTTTTAACTTAGGTGTTAGAATTTTTTCCATAAGTTAATTATATATTTTTTTAAAAAAAACACTAAATAATTTGGAAGTTTCTGTATAAAAATATATTAACAAAATTAGGTAGAAAAATTTTATTCACAATGAAGGTTTATTACATAAGTAAATTTATATAAGTATATATACTTTACAAAAAGTATATAAATATTTTCATATTTTTACCTCCACATACAGATATACATGCAATTATTTCATTTAGCAAACGATATTTGATTTGATGAGCTATTTGTTCTCATTTTAAATCGTAATTGAAGCAATTATTTATACAAATCATGATTTATTTTTTAAAAAAAACCGTGCACATTTTGTTAGTAATAAAGTGATTAATTTATCTTGTACAAAAAATCAATTACAATGTTTTAAATTATTCCATCCCATTTTAGTATAATAGCTTAAATCAGTGATGCTTAACCTGCGGCCCACCCAACCTTTTTAAGTGGCCCACTGCTCTGAGAAATTCGCTTATTGAAGAACATTCTATTAAAAAATTTGGCGGGAAATTCTTTGTCAAGAAATAAAATATGTCAATTTTGCTTTTTTGCTGACGGAGTCGTACGGGTATGATTTGATTTTCTTTTTCTGCTTGGAACTGTCACGGTTAGTGATAACAAACAACAGAGTACAGTAACTTTGTCACGAAAGTGCTGTATTTAAAAAGTACTAACAAACTAGAATCATTCAATGATACTATCCTTAAATATCTCTTTCAAAAGGTGATACATGGGCTTTCTTGAATAATATTTGCAACAGCAAAAAAGTGTTTTGTCAGTGGTAATATCCCAGTGGTAACAAAGATATCCTATGGAAGTTTGTTGTATTATTGGTAATCATATGAAACCGTTTACTGATGCAGAAATTGTGAATTAGTGTTTCTTAAATGTTTCTAATTTAGTGTTAGTGACAAAAATAAAAATATATATATATAAAATTAATCAAAAAAATTAAAACAGGAGTTATAATATTTTGATAAATTTTTTTTCATTTTAAATTTCCATTGTTATCTTGGTCTTAAAGCATTTCTCTCCCTCTCCCGCTCCCCCATTTATCCTCATGTTACGGCTAGCCTGAAATAGCTGACATAAGTATGCAAGCCAGCAGAAAAAACGGTTGAGTACTTCTGGCTTAAATTTTATATATATATATATAAAATTTTATTTTTATAAATTATAAATATAAAATTTTATTTTATATTTAAAAATTTTATTATTATAATTTGTTATTTTCACCATAATAACCTATATTTGAATTAATTCAATGTCAACATAATTACGCTTATTCGTAAAATCTAACCATTCATAAATGTAACTCTTCAAATGTGTAAGAAATATACCTTGATAAAATGCAATCTTAACAATGAATACATAAAGGACTTTATAACAAGAAATGTGTAATGAGCGAAATTGAATGGATTTGGTTTCCAATATGTTCTAGATTCACACGAAGTAGCCGAGACGGATTCTGTTGAAACATCACGTTTATGACATTGCCGCTTTACCCGATATTATCTCTTAAAAATAAATGGGTGAAATTGTTTTGTAATTCTTAAGGAAAGATTAATAACATGAGATTTGTGTCATGGCGCCATCTATTGTACAAGTTTTATATTAGAAACCAATGTTTCAGACGAATATTTATTTCAAAAGCTGTTAAAATATGTATATGAATCCAAATGTTTTAAAGCGTATCTCTTTCATTTTGAATTTAAACAAGTGTTATGGTCGTGAAGACTCAAAAATATTTCTGTCTTTCGTCTTTTGGCACAGTTTTTAGTAAATGATAATCAGCGGCAGTAATGAAGTCTGTCCATTAAGGCTGTTTTCGCCATATATACGAGAGCGTGAACTTGACGCGGAGCACATTTTTGGACAGAAAAAATACCTAAATTTTGATAAAAATTTGTGACATTGTATCTCATGCATTCGTTTATAATACAGTGTTTTTTAAAAATTCAAATTATTTCATATAAATAATTAGTTTTTCCTTTTAACATGAAAAGGACAGCTCATTTAGCATTACGGTATAGGGGGAAAATGCGAAACACATTTTAGAAAAGAAAAAAAATGTGTTAACTCGAATAAAAATGAGTAGTTTGATAAAATAAGATATTTTCTAATGGATAGAGAAGCAAGAATATAATATTAAAGTTGGAGTCCTTTTATATCTGAAAAAACACTTTGAATTTTTTGGTACCTATTCTTTAACATTAGCCGAAGACAGCCTTAAGAACTTGATTTCAAATCACTTAACTTGCAGCGCGTTTAAGTTTCATAAAAGATGCTCAAACATAAATTGTTTTTCTCACTTACGGCGAATTGAATTTACGGTAAAAAATCGCTTAGCACGATGTGAGGGGATTGAAATTTTTTTTTTCATGTTTATAGAATTTTGTGTTAAAGGATATAGCAATATATATATATATATATATATATATATAACATACATATTCAACAGAATTAAGTTTACTGGAATACATTTTAGATACATAGATATGTATATAGGCATGTGTTAAGTAAAAATGCTGCGAAAACATTTAAAAAAATTGATGAAATTTAATACAAAGTTTTCAATTTTTTTGAAAAACAAAGCCTTTACTGAGTCTTTGTAAAATACTTTGATATACTTTTCGTTGCGTTGTGCTTTTTTAGTATCAAATTGTTAACAAATTGTTCGATGTCGTCTATTTTTTTTTCATTTCACCATAGGAATCTGCGGCTAAATAACTGTGCATACTTTTCCTGATGTTCCTCGCTTCGGATGACGGGGAACAAGATCTGCATTATTCATTTTTCATTTCAGTCTATCCATTATGAACTTGATTTCAAAGCACTTAACTTGCAGCATGTGTAAGTTTCATGAAAGATGCTCAAGCATAAATTGTTTTTCTCACTTACGGCGAATTGAAATTACAGTGAAAATCACTTAACGCGATGCTTAGGGGATTGACATATTTTTTCGTGTTTAGAGAATTATGTATTAAAGAATATCGCACAATATATATGTGTGTGTGTGTGTGTGCATTTTTTCTGTCCGAAAGTGTGCTCCGCGTCAAATTCACGCTCTCTTACATATGGCGAAAACAGCCTTAAGAAGTTTAATAAAAAAAATAGTGAGAAATAATAAGTCAAAAATTAATTTACCAATATCAAACACTTTCAAATACATACATGAATCCATAATTACTCTTACCCTCGGAACAATGCTTCGAAAATGATTCGTCACTACCATTGGCACTACTGACCTCGGCATGGATGCCGGCATCGGCATTTTTCCACATGGTGTCGTCTTCCGTGCCTTTCAATGCATTTGTTATGCAGCATTTTTTTAAAGAAGCCATTATAGAAGAATGCAAAAGAATTATTAAAGACTTTTTTTAGCCTTAACAATTCAAAATTATATCACTTTGCTTACGTTAACAACGTATATTTGTTCTCCATACATGTGAAATTTTCAGTGCCCGCTGCTCTGTTTCCGTTTTTTCTGCATATAAAATTACCGCAATTTTCATACTTGCGCCATAGTGAACTCGTTTTGATGCTATTACAGATGCTCTAGATGTTTAGGTGATTATAAGAAAGCGTATATAAAGAAATCCCCTAAAGACGAGCAGGTAACGATGTTCAGAGTAGACTGAATACTAGAGAAAAACTACGCAATGGGATAGATAAGATATTGATGCAAGTGGACTTAATGTTCAACCCTTCGCACTCAGAAAGGAGCATAGAAACAAACTTTAGAAGAGAAATATTGAATGTTGAACAAGAAATTAGAAAAAGCAATTCACTCAAGGACTAAGGTAGTATTTTTTTTAGCTAGAAAGAGTTCTATCTTCGACAAGATAGTGATGTAAGAAATGCCGTTATTTGACTCAACGGAAAACATATCATCGACTATTATAAAACTGGGTAAAGCTTTGAAAACAATTTCACCAACATCAACTGTAGCTGAAAGAGTATTTTCTGCTGCCGGGTGGTTCATTACAAAGTTAAGATATATGCTGAGTGATAAAAGCATAAATAGCTTATGTTTTCTCAAATTACAGTTTAAAAATGAATAATTGTCACAGATTATATTTTTTATATTTTATTAAAAATATATAAATGTGTATAAATATTGTAGAATTTATGTATATATGTCCTTATTTTATATAATTATTATTCATATCAATTAAAAATAACTTGTTTTTATATTTTTTGAAATTTCGATGTGTCTCTGACAGTTTCAAGAATGACTATTACATTCCGGGGAATAGAAAAAGACTGGGAATGAGAAACCCTATTAGACTCTGTCACATTGCACCAGGAGTGGCTCCGTGTATTTAGTAAAAAGAAGTGTAGTAAGTGTGAGTTGTGCCGGCAGGATCAGGGAGATGCCATCAAGCATAGATCGTCGCAGCCATCCCTGGATTGAGGCGTCGTAAGCCACTTCTGATACCTTTTTGTCCCATACGCAAAACACCTTTGATGCTTCCCTATCGACCCGAACCATTATCCTTAGTCTTGTTCCTAGAGGCGTGCATTAATAGATTCGCTAAGAATGCCATTAATTTTACAGCATAAAGAGTTTTGTTTGCAATATTGACGTGCTAGCGATAAAGACTACCAAAGGCGGGACAGAGTCATGTTCTCAGTCAAGCCACGCTTTTGTTTGTCGAATCAATAGCACCGTGTATGGACATGGCGCCTACATGGTGGAAGGGCTCAAATAGGCAACGTGTATGGAATGCCACAACATGTGAAAACGAGGTTAGGAAACGATATTAACGTATTTAAGGTACTATGATGGCCTAATGGATGATGTGAAGCAATCGATAATACTTCCCTTCCTTCGAAGGATACTTGGAAGTGGCGTAACGTATACCTCTGAAACACCCACATTACGAAGGGGGCAGGTATTCTAGGGAGTCCAAAGCTTGACTCCCACCAAATACGTATTCGGGCTTGGAGTCCAAAAGCTGACTTTGCAGGGGGGATCCCTAATATTCTCCATAACGCCACTGATACTTGGTGCCTTTTACTCAAATGATAACGTCCAACGGTACATTTCATGCTTAAGTCAATATACTCTAGAACATGTGCAGATGATTTTCTGGCCACCATTCTCCACTGATTTTCAAGAATCGAATATGTCTTGATCGTGGTTGGATGCCACTTGCATACGTTCAGAAGAAGAACTGCGACAAATGGTTGGTAGGCAATGAAGATTCATCCATCAGAACATTTGCCCCCCCCCAGCAGAGTCAGGGTTCGGGGCCCCAAGTTGGATTTTACAAAGCGTAGGTACTTGGTGGCAGTCAGGCTTTGGGCCCCCTAGAAACTTGCCCCTCCCTCAATGCAGGGGTGTACATGACGCCACTGCTTTGTACTTTGATTTGTTCCTTCGTACATGGTTGTCCAACAGTCTGTTGAACTGGTGTTGTTATTGCTCTGTGTTTCGAGTATCATTTCAAAATAAGCATCACTCTTTCGGAGTCGTCTTTGTGTGTTTCCCGAGTTTCTGCAATTTCTTGTCATTTCCACTCGTGGTTGCATTTTCAGTGCCACGTAATTTAATTGATACAACTTCATACTCATTTATGACATATTTTCACTGAAGTTACGCATTTTTATGTAAAATGAAATGAGCAGAAAAAAAAGCCTAAGCTATATATAGATTAAATAATATTATAGAAGCTTTTTGTATAAAAGGAGAATGTTTCGAAAAATATGGCAAAAAAATTGCGTATAAATAATCTTTAATTATATTAATGTTTTGAAAAAATTTTAAGTGTGTATTCAATTCAACTGACGTTAGAAATAAAAAAATATTCATTTTTACGCGTCTGCAAAATGTCAGTTTCGAACGTAACAATTTGCTTTTTACTACTTTTCCACAGTAGATGGCAGCACGACCTAATTATCTTTTTCTTTTTCAATTCTTATAATTTTGAACTCTACTCAAGATCCTCTTATCACAGACTACGGGGGAAATGAAACCAGAGACGCTTAATTTTATCTTTGTTTTCGTAAGAGTGTCGATTTCCATTGCCATTTTACATATATTAAAAAATGTGTTTAATAACCAGAGTAAAAGAATGATTCGAATAAATTGATTTTTTTTTAACATGGAACAAATTCTTGTCAAGTACTGCGCATATAACAAAATTATAATATAATAATAATAATAATAATAATAATAATAATAGTAATAATAATAGTAATAATAATAATAATAATAATAATAGTAATAATAATAATAATAGTAATAATAATAGTAATAATAATAATAATAATAGTAATAATAATAGTAATAATAATAATAATAATAATTTTCTATGAACATTTCTTATGTTTTCCTGTAGTCTGTTTTATTTTTAACTTAAATCTAATCACGGATTTTTTGATGAATTGAATTGCAGCTTATATTAAAGGGATGAAGCTTTTCTTATTATATTTATCAATCCATTACCATATTTAGTTGCAATAACAATAAAAATAAAAGGGTGATAAACAGATTTAATGTATCATCTTGTCTCATGCTATTCCAAGCAATTTCAAAAGTTTTTTTTTGTTGTTATTTTCTTTTTTGATTAAAATACTAAAGAAAAATTTAACAAATTCTTTTGATGTTGCCCTTAATCGGTATTTATTTGCATTAAAGTATGTTTCATTCCTTTTCTGTGTATATTATATTTTAAAAACTAGTAACGTATTTATTTTTAGAACTTTTCTCTTTTAATTTCAAAATTTTGCAACGAGATTTGAGAAGAAGCTTTAAAAATGTCTTCTGTTTTCACTCAACTTTATATTTTAAATTGAAAGGACAATATGTATTTTCAAACACCTTGCTTAAAAAATTTTATGCTTTGAATATGGTTGTGCTGTCTTTTGTCTTAAAATCCTAATTGAATAGTATATAAACCTAATTCTGTTTTTAACACGATAGCTACATTCCTCAACAAAATTTGCCAAAAAAAAAAAAGAATTTGGTTTCCCTTTTTGAAAAATAAGAAGCTGAGCAAAAAGAAATTAAGAATTTTATTTAATTTAAAAAGACAATAATATATAAAAAAAACTAATAAAGATTGAATTGTGGTAACGGAGCACATGTAGATGTGTAGAACATGCAGATCAATGTGTAATTACGTATTAAATGTAATGTTCTGTCTGATTTGAGTATATTGTCGGATTTAAGTTCGACTGGTTTCTTTTTAGCCTATAAATATATTACGAAAATTGTTTGAGAGCCACCGATAGTTCATGCATAAATATAAGATAAATTTTCTCAGAAAAAGCTGTGAACTTTATTTTTTTTTCTGTTATTATTTAAACTATTTACTAACAAGCATCTTTTAAAAAATATTTAAGCATTATTCACTATGAAATGAAGATCTTTTTCCAAAGAATATTGATAAAACAATAAATGAAATGCATTGTAATTCTCTTTTTACTGAAAAAAAATATTACTAATAGTTAATCTTAGAAATATATGTTCTATATGAGTGGGCTGGGCGTGTTCAATTTAAACCTTTCCGTCCATATATATATATATATATATATATATATATATATCTTGTTCAAAATTTCAGTTGTTAATAAAATAATTTTTATCCATCCACTGAAGATCAAATACATTTTTTTAAACTTGTAGTTTAAACATGGTGTTAATACAATTTTTTTCAAATTTTAATTCATTGATTGAATTTAACTCATGAATAAATAGTAACAAACAAAAATAATAGTTCAACACCATATATAAAAAGGAAAATCGATCGTCGTGTCCCTGTAGCGCAATGGATAGTGCGTTGGATTTCTAATTCCAAGGTAGTGGGTTTCGAATCTCATCTGGGATATCCTAATTTCTGAGAAAGGGATTTCTTTTCTTGCTATACTGTTTTATTAGAATAATTAAATTCAATTGATGAATAAATAGTAATAAACAAAAGAAAATAGTCCAATACCGTATATAGAAAAGAAAATGGAAGATCGCTTTTTATTTTGTCACTTAATAATGTGAATCTGTCATATTTTTATACATACATATATATATATATATATATATATATATATATATATATTAATTGTAACTATTTAATAATAAGTAAAAAAAAACTCTTTTTTTTGTTGACCTAAGTAGGAACTGACTAAATTTTTTTTTGTATTACTTGTTTATTGGAATAATGTAATTTAATTACGTTAGACAGATGTTGCCTGAATTAAATTCCAACACAATGATTGTGCGATGAATTTTTATAAGCGTGCATCTTATTGAAACATGTATTTACAACACTCTGTTCTTTATTATAGCATTAGTCATATTTTGCTTTTCCATCTAGGTCTATTAAGAGTAAGATATCATTTACGTTTTTAATCCGTTTCAGATATTTGGGCCCACACCGAATGAGTATTGTTATCTGTTTTGTTTTACTTATTAATTTAAAGAAAATACTACAGAAAAAATGTTTTAATTACAGAATGAATAATATAAGACAAAAAAGAGTTATAAAAGTACTCTAAACTGCAATTGGGGAGTTAGAAACCATCATTTCAGTAAAAGGAACACATTTAAAACGCCAAAAACCATTAAAATAAGAGAACGCAAAAATAACTTGAAAGTGAAAACACGCGCACACAAAAGAACACTAAAACTATTCTACACAAAAACTAAATGTCTCCTAAAACAAGTGTAATATCAAAAAAAATTTTAAGGCATTTCCTACTTAGATCAACAAAGAAAAATTTTATTTTAGCTACTTTTTATTAAATAGTTACAATTAATATAAATATGTATATACATATGATAGAATCCCAACATTAAGGGGTAATTAAATTCTATTAATTATCATTAAAGTATCGTATTCTCATCCAAAACAATCGTGTATATAAAATTTCAGTTCAACTGAATGCTTTAACACGTGAGAAAAAAAATGTTTTAAAGTTTTGACCCAAGTCGCTAAAAATGAAACCATTGTGGCTGTATCTATAATTCCCGAAATAATTAGTTTGAGACAATTAATTTTAATTAATTATAATTAGATATTACCATATTTTTACCCAAAACAATAGTGTATAGAAAATTTCAGCTCAAATGAGCGCTTAAAATGTGAGAAAAAAAACCCTTTTTGAGTTTTGACTCAACTCGCCAAAAATGAAGCCAACAATGGCTATATTTGTAATTCTTTGAATAATTAGTTTTAATCAATTAATTTTTATTAATTATAATTAAATTACTGTATTGTTATGTAAAATAATCACGAATGCAAAATTTCACCTCAATTGAGCGCTTTAAAATGTATTTTATTAACGATTGAAAATTCCACCAAGATAAATAAACAAATAAATATATAGAGATTATGAGCTAATAGTAGTAGGAATTGAAAAGGAAAAGGAAAATTATTCATTCTTTTCCAGGAGGAAAAACTATTGTTAATGCTATATCATACATTAATTAAGTTGTATGTAATTACATAAACACTGCTTAATACTACTTACGTAAATATAAAAGAAGTTAGGATGAAATAAGTAATAAAATAAGCACAAACCCTCTCTTCTCTCTCTGTCTCTTTAAATTTTCAAATTCTTATATATCAACTCTACTTGAACGAGATTAAAAAACATCATGTTATTCATGAATTATTTGCATTCTTT